>PVHX01000280.1:0-205156 GCA_004024805.1 Geosciurus inauris
GCTGACTTGCCACCTGCTGGTCTAGGAGTTTCATTTTTTTGTGGCCTATCACATATTTTTACCTTGTGCCAGGCTAGAGCTGAGCACATTGCTTTTTATATCATTTATCCTCATAATAACCTTCTCAAGATTCCAGTTTTAAAAAGATGAGAAACCTCGGGTTCCAGAGGGAATCGCACTTTTTTCAAGGCCTCCCAGACTGTGGCTGGCAGACTCAAGGTTCTCATCTAAAATCTGATTCAGAAACCATATGTGGAGCAAAAGCTCTTTGTTTGTTGCCCTGAAGGCAGAAAGGAGCCAATCTAACTTCCTCATTTACAGAAGAAAACACAGGCAAGGCCTAGAGGTGTCAAAGGACATGTCCAAGGTTGACAGTTACAAAAAGCACAGCGAGTCCAGTCTCCAGGGCCTATACATCACGCTTCTCTGACGCGAGTAAGAGCCTCCGTAACTGATGCCCTTAGTATTTTGGAGGGTCTCAATTCCACTTTTTGACAGAGATATTATTATTTTCAAACTTTACTATTCTTTCAAAATATTTCGTCACTTTAACATCTTCCTAGACTAATAAAAGTTTTTAAATAAAAATCACACCCTGAATCTGTGATTAATTTTTTATTTATATTTTTTGGTACCAGGGATTGAACTCAGGGGCACTCGACCACTGAGCCACATCCTCAGTCCTATTTTGTGCTTTATTTAGAGACAGGATCTCACTGAGTTGCTTAGCACCGCACCATTGCTGAGGCTGGCTTTGAACTCAGGATTCTCCTGCCTCAGCCTCCCAAAGTGCTAGGATTACAGGCTTGCGCCACCACACCCCAGCTTCTGTGATTAATTTTTAAAGCATAAAGGGAAACTACCAGAAACTATATCTAGACATACTTTAATTTTGCTAGTTAGATGAAAACCAAAATTAAGTCAAAATGTCTCTAAATCCATCCTAACAACTCTTTTTTCTAATAACCTCAGAGGAACTTATCAAGAGGTGAAAGGTAGCATTTCATCCCAACTATCGTCTGTTCTTCATAGCAGCCTTCCTTGACCTACTCCTCTCAAGGAATTCCCAGTACAGCACACTTAGCATTCTGCTTCTGGCCAGGAGAGATGACCTGGGACTGGACCAGCCCTCCCTGCAGTGAACAACACTGGACAAAATATGTGACTTTAGAGTTTTCAGACCCTGGGCCAAAAGCAGGTCAAGATTCTGAGCCCTATGAGTTAAGTCCTGTGATACCCTTTCTGACTTCCGGCACTTTCCAGATTGTGGCACAGGGAGGAAGCTAAACAGCACAGTGTTCCTGCTGAGCTGAGGAGACAAACTGGAATTCTGGGCCACTGAGACAGTTGGAATGTGCAGCGGGTTCCGTAGGGGAAAGAGCTATACGGGGAAGGTTCCAGATATCTGCAAAGGAGTCTCCTTGAGGTTTTGGCTGATTACCAAGCTACTCGTTCCTAGGACAAGACTCCTGTGGCTGATCAGAGAACCCTGGGGAGCTGAGAGTGGAACTAGCAGAGCCTAAAGATGCCTGGAGAGGTCAAATAGTGTCCAGCCAGAGTGGAGAAATGGTGTTGACCCTGGCACTCAACAGTGAGCCCAGAAAGCCTACTCTAGCCCTTGCTAACAATCCTCGAATTCATCTTCACCAAAGAAGATGTATGGACATTAGCACATTAGTTCTTAGGGAAATGCAAACTAAATCACAATGAGATACAAACATACACCTAATAGAAGGGCTAAAATTAAAAAAATAAATAAATAAATAGAACATATCAAGTGCTGATAAGGATGTGGAATGCCTGAGACTCTCAGATTCTTTGGGTGGAAATAAAAATATAATACAAGCACTTTGAAGTGTACTTTGGAAATTTCTTTTAAAAAATAAACACATACCTACTATATTATTTAGACATTTCACCACAAGGTATTTATCCAAGAGAAAGGGAAATATATGTTCATGCAAAGAATTATGCATGGCTGTTTATAGCAGTTTTACTTATAACAACCTCCAAACTGGAAACAACCTAAAAGTCCATTAATATAAGGATGAATAATTTATGATTCATGTTAAGTCAGGCACTGCAAAGGGGTTTGAGATTTCACTCTGTTGCAAGCTAGCAAGTATCTTCTTATAGTTTCATAGATACAGGCAGAAGACACAGGCTTCTGGGTCAGAGACAAAAGATAGTTCATTATTCACAGCAATAGCAGTAGCTAGAATAACATCATTGTATCATTTCCCTGAGATGTAATCCTACTGAGTGATATAAAGAAAGCCACATGTTGCCTGTACATACATTGGGTAAATTATAGGAGAAGAAACATTAACAGTCAGTCAGAAGCCCTGACTCCATATAGGGGCTACTGGCAAACCCATCCATATTTCCCTTAGGAGAGATGTATATCTACCAGGAATTCTGTGAAGAAAACCAGGTTAACTTGGTACTAGCAACTGCCATCAAATGCATTAGTTACCTGCAATGACAAATGGTCACAAATTTAGAAGCTTAAACAGTACTCATTTATTATCTCACAGTGTCCATAGGTCAGAAATCTGGGCTACATCTCTATAGGTTCTCTCAGAGCTGAACCAAAGTGAATAAACAGATTAGGAGGATTCAAACTGAAAGTACTAATTCTCTGTGTCCTTACAGACACTGCTAGTAGAAGCCATCTTTGTCAAGTCACAATTGAAAATTAAAGAAATCGGGGGCTGGGGTTGTGGCTCAGTGGTAGAGCGCCTGCCTCGCATGCGTGAGGCACTGGGTTCGATCCTCAGCACCACATAAAAAAATAAAATAAAGACATTGTGTCCATCTACAACTAAAAAAAAATTAAAAAAAGAAAAAAGAAAATTAAAGGAATTGGCCAATAAGCAATGGCCCTGAATTGCTACAGAATTTTCTGCTAAACTGATCTGGAAAGTCTAGGTAGTAGTGCAGAGTAATAAAACTGACTGAGCAGCTGAAACTATGTTAAGCAATCTTAATAACCAATGGGGAAAATGATCAATCTGTGTGACCTTTAGAATTTTTGTCAGAACATTAAAAACTCTCTTACGGTTGGTTATAAATGTACAGAGAAATGAAAAATAATACTTTAGTAAAAATTAGAAAAATAGTACTTTATAATTCATTAACAATAAAGATGTAATTCACATATCATAAAATTCAAAATGCACAACTCTAATTTTTAGCATAGTCAGAGTTTTGTAACCACCACCACAACCTTATTTCAAAATATTTCACCCTGCCCCAGAGTCCCATACCAACTGGCAATCATTTCTCATTCCCCACTGCATCCAGCCCCAAGTGACTACTCATCTACCTTCTATCTCTACGGGTCTGCCTGTTCAGGACATGTTGTGTAAGTGAATCCACACCATCTGCGGTCTTTGTGACTAGCTTCTTCCACTTAGCATAACGTTTTCAAGGTTCACTCATATTGTAGCGTGTATCCGTATTTCAGTTCTTTTCATTGCTGAATAAAAATTCCATTGGATGGATATAACACATCTTGCTTCACCATTTGTTAGTCAATGAATATTTGGATCCCAGCCACTTTCCTCATTTCTGTCCACAAATTCACCTTCATTGAGTTTTTCTGGCTGCATATGGAAAGTCTCACATAGCAGAGTGTAAACTGTTCCACTGTGAGCTCTGTCTCCTCTAATTCCTTTTATGTTTGAATCAAGTTTCAGTTACTTACAGCATTATCATTTTGGCTTTCTTTTTTCTTTTTTTTTTCCTGCAATTTCATCTTTGTTGATCAATCAATCCCCTCTTTTAATTATTCACTATTATAATGTGGTTTTTTTAAAAAATATTTTTTAGTTGTAGAGGGACACAATGTCTTTATTTTATTGCTTTGTATGTGGAGCTGAGGCTCGAACCCAGGGTCTCACACATGCGAGGCAAGCGATCCACCACTGAGCTACAATCCCAGCCCTTGTAATGTGGTTTTGCAACTGAGAGACGAGGTAGCAACACAACTACATACTTGGCAGCTCTTTATGAAATGAGTAACAGGTACATGGTTTTCAACCACCGACAGACTCTGAAAGAAGTAACATGATTGGTAACTGATCGTGATGTACACCTGCTATTTACAGTGAACTGTGGACTGAGGATTTGGTAATGAAGTTTGTAGCTTATGCATACTTACAGTGAGTATGCCACAGTAACTGAAATTCAAACCATGCTGTTGGGGGGGCTCATGTTAGTTAAGTGTAGTAACTAAAATCTGTGCGTGCTAAAACTATTCAATGTGAGGACTGTCTGTATTCTTCTAGAAGAGAACAAAATCAGTTGTTGTTTTTTTGCCCTAAGAAATTAGAACACAAAATATTGATAATTAGAAACTACTGGAATAAGGTGTATGCATGTTAATTAATTCCTTCCTTTTGGATATATGTTGGATTTTAAAAACCCTGCAAACAGGGCTGGGATTGTAGCTCAGTGGTAGAGCGCTTGCCTCGCATGCGTGAGGCCCTGGGTTCGATCCTCAGCACCACATACAAAGCAAAAAAATAAAGACATTGTGTCCATCTACAACTAAAAAAATAAAAAAATTTAAAAAAAAAACCCAAAAAAACCCTGCAAACAAGTAAATCAGATCTGCAATTAAGTTCATGATAGAGGTACTTGGAACAGTGGCATAAAAGAATGAGGTTCCGTAATAAAAACAACCCCAAAGCCACAAGTTTCCTTACAAAGGAGAAAACCTCTAGGTTTCTGTAGCTGCTAAGTGACATGGGAAGAGACATGGCGCCATCTTTCTGTGCCCAGCTGGGGCCTCTCCCAATCCCTTCACAGCTCTCACTCTCTCCAGAAATTTCTTCAAGAAATGGGAACTCCATATCTTGGCCTCCCTGGAGCATCTAATACCACTTACTACAATCTCCTAGAAAATTTCTCCTCCCTGACTTGATTCTCTTCCTCCTCCTCCTCCTCTTTATAGTCCTCCTCAGTCCCTTTCACTACTTTCTTTCGTTTCCTCTACAACTCCAGCCTTAGCCCCTTGAACATTTATATGCACTGGGGCTTTCCCCTAATTCTTATATCTTTATACGCATCTCCTGAAAGAGAATATTAACTCTTATGGTTCAACTCTTACTCTTTAATTTGTCATCAAATATTGTTAATGATCTCTATACCAGCAAGAGGAGGAAGAAGCTACCTGGAAAGTATAACGAGACAGGTGTGCGCACGAGAGAAAGCTGGAAACACAGGCAGGGACTAGTTCACTAAAGACTTTATATGGCACACTTGTAGCAATTTCCAGATGTACATATTTTGCCCATAATTTAAATACAAGTCTTGATTATGCAAACCTCCATTGGGTATTCCTTTAGGAGTACCTGCAACTACCTCACACAGAGCATGTCTAAAATAAAACTCTTTTTTTATCTTGCCCTTAAATACTTTTTCTTCCTGCATTTCTTACCTAAGTCCAGGCACCCACATTCTCTCTTAGGACCTTAAGAGAAACAGCTACCATCTGTGACTCCTCCATCCTGTCAATTCAACAAGCCTGCAAACAATTTCAAAGATACCCCCACCAAATACTTCCATTTTAAGTTCAAGTTCCATTTATCTTTTATCTAACACATTGCTGTGGTCTGGTCCTAAACTCCTCCAAGATAATGATAAGCGTCTCAACAAGAACTATTTTGTATAATTTTGTGAAATTTTGTGAAATTTCTCCAATCCAAAAGGTAGAGAGCTTTTCAGAAGTTGTTGAATTGCCTTCTGGGCTCCCACACAGCTTGGGATGTGTAATTGTTATGTCACTTATATCATAAGAGCTCAGTCACTTGTTTATATAGTTTTTTTTCACTCATTGGAATGCAAGTAGCCCATAGTAAAAGCTTAGTCAAAGAATGAGCAAAAGAATCTCGCAGAATCCTCTCATAAGAAAGTTTTCTAGGTTTGAAATGTGAATGGTGAGATTTCAATGACAGGATAAGGTTAATGCTATTGTGTGCCTTTTCAACAGATAATCTGAAAACTGATAGGAAGAAAAACCAAAAAACTAAAAGACCTGAGTAGCCAATGTGAACAAATTCTAAAGAGTAGTCTATATTTAAGCCATCTTAGCCCTCCTTGAACATCAAAAGCAGGTGAAAAGTTTCAGTATGTATCCAATTCTGAAGGACTCAACTGCCCAAGAGCTAACCAATAGCAAACAATATGGATATTGGCACAAGAACAGAGATAAATAAGGGCCCACAGGCCCCTCTTTTAAAGCCAAACTTTTTCATTGGAGAGTAATCAACTTTAAAAATGTCTTGGGTAAGTAAAGTTTGATGTGTGTTATTGCTTCAAATTGTGCTCGATAAGCTTTCCTCACATGGGGAACCCTGATAGCCTCATAGCTCTGGGTCTGTTGCCAGAGATATTCCAGGACATATTTGCTTTGGGGACTTGACAGACACATGAGAAGCTGCCAGGGAAGGAGGAAAGAGGCAATGCTGTTGTCATCACAGAACAAGGTAGAGCCATCGGTATTGCAAATGTGCGGGGCTGGCGAAGGAATGTTCCCCCCAGAGGACACGCTTTTAAGAAGACAGTAAGGTGATAAATACTTATTTCTAGATAACTGTACACAGAATCCTTCTCTCATAAGGATCCTTCCTCTCAGTGCATATTACCTTCCGGTACCATCACCTGCAGTCTCCTGCAGCAGGGCGGTTGTTGGCACTGTGTTCCACACTCCACAGACATCTCCTACCCCAGGCTGGCAAAGTCCCTTCCAACTTCCCCCTTGCTCCTAATAATGATGATGATGGTGATGAGGAGGACGTCTGATAGTTTTCAGGTGCTTCATGCTTTTGTCTACTCGATCCTCCTGGGGGAGTCTCTCCTTGCCAGTTGTGACAAAATCTGCAACAGCGTCAATATGGCGGAGGAATTCTGCTGGCTTCATCCTCTCGGCCATTCAGTTGCTCATCCTTCCAAGGTTCCTCTGAAAGAATGAGTCGAGTCATCTTAGATAGGCTTAGGCTCTTTAGACCATCTGCTCTAAAAAGAAATAGAAGAAATTAAAGCAGGAAGGTTTTAAAAATATTTTATTTAAAGAGAAGGCAAATCAACATCATCATCATTGTTTTGATAAAACCTCAGGAATTTTCTGCTTAAAATGTTTAGAAGCGTGTTTCTTTTTGAAACTTGTTGTCTATGTTATGATTTTTCTTTTAAACTAGGGCTTGAACTCAAGGGCAATCATTAACCTACATCCCCCCCCCCTTTTTTATTTTGTGAGACAGGACGACTGGTTTTGAACTTGTGATCCACCTGCCTCAGCCTCCAGAGAACCTGGGATTGCCAGTGTGTACCACCGAGCCAGGCCTCAGGTATGATTCTAATTAGTCAAACTGAAAAGCAGTGTGCTGTAGAGGATAACAATGGACAAGGTGCCATTTTGAAAAAGCCCACATTTTCATATAGATCAAAGTCCCTAAAAAAGAGGGGTTGCTTTTCCTTTGATTGCAGAGCTAAGAAGGACAAGGATTAAGGGTTATTTCCCAAGAAAGGAAGTTACCAGCAAAGGTAGGAAAGGAGACAGTCTTTACCCATAGAAACACCACCCTGATTGCTTTTTGGGGAAAAGCAATTCAACATGATTGTCTTTGGGATCAGGAGATCAGGATCACCACCTCTCCACATGAAAAAGAGCACAGACACTGTAGAGCTATAAAACGGTCACCAGTCAAAGGCCACAGAGGGTGCCATTAACAAGCCATGGGATTGGGGATATGGAGGCTACTGGTGACTGAGACCCTTCCATGTGCCTCCTGTGGAGTCTTACCGGTTTGACGGGGCACAGGGAGGAGAAGTATGGTCTCCTTCTCCTCATGACTTTCTACTGCTTTTTTTCCTGCCTCTTCTGGACAAGCTGATCCAGAGAACCATCTGGATCTTTCCATCTCCTTTCCCCCACTTACTTCCTCTGACCTCTCCCTCCACCTGCAAAGCCTGAGTGAAGGTAATTGCAAGGTCAATGAGGGTGTTGAATCACTTCAGGTTCCCTGATCCAACCTCACAGCGGATGAACAAGGGCCAGCAAGGGCTTTCTGAAGGGAGATGTGGACCGAGAGCAGAAGGGTGGATGGGTAGAGGGATGCAGGAAAGGATGTGACGCTCCTTCCCACGGGATTGCTTGACAGCCAGTGGAACTGGCTCAATCTGAACAAGCCGAGTTGAACGCGCAGGGAGCGGGGTTAGTACTGGTGATTGCTACGCCTTAAGGTATATGCAGGAGCAAGCCCAGAATATCAAACTGCCAGTCAGAAGAGCAACAATAAAAGCTGCCAGGTGGGGGCAGGAGGAGAGACTAGGAATGGGGGAAGAGAGCAGAACAGAGCTTCTAGCAGGACAAGGTAGTGGCCTTTTACTAAGCCTCCTCTAATATGGCAGCAGAAGTCACCAACACCAGCAGTTCATGTGGATGCCTTCATTGCACTGGGCTGAACTCATACAGCCGAATCCAGACTCATTGACTTTGCTCTCGATGTCAGCAGCAGCCTGGAGGAGCAAGTCTACCAAATAAAATAAGGCGACTGTGAGCAAGCCCCTGGCCACCCAGGCTCTCAAATGCACAGGCCCAGGGGATGGATAACAGGTCTTCACCTCATTATTCTCTCATCTCAAACTCCAGAGTTCAGTCAGCCTTGGAGGCCCTGGGATAGCAGCTCCAGCCATCAGACTGACATGAGATAAGATCTTATAAACCAGAATGTCAGTTAGCATTACACAAGACTTGGGGCTTTTCAAATGAAATGGCACTCGAAGTCTTCGCTCTGAAACTCAGAGAATGTTCTTGTCATGGTGCCAGGCAGTGTTAAAGAGTTGTGTGGTAGCATGTTTAACTTATGCCAAATCTGGATGAAGACTAAGGAGACTTGTATGCAGGGCTCCTGGGGAAAATTCCCTCCTGTATCCTATTGGGTCATGGATGCCACAGAACTACCTAGAAGACCCTTTTCTAAGTTAAGTCCCTGAGGGCAAGGGTTTAAAAGAAAACCATTTTATCATTAGCTTTCGACTTTCTGGTTTCTGATGGATCCAGGCACATAACAACATTATCAAAGGGAAAAGGAAAGTTTCAGGATCTCTTTATCACTCCCAGAAAATATGTGCCTGGAATGTTACAGAAAAGTCAAACCATCAGCCATCTTGACATTAAAGAGTAATCAGCTCCACCCCTAGATTTATGTGCTGATCTTTTTGTATTCATATTTCATGGTGAACTGCTGTACTCAAAGAAGTAAATTGCTTGAGTTAGCCATGCAAGTGTTATGACTTGAACTATGTATACTGTGGGTTTTCAGGTCTTTATAAAAGTTTAATTGCTTAAAAATAGACAACTAATATTTACTCCCATCCTTTAATGCTGATAAAAAGAAAAGTGAAAAAAAATTATTGCTTGCTGTATACACCATTTGGAAAATAACTGGACCATACCTCAAAGGTAATGTTAAGAATCTGGTGCCAGCATACATCATTAAAAAGACAGAGATGTCTCAATTAAACAGCCTAATGTTGCATCTCAAGGTCTTAGAAAAACAAGAACATATCAAACCCCAAATCAGTAGAAAGAAGGAAATAATAAAGATTGTGGCATAAATAAATAAAATAGAAACGAAGAGAACAATACAGTGGATGAATGAAACAGAGTGGGTTCTTTGAAAAGATAGATACAACTGACAAACCCTGAGCTAAACCAAAAGAAACAGAGAGAAGATCCAAATAAATAAACTTAGAGATGAGATAGGGGATATTATAGCAGATACTGTCACTTGGGAAAACCTAAATAAACCCTCCAGCCTCACTTGCTCTTAGTTCACTTGAAAATCACTAGTTTGGGAGGTCATGTAGCTGGGTGAAGCATTATTAGTCTCCCAGCGGCTTTGTTGAAGAGAAGACCTCGGACGTGGTTATAATGATAACAATGGCCTGAGTTACTTTTTAGGCTTGAAGGCTGATTTTGCTGAAAACACTGACTCTTTACTTGGGCCCGTGGATGCCTGATGGGTGACTGGAACTGACTGAAAAGGCTCAACCTCCCTGCCTTCATATCATGTTTATCTCCTTTATTGCCTCAATCTCAGGTCAGAGCCTACTTAGCTCTGCATGTGCATATGTTGATCCTTTGATAAATGATTTGTTCAAGACTATAATACAGGGTTAACTTGACCCAAACACTGGCTCTTCTCTAAAGACCCCTATAGGCGACCATGACTGGAAACACCAAACCATAAAAGGAGAGAACAAAGGTGGTGCCTGAGTTCTTGGAAGATCTTTGCCTATTTCCAAAAAAGACGCGAACATCCTTTCTCTTCACTAGCTTCTCTCGCTCCCTCATTATTCCTACTCTGTATCTGTAACCTCTAAGCCCCTGGGGTGGAGAAGCTGATTTATGAACAAAGCTGCTTCTCTCCATTCTTTGACCACTGAAGAAAGGCTTTCTTTCTCCCCACACTTATCTCTTGGACATTAGTTTTTCCATGGGATCACTGTCTGAATTTTGATTTGGTAACAGTATCACTAAAGTTTATAGGATCATTAGGGAATATTTTGAAAAACTATATGCCAATAAATTGGAGAACCTAGAAGAAATGGATAAATTTCTAGACACATATGACCTATCAAAATTGAATGAAGAGGAGATATATATGACATATATCAATAATAAGTAATGAGATTGAAATAATAATAAAAGTTTCCCAAAAAAGAAAAGTCAAGGACTAATGGATTTAGTGCTAATTTTCTCAGGCTTTTAAAGAGTTAATGCCGGTGTTCCTCAGACTATTCCATAGATAGGAAAGCTGCCAAACTCATTCTATGAAGCCAGTATTACTTTGATTCTTAAACGTAGTAAGGATACAACCAAAACAGAAAACAACATACTCCTGATGAGTATAGATACTAAAATCCTCAATAAAATACTTTGAAATAAAATACTTTCAAATCAATAGCACATTAGAAAAGATTATACACCATGATCAACTTGGTTGCATTCCAGGGATGCAATGATAATTCCACATATATGCTAATCAATAAACATAATACAGCACATAAATAAGATGAAAGATAAAAATCATGTAATCACCTCAATGGATGCATAAAAGGCCTTTGATAAAATTCAACACACTTTCATGATAAAAGGCCTGAATAATTAAATATAGAAAGATCATACTGCATCTTAATATAAGGCTATAAGTGGCAAACCCATAGCCAACATTATACTAAATGGGGAAAAAACTAAAAGCATTTCTTCTAAAATCAGGACCATGGCAAGGGTGTCCATTCTCACCACTCTTATTCAATGTAGTACTTAAAATTTTAGCCACAGCAATTAGGAAAGAGAAAGAAATAAAAGAGATATAAAAGACTGGGTTTGTGGCTTAGCAGTAGAGTGCTTGCCTAGCACACATGAGGCACTGTGTTCTATCGTTAGCACCACATAAAAATATAAATAAATAAAATAAAGGTATTGTGTTCATATCAACTAAAATATATTTTAAAAAAGAAGATACAAATAGGAAATGAGGAAGTTAAATTATCTCTATTCACAGATGATATGATTCTATATTTAGAAGACCTCAACTCCTCCACCAACAGACTCTTAGAACTGATAAACACAATCAGCAAAGCAGCAGAATACAAAATTAATGTATACAAATCAATAGCTTTTCTGCACACCAATAATGAACTCACTGAGAAAGAAATCAGCAAAGCAATCCCATTCACAATAGCCTCAAAAAAAAAGAAAGAAAGAAAGAAAGAAAGAAAGAAAGAAAGAAAGAAAGAAAGAAAGAAAGAAAGAAAGAAAGAAAGGAAGAAAAAAGAAATGGAACAAAACAAAAAACAGGGGTAAACTTAACCAAGGAGGTAAAAGACCTCTATGATGAAAATTACAAAATACTAAAGAAAGAGATTGAAGAACACCCTAAAAGATGGAAGGACATCCCAAATTCATGGATGGGGAGAATTAATAGTTAAAATGGCTAAAGAGTCACCATAATCCCCATTAAAATAGTGATGACATTCTTCACAAAACTAAAAAAAAAAAAAAAAAATCCTAAAATTCATGTGAAGACACAAAGACCTAGAAAAGCCAAAGCAATTAACACACAAAGTACTAATGTTGGAGGCATCACAATGCCTGATTTCAAAATACACTGCAGAGCCATAGTAACAGAAATAGCATGGTGTGGGCATAAAAACAGACACGTAGACTAATGGAACAGAATAGAGAACCCAGAAATTAACCCACATATCTATAGCTAACTGGTCTCAACAAAGAAGCCCAAACTATATGTCAGAGAAAAGACAGCCTCTTCAACAAACTGTTCTGGGAAAAGTGGATATTCACATGTAAAAGATTTAAACTAGACCCCTGTCTCTGACCTTCTACAAAAATAAACTCAAAATGGATCAAATAATTTAATGTAAGACCTGATACTTTGAAACTACTAGAAGAAAATGAGAAATTCTTCAAGATATTGGCCAGGCAACAATATTCTGAATAGGACTCCAATAGCCCCAGAATCAAAGACAAGAATTGGCAAATAGGATTATATGAAATTGAGAGCTCTGCACAGCAAAGAAAATAATTGACAGGGTGAAGGGACAATCTACAGAATGGGATAAAAATCTTTCCAGTTATTCATCTGACAGAGAATGAATAGCCAGAATATATAAAAAACTCAAAAACTTAACATCAAAAGAACAAATAACCCAACTAAAATGGCAAAATGATCTGAATAGACACTTTTCAAAAAAAGAAGTAAAAATGGCCAATAATATATGAAAAAAATGTTCAATATCTTTAGCCATTAGGAAATTGCAAATCAAGGCTATATTCACATCTTACCTCAGTAAGAATGGTTATAGAAAAAGCAGTAATAGCAAATGCTGGTGAGGATGTGGAGAAAAAGGAACCCTTACACATATATGCAGTTTGTGGGAATGTAAGTACAGTCACTATGTGGTATAGAGGCTCCTCAAAAAACTAAAAATAGAACTGCCATATGATCCAGATACACCATTCCTGGATATTTAACTGAGGGAAATGAAATCAGCATAAAAGAGGAAACTGTGTATGCATATTTATTGCAGCACTATTCATAATAGCCAAGATACAGACTCAGCTAGATGCCTATCGACTGATGAACAAATAAAATATAGCATATATACAAAATAGAAGATTATTTAGCCATAAGGAAGAATGGAAAATGAATTGAACTGGGGGTTATGTTAAGTGAAATAAGCAAGGCACAGAAAGACAAGTATTGCACATTTTCTCTCACATGTGGACACTGGAGGTGGGGGTGAGACCTAAAAGCAGAAGAACTTTTAGGGAAGGAGAAGGGAGTATGGCCCAGGGCTGGCAAGAGAAGGTAGAAGGGAGTTTGGATACGACAGAAGCATGACATGTGTATGTGTAGAAATGTCACAGTGAAACCCATTAATTTGTGCAATTGATATACATTAATAATTATACTAAAAATAAATTTAAAAATACAAGGCTGTCTCATACTAACCTGTTTGAAACCAGCAGCTATACCGCTTCTCAGCTGTTTGACTTGGATGGGTTGCCCTGAGTCTGTTTCCTCCTCTACTAACTATGAGTAATAAAGATTAGATTAGCTAATTCTTCTGAAGTAGTTAGCGAAGTGCCTGGCATGTAGTAAGGGCTCATTAAGCATGAACTCCTGTAAATATTTGATCAATGGAATCAAACCCTTTACTTCTGAATATAAATTGTGTTCTAAAAATCTATCAGATTGTTTTCCTGTCTTTTTTCACTTGTTTGCAAATGTTTCTCTGTGGACCTATGCTTATTTGAAGTCTTTTCTCAAGGCTTTAGTTGCCATGCCTCTTAGCACACCAGCTTTCCTGAGCTTTCTGTCTCTAAACATTGATTGCATGCATTGCAAACAGGGCAGATAGCATTTGCCACCTTTGCTTAACAACTTGAATCTATGCACAAACTTTGAGTCTGCAAGGCCACCAAGCAACTAATATTCTTACTGGTTTGTAAAGCTTGCACACAAATAACTCAATACATTTAATGTTTTAATCTCATTTGTGATAAGCAAAATGAGACCCAAAACAAAACAAAGCAAAAAACATGTCACCACTGTTTTACAGATAAGTCAGTTCAGACTCAGAGAAGCTGGCCTGAGGTCACACATTAATAAGAGGCAGAGCCCTCTGTGTGATCCAAGAGTGTACACAACTCTCATAACCAAGGGACATAGAGTTCTGTCTCCCAGTTCGGGTAAGTTTCTTCAGGGCAAGAATCAGGTGGAATATGTCTTTGTGTACCCTTACCATATGGAAAATCTTGGATGAGGTGGGGGTCTAGGTTTGGGGACCAAAATGAAATGCAGATGACAAACATTTTAAACCTATACAACCCTCTGGTGAACAGTTAGAAAGCCAAGGTTGTCTTACTTTGTTTTAGTTGTTTTATTTTCTAAATCTAATAAATTTTGTCCGTATGAACAAAACATCTCTTTTGAAGTTTTATACTTAAAGT
Organism: Geosciurus inauris; assembly: GCA_004024805.1. Taxonomy (NCBI): domain Eukaryota; kingdom Metazoa; phylum Chordata; class Mammalia; order Rodentia; family Sciuridae; genus Geosciurus; species Geosciurus inauris. The sequence continues at coordinate 14,552 of PVHX01000280.1, forward strand.
TGGTTCGATTGTTTGTATGAACTAACCAGTCAATTCAGTCAACATACTAATCAATAAATTGTAGAATCAATCTGAGTTTGATAGGTATCAATATTTAATCAATATATTGTGTTATATATTATGTATAAATATATAATCTGAAAAGAAAATACACCCCAATGATAATTAGAAAATCAACTGATTTTTTTGTAGTTATCTAAAGTTTGACTAAGACCTTGAACCAGTATATTCATTCTGACTAAAAGAAACAAGACCCAGTGTCATAATGTTAAATTCCCACATTTATGCCTTTCTCTTGGGACCAGAGAGTTCAATCACATTTTTTCATAGAAGGCTAAATTTAAAAAAATATATAGTTAATAAGTTAGGTGCTTATAGTTCTAATTTCAAAATGTGTCAAGAACATAAGGATCAGCCAGGCACGGTGGCTCAAGCCTGTAATCCCAGCACTTAGGGAGGCTGAGACAGGAGAATTGTGAGTTCAAAGCCAGCCTCAGCAACGGCAAGGTGCTAAGTAACGCAGTGAGACTCTGTCTCTACATAAAACACAAAATAGGGCTGAGGATGTGGCTCAGTGTTCGAGTACCCCTGAGTTCAATCCCCAGTACCAAAAAAAAAAAAAAAAGAACATAAGGATCACAGAATTTAGGGTGCTTAAGAAGTTTTGTGTTTCTTGTGTATCAGGAAGCTGGCTGTGGGCTGTCCTGGGCTGGTATGGCAAGTGGCTGAGGGTTCTATCATGGAAGCCTGTCATTGTCCACCTACCAGCTTAGCCTTTCTTAGGAGGATTGTTTCTCCATCCTCTGGACATTTCAGTAGTTGCTCTTCTTACATGAGATATGGTTATGGAGGAAGGAAACACTGGAGAGGTTCTAAACGAGGACCCACGAAGCTGGCCACAGGTCTAGTTTCATTCTGCGGTGTCTCAGCTTAAGCACATACCAGCTTAGCCTTTCTTTTTAGGTATTATCATTTTTCGTGTTACAAGGTTGCAGAATAACTGTTCCAGTTCCAGCAGTCTGCCTACATTTCAGAAGTGGAAATGTCAGCCAGCCATGGTGATGTACACATGTAATCTCAGTGACTTGGGAGGCTAAGGCACGAGGATCGCAAGTTCAAGGCCAGTCTCAGCAACTTAGTGTCTCAAAATAAAAGATAAAAAGGACTAGGGATGTAATTCAGTGGTAGAGTGCCCTCCAGTTCAATCCCCACCCCCAACCCCTCAAGTGGAAAGTTCAAAAGGCAACAGGCAAAAGGGGGCAGACACACCAGCTGAGTTAGAGCTTTCCAGATCTCCTCCCAGAGACTTCTGTATCTGTTTACATCTCACTGGCCAGAGCTACATTGAGTTGCATCGGCAATCCTCATTGTAATAAAGTATGGGGTTTTAAAATAATCTGTGCATATTTCTGCTATAAACAAAGTCAGGGTTCTGAATATACAAAAGAAGGTGAGAATGGATGTTGGGTAGGAAACCAGCCATGTTTGCCACAACTAAAGTAGAAGTGTAAGTCTGAGGAACCTGTGTATGGTTTCTCCATCCTCTGGACATTTCAGTACTTGCTCTTCTTACATGAGGTATGGTTATGGAGGAAGGAAACACTGGAGAGACTCTAAACTAGGACCCACGAAGCTGTCCTCAGGTCTAGTTTCATTCTGCGGTGTCTCAGTAACCATACCGTTCCTTTATCCTCTATCAACTGCTAGTTGGGACGGTGGCAGTTCAGGCAGAGCACATGAAGAATCCTCACTTGAGTTGATGCTGACCCTTTACAGAGAGTGCTTTTTGCCCATGTCCTACCATTTCCTTAGCATTTGCTTAGTATTATACTGTGGGCCTTTGAGTTGGGACCCAGGAGGAACTTGAGCACCATGGTCTGGCACAGAAGCAGCACTCAGTCAGTGTTATTCACAGGCATTATTATCTCCTCAGTCACACGGCAAGCTCTTCAAGGGCAAGACTTCTGTCTTACATTTTGTATCCCTACTCTGCCTGGCAAGGAGAGGATCCTGACGTATGTGCTGATTAATGCAATGGGCTATTTTGATTCATGTCCCTGGCTTGCAGATTAAGGCAACTGCTGTCCTCATCCGTGGTACTTCCACTCACGTGAACAGAGTGAAGGCTAAAGGTATCCAGGATTTAAAGTTGCCATCCTGCGTGGACCATTTTTCTGGCAACCCAGGAGGCAGCTGTATATCCCTAAAGGAGTCCACAGGTGTGGTGATTAAAAGTCTGAGCTTTAGAATTAGAATGAATTAGGTCTGGTTTGACTAGCTAGTTGGGGGGCTCCAGAAAATTCACATAACCTCTTTGAACATATTTCTTCTCTGAAAAATAAGCTAACACCTACTGTGCTCAGCACTGGGTGGGCCATGGCCAAGATGGCCCCAGAAAGCCCCTGCATATACATGGGTGGAATAGTCCTGAGTCCCATAGAGCAGGTGCAGCAGGAGGGAGAGGCTTGGTTGAGCTAGCCATCCTGAGTAGGGTGACTACAGGAATGCTGCCATAGCTGGGAGCATGGGTGAGACCACATCTGTGCTCCTCTGCGCTGGTTCTCAACAGCCCCAGTTTTGGGGGGAGTCAAGACAAGCCTAAGAGACGAGACCTGTGGAAGTGAAAACCACCTATTACCCCCCCCCCCACACACAATTACTATCTTTCCAATGTTTGTTACTTTTTACTAAAGTAAAAAGAGAAGTGAGCCAAACCCTAGACGTTCTTGAGAGTCTGGAACACAGACCAGGTACCCTGAAGCAGTCACAATGGTTCAATTAAATAAAATAATGAATGTAAAGCTGCTGTCGAACACTTGGCACATGTAAACTCTTCGCTGTGATTATTTATGCTTGTGTTTACTCAGTAGGATGGAAGAATTTGTATTCTATCTTAGAGGAATAAATGTGAAAGATCTCTTCGCATTTCCTAGAGGTGGAGGATATACACAACTAAGATTTCAAATTACTATTTTCAATACATGTTATTAAAATGGGGTGCTATATACTTTGTACTATTAGGCACAAAACTATGAAATCAGGGGGACGAAGACAAGTAGTTTTCATAGAATTATTCTGTCCCATCAATTCCAACCTAACAAAGTTGGAATTGAGCATATCCCAAAAGAAACATTTTAAATGAAGCTTTGGGCTTGTCACAATCCACTATGTTTTTAGAAATATCAGTGAAATATTGATATTGAAATTGATTTAGAAATATCAATTCTCCTGTCTCAGCCTCCCTTTTGTGGGGGTGAGGGTAGGGTACCTGATGGAAGAAGAGTACTTATTGGAAGGCCGCTGGAGTACCTCAATTAATTTAACATGGCCACCACTAGCTCTTAAACTTTATATTATTACAAATTTTCTCTCAGTTCAAATTTAAAATCTTGCAAAAAACTCAGACTGGCCTGGCTTGGGTCAGATGTGAACCCCTAAACTAGTCACAAACACCACTTAGCTTCTGCCAGAGACTCAAGGTTGGCAATGGAGGGGCACACCAGCCTCAAAGGGAGAGTGCTAAGCAGATGCCTGCTACACACACTGCATTACAGGAAGTGTACTGACTGGCGGAAACCATTCATGAAGAAAAACACATTAGTACACAGGCTGTGCTAGTACTCAAATGGCTAAAGATGGGAGTGACATGACCAGAGATGCAGAAAGAAAATAAGGGAAGAGAGAAGTAATGTGGAAAAACCAAGGAATGTGCAGACCACTCCTTCCTCCACCTGCTGATCGGCCATGATACCACACATGCATTTATGTAAAATTATTTGTACAGAGTAAAAATGTAAAACCAATCAATCTTTTTATTTTAGAAGAGTTCTGTAGAAAATTTACAAAAATGGTAGTTACCATATACTTCCTACCCAGTTTCTCCTTACTATTTGCTTTAGTAAGGAAAATATTTCATAATTAATGCACCAATAGTGATATTTCATTAACTCAAGTCTGTTTTCAGATTTCTTTAGTTTTTTACCTAATGCCCTTTTCTGTTTTAGGATCCCATCCATGATGCCACATTACATTTAGTGGTCATGTCTCCTGAGACTCCTTTTAGCTATGACAGTTTCTCAGTCTTTCCTTGTTTTTGATGGCCTTGACAGCTTTGAAGACTGTCACTATATTGAGACATTTTTTCTCATGATTAGATCAAAGTTATGAATCCTGGGGAGGAAGACCATCTAGGTGATGTGGGTTCTCATCATATCACGTCCAGGATACTTGTTATCAACATAATTCATCACTGTTGGTGTTGAACTTGATCACATGGCTGAAATGGTATGATGAATTTTTAATAAGATAAAACCAATCACAATAACTTCAGAGATAGGATAAGGAAATCAAAGGTGCATTAGTCAAATTGCAATTTTATTTTTGTGGCTTCAAACTTTAAGGACATAACTTCTTATCAGCAAGCAGAGGAGCTTTTAAAATATTGACCATCTATTACCAGATATTCTAGAAACATTGGATGTCCCAGGTAAAAGCTAACAGAATTGACAATTATCCTTGTCAATCGTATTAGTCAAGTCTGTTGAATACATTAAAGAAAAATTTCTAAAAATCCATAAATTGTTGATATTTGCTACAAGTAGTATCTGAAGCAAGCCAAGCTAATTAAATTCTGTGAAAACAATCTGTTCATTAGTTTAAATAAGAGTAATAGTTTTATATGTTAATGTTAGACCTTTGAGGTCAATGAAAATCTTGACAACTGATATTTTCTTAATTTTTTTGTAACAAAACATCATTAAACATTTTAACTAGTAATCACTTTCTAAAAGGTCCAATCACAAGAAGATAAGATGATATTTGTTGTGAATTTATTTTTCAGGTAAAGGATATAAAACATAAGGAACTCTGACAGGATGAAATCCAGTAGTAGTGAATGTTCCCACATGAAAAACTAAATGATACTAAGCAATTTATACAGAGGCAGGCAAAGTTCCTAGTATATTTTTAAGTTTCTCCACATTAAAGGCTAAACTAAATATACTTTTAGTCTTCAGGAAAAAATATTTAATTAAACATACAATACTTTTCAAAACAGTGTGACAAACTGAGGTTTTAGTATAAAAGTATGAGGACATTTATAAAGTATGTCACCAACTAAAAGGGAGACTCTCACATGGGGTCTGTGATAAAATAAGTAGAAAGTCTGGCACCTGGCTATCTTCCTCCCTTTACAATGCACATAAATTAAGTTTTCTTAATATAGAAGGACCGATTTAACTTTGATCAACTAGGTGTTTCTCAAGTATATTCCATCAAGGACCCTTCTGAATATTAGTTATATTTGTATACAAAGGAACTGATGTTCTGTGAGACATATTTTAAGAAATGCTATCTAGTATTTGTGGTCCACAAATACTATAATTCTGTTGTCATCAACAACCGTAATCCATTTTAATACGTGATACATTTCAAATATTTTTTTAAAAACTTCTTCATAGAATGAATGTCAAATGCAGAAATCTCACCCACTTTTACTTTCTTTAAAAACCATGCTGATGGGGGATGGAGATGTAGTCAGTGGTAGAGCACCTGCTTGGCATGGGGAGGTCCTGGGTTCAATCCCTGGTACCAAAAAAAAAGTACAAAAAAATAAAAACTGATGCAAAAATAGAAAAATGCTACAAAGACTTTAGTACTGAAAACATACACTATAACAATCATAAATGCTTTAAAGCATTTTAAAGAGGACTATCAACAAGAATTACTGTGAAAAGGAGGGAAATTACGAGTTATCTCTGGTATGGTAAAGGAGTCCTCAGACCTAGTCTGAAGTGGGTCCTCTCCAATGACTACGTTGATTTAGTGTCATTCTCTTCAGCCCCGTGACAAGATGGCACCTAATGTGCATATGGAGCTCACCTGCTTCCCCCAGGACAGGGGAACCCTGCAGCAGCTACTGTCGGTCTCTAGAGATGGTACTCTGCAAACCTCTTCACTGCCCTGGGCTAACTTTACTGGTACAGTGATATGTCAAAAGGAGGAGCAAAGGAGTCCCTAGTCTATTAAATCAGTGTGTTAAGGTGGTGGGGAAAAAGGAGATTTGACATATATGTTCCTAATGTCTGAGTAGGCTGAAATTTGGAAAGGGTTTTTCATGAGAAATCGTATTATAACTGGTGAATAATTTTCTAATGCAGTTCCATCACTGATAAATAATTTTGAGGGTATGATTTTAAAAATATACTGTGATTCAAATTATTTTCCTTGAAAAATGAAAATGAGGCTGGGTGTGATAGCACATGCCTGTTATCCCAGTGACTTGGGAGGCTGAGGCAAGAGGATTACAAGTTCAAGGCCAGCCTCAGCAGCTTAGCCAGACCCTGTATCAAAAGAAAAACAAAACAAAAACAAAACCAAAAAGGGTTGGGGATACAGCTCAGTGGTTAAGAACATCTGGGTTCAATTCCCAGTACCAAAAAAGTTAAAGAATTTTAAAAGAACTTTGTGTTCTCAACATTGCACACTGAATGTAATAATATAGAGAATTAGTCTATTGGTAAATTATGGACAGGCTGCAGTTCATTTCCTAAAGCGTTAGTGTTCTCTCCCAAATTTATTCTTGGTCCATGAGACATAGCATGTTTTTTGTTGTTGTTCAATATTTTTTCTACTTGATATGCCTACTTTATTTTTTATAGCATTTTCTAATTTAAACTATGTGATTAGCAAATGTCTTTTAAGTACTGATTCAGAAATCTAGTACATCATAGATAGAATGAAAAACTATATGTCTTAGACAGAAATACATTTTGCCTAAATGTCATTTCTTCTTTCCTGTTATTCAATACAAAAATATATACTTCAAAAAAATATATACTTTAAGATATCTGAGAAAATGTACCATGGAGAAGGCCCATTGCCCAGTGAGTCTAAGGGGTTAAATAGAGTGCAGCAAGGTGAACTTGGGCCATGGGTGCTCTTTCCTTTACTTCCAACTCACAATGTGAAGAAAAAAGCAGGCTTCAAAGAAGATAATAATGAAAGATAAAGCACTGAACACCTTTTATTATGTTGTAATAAAACATCCATTAATTTTTCTGTATGAAAATCTGGGAAAAGACAAAAGGCAAAACTCAATATAAAAAGAGTTAAATGATAAGTGTTTATGTAATCAACCTTCTGATTAGTGAAAAAATTGATAAAAAGCTGGGTGCAGTGGTACACACCTGTAATTTCAGAGACTATAGGCTGAGGCAGGAGGAATGCAAGTTCCATGTTAGCCTGGGTAATTTAGTGAGAACTTGTCTCAAAATAAAAAGGATTGGGGATGTAGCTCCGTGGTAAGTGCCCCCAGGTTCAATCCCCAGTACCACAAAACAAAACAAAACAAAACAAAACAAAACAAAACAAAACAAAACAACTGATGTAAAATTCTCTGAGGTTATATGAAAGCGCATGGATTCTCTTTCTGCCAATATCATTGCTTGCTATGGTAGCTTCAAGTTAGTTCACCTTGATTTTATATTATAGACTGATTTATGAGGTCTTATGTTAATATCAATAACTTTTAATATACTAGAATGCATTCACTGCTGTATCAATGTCATGTCATCACAAGTAAATTATATTCCATCAAATAGAAATACAGAAAATATATTTTACCAAATTGAGTTTTGAGCTCTTTAAAATTGTATTTATTCACTCACCTTCAAATGTGAAAAATCTAGTAATTTGTAAAGGGCTTTCCTGACATTCATATGAATTAGTAATGCTATAACTTAATTCAAAAGCAATTTTTTTAAAAAAATGGGACACACACCAGTAAAACTTAGCATCAGCCAAATGCTTCTGGCATACCATGGGCAAAAGGCCAACTCTTCAGTGATATGTAAAGGTCACTTTATGAAAAATTGGAATTAAAAATTACTCTCAAAATATTTTGTCCATTAGAATTAGTTTACAAATGGAAATCTAAATTTAATGAGATGACTTTAGCCCTTGGGTTAGAATCGCACAACCAGAATAATAACAGTTTTAACAAGAATTCTTATGATATTGTCAGAAAGTTTTAACCATTGATTGGAAAAATCCTGTTGAAACAATATATGAAAAAAAAACTATAGGAGTAACAGATGTTGCATCTACAATTACAAATTATTCCTTTTATTTTCTTAACAGAAAAGACACAAATACTAAAGCACTGTCTACTTTTCTACCCACAGAAATTCCATGATAATATAGAAATGGGGTAAAAAATGTCAAGGTTAAACCTGCACATAGCTATTGACTATGAAATCCCTGGCAATAGCACTAAGCTTAAGATAGTAGACTGCTACTGAAGAAAAATAACAAGTACCTGCAAATATTTTTCCAGTGGAGTTTTAGTTAATTTGAAGTAAGGTACTCTGCCTTATGAGTGATATTATTGAGCAGTTATAACTACTACAAAACCAATGCTGAGAGCTAATAAATAAGAACAGTGCCATGTGGTGATTCCTTTAAGTTCAGCCACACCAGTGATTTTGGATGCTACCAGCACTGCCCCCACAGAAGCATGTTCTTCAGGCACATGGGGAGCGCTACCTGGATGGTCAGATGGTTTCAAGTGCACTGAAGCATCACTGAGAAGAGCAGCCCGCTAAAAGAAAACAAAATGGAAATGGAGAATGCTTTTCTACAGACATAATTACTGTGTCACAGTGATTGAAAAATCTCAAAAGAAAAAAGAAAAAAAAGGAAACTCTTTTATCCCAGATATCCTATAAATTCAGAATTCAAAATATTATTTTCTCCACAGAAATATACGATGCATCAAAATCCATTTTCCTATTGAATCCTTAATGGAATTTTAGATGAGCAGGAGAGACGGGATCCGGATGCTAAATGATGGTTTCTATAACATCATATGAGATGGCTTTTGGGTTTGCCATACAGCTTGACTTTCTTTGTTGTGAGTAGCTGTGCCAGGCCATTGAGAAACACCAGAAAGATGGTTATGGACATGACAATCACATAGTGGCTAATGCTGTAAAAGGAGAAAAACATGTTATAGTCAGAGAAAAGAATGCATGAGGAAGAGCACAAGATTCCTAAAAACATTTTTAAATGGATATACTAATACATGGAATTACAAAGGTATCAATCAGTTCAAATTAGGACCAAAATATTTTTTAAAAAAAACCCAAATTTGTTATATAGTAATATGAGTACTAAATGTACTTACTTGATAATGTATATTAAACATTAATAATGCTTAAATAATGAATTAATAATTTAAATAATATTAATTTTAAATCCCAGTAACACAAATTACCATTATGCTAAAATAGTGATGAACATATCTCAATATATCTGTAACAACTGCAATATGTTATAAAAATGTCTGTGACTGGAATCAGCAATTCCTGTGACTTTGTTACCAGTAGAAATTACCTCATTAAATCCCAAGTTTTCAATTCTGAGAATATTTCAGTGAAACAGGTGCATTAATATAGGTTGGAAATCATAATCTAGAGCTTAATAAAATATTAATATTATTATTATAATATTTTAATGAATATTATCACTAATCATTCACCTATTAGTTTTTGCAAAAGAATAAGACTCTAAACCATAACTACTTACTTCAAAGTTACCACACGTGATATATTTGTTGCTCAATTTAAATTTTTTAGGTGTTTCATAAATGGGACAACAGGACATCTGGGTTAAATTTCAAAAACTTTTAGATAAATGAAGATGATTTTTTTCTACCAATTCTTGAATCCTCTGGATTCTACCCACAGATTCCCCAAGGATGTCCTCAGGTTAAGTATTATGATATTTTAGAGCATGCCATCTTATGCTCTGACATCAATTTGGAAGTACTTTGTCAAAACTACCAGTCACTGCAAATACAAATATAAATCCCAGGATTATGTACAATTATAATGCACCAATAAAAAAATGTGGAGAAAAAACCTCTAAACTATCAGTCACTAAGAAAGAAAAACATTATCCAAGCTCAAATTTTAGTCAAGGAAACTAAACAAAGGGAAAAATGACACATCTTTTCATTAATCTCATAATCAAAAGCTATTGTCTCCCAGACCACTGGAAAAAGAAGAATGATACTATTAGAATTACTTCATTCTTATCTATCAACAATAGCACATGCTGTTTTCCTTTTTAAACACAGTACCTATATACTGCATAGAACATATTTAAAAAAATTTCAAAGAATGGAAAGAAATGTAGGTTACAGATCTGACAAATGTACAGTAAAGGAGAGGCTTCATGTAATGACACTAGTGTGGTACTGCCCATGCTAAGCTATGGTACATATTGTCAAGTTAATTCTTTTCAATGCCTATCACAGTTACACTTAACTACTTACCTTACAATGGATTTGCTTTTTTTTTTTTTTTTAAACACTGTTCAACAAATAAAGGGGAACAATATTTTAGCAGGCCTAAAACCCAGCTAGTGAGGAAGGGAGGTCATATTTTCTTCTTCTCTCATCTACACCTAGCAAATGGGAGAATAACTTTTCCCTCCTACCTTCTCGACCACTTCAACTCCATTGCCGAGCAGCCTGCAACATGCCAAATTGCTGGATTTAGGTCAGCTATAGCGTGTCGTCAGCTCTTTCCTCATTGGTAAAGCTCTCAAGGCCAGAAAAGAAGGGCTCTCTACTCTGTGCAATTTTTTATTTTTTTAAGTAATGTTACAGTTTTTAAGAGCCTCCGATTATAAAGTTTTAGTCTGATAAGATTATCTTTGGAAAGGCATCGGCTGAAGATTCTTATTTAGGATTTCTCTAGGTTCACCTTGTAAAGTAAATGTGAAACAGAAAAAGGAAGAATTGAAAAATGAAACAAGGATTAGAACCAGTTACATTAGAAATCTGGCTCTGGTCTTTTTGGTAACCAAAAAGAAAACAATAAAATTGATGAACAAATATCAACACTAAAGGAAGCTTTTAAAAACTGTTGTTTGTTTCCCCTGTGAAAGTAATGTAATAGGATATTAGACATAAACTTTTCCTATTTAAATTTATCTTAGTGTATGTGCATGTTTTTTATTTTTACCTAGAATGAAGATGATTTGGATCTTACCTTCTATTTAATTAAATCATTGATAATTATTTATTTAAAAATGAAAACAACTAGCCGGGCGCAGTGGCGCATGCCTGTAATCCCAGCACTTAGGGAGGCTGAGACAGGAGAATCGCGAGTTCAAAGCCAGCCTCAGCAATGGTGAGGCGCTAAGCAACTCAGTGAGACTCTGTCTCTACATAAAACACAAAATAGGGCTGGGGATGTGGCTCAGTGGTTGAATGCCCCTGAGTTCAATCTCCAGTACAAAAAAAAAAAAATTAAAACAACTATAAAACTATTATCCTTACCTAGATGTGCTGGGAATAAAATTATATAGAAATTTATTTTAACAGAATACTTTTGAAAAAGTCATGCCAAAATAAACAAGATCATTAAAATTAAGCGAGTCATGCTGACATTTCATTACAAAGAATTTGGTATACTAGTAAACAGGTCTTACTTTAAAAGTCAAGTTTATCAAGGCACATGGATGCTGGGAAAACATGCTGCTAGAAAACTAAAAACTCTGTCTTCCAAGAGGTGGAGTAAGTGTGTTATTCCTTACTCCTCCTGCTAAGTACAACTAAAAATTTTGAACATTATATAAAACAAACACAAGAAGACTCCAAATAGCAGAAAAAAGATGTCAGACTGGCTAGGGCTCCTAGAACCCAAGGAACCCACCACTGTGGGTGTTCTTTTTGTCTAACATATATCAACTTGCTGAAAGAAGCAGGCAACCTAGAAATGCTAATGGGCACAGACAAAATCCTCCCAAGACCAAAACGCCATCACAACAAAAGCCTCTTTCTCTAGCCAACAGACAGACAAGGGGCAGCCTGAAAGATGGAAAACAATTTGATATTAACCATTCTACTTCAGACAGATATCACAGAAAAATTGGAGGCCCCACCGTCTACCTGTTCCGGCAAAGGCTGAGCAATTTGCAATATGGTAATAGAGTACTTCAACCCTTCTCCCCTGCACTCCACATGGGTTCAGAGAAGACCAAGTAGGGAAGCTGGTACTCTCATCCACACCAGGCAATGATCCACCCCATCAGCAGTAATCAGGCTCTTCCCCTTCCTTATCAGGGTCAGAAGAGGCTTAATGGCAAGTCAGGAATACAATAATTCTCAACAAGAAACAGAAGACATGAAGAAGAATTAAATCAAGATTTTAGAACTGAAAAATACAATAACCAAAATAAAAATAAAAAACCAATGAATATCTTCAAGAGCAGAACTGAGGACAGAGGAAAGAATCTGTAAACTTTAAGATAAAATACTAGAAAATACAAACAAAGCTCAAATAATAGAGAAAGCACACAAAAAGCAAAACAAACAAGCCCCCCTCCCCCACAGGGTTTCATGTACCTGAAGACTGGAGTCACAGAAGGAAAAGTCTGTTTTATATTAATATAGCCACTCGTGCATTCTTTTTTTTTTTTTTTTTAGTTGTAGGTGGACAGAGTATCTATTTTATTTTTATGTGGTGCTAAGGATCGAACCCAGTGCCTCCCGTGTGCTAAGCAAGCACACTACCACTGCGCCATAACCCCAGCCCCTCGTGCATTCTTTTAATTACTATTTGCATGGTATGCAGGTTGAGCCTACCTAATTCAAAAATCCAAAATCCAAAAATTTTTGAGCACCAACATGATGCTACAAGTGGAAAATTCCACGCATGACCTCATTTAACAGGTCATAGTCAAAACAGAAGTGCACTAAAAATTACCTTCAGGCTACACACACACACACACACACACACACACACACACATATGAGATGTATAGGAAACATAAATGTATTTTGTGTTTAGACTTGGGTCCTATCCCCGAGATATCTCATTATATATGTGCAAATATATGTTGTACTATAATTTTGCATGAAGTTACCACTGGGGGGAAACTAGGTAAAGGATACATAGGATCTTTCTGTATTATTTCTTATAACCTCATGTGACTCTGTAATTACCCAAAATAAAACATTTGATTTTTTTTCTTTTTCAGATTACAGGCCATACAAAACAGGAGGTGGGCTGGATTTGGCTGAAGGGCCACAGATTGCTGATCTCTACCCTAAAGTAGAAGCCCTATGGAACTAGGAACCATGAATTTTATCTTTTTTCCCATTGCATCTCTAAGGTCTGATGCAAGGCCCTGTGGACATTCAATCAATGTTTATTATGAAGAGGATCATTTGTAATTAAACTAAATAATAGAATCTTCTTTTGTTTTCTATTACCTCAGCAGATTTTATCTGGACTTATATCAGACTTCCCTAAAATAGCAGTCATAAACATAATAAAACTTAAATGCTTAAAAAAAATTAAGGAAATAAAATAAAATCTCTACTAAAATGAAGTAAACCAAGTCTTCTGAGATATTAAAACATGAAGTGAAGTTTATTACTGGGATTAGAATTATTAGTTATACAATGGATGAGAACAGAAAGCCTTGTCACACGATAAGACAATAAGATAAAGAAATGATTGTGAAAACTCAGAACTGCTAAGACTGGGCTCACTTTAAATTTGTAAGCAAGAGTAGGATTTGTTTATCATTTGTTCAGTGGCACAGAACTCTAAGGCTGACTTCACAATTACCATAGAAATCTTCAACTCTATTGTATTTCTGAGACCTCACACAGGACATTTACAAGTTTGTACCAGTTCCCAGGGTCAAAATCCTCAACTCCATAAACTGGCTAAAAAGTCACACCTTCATGCTTTAAAAATGTTTATTTATCAGGTCGAGGACCTAAGTCTATAATCAAGAAGTGAGATAACTAAGTAAGGAAGTACAAAGTGCTCATCAGAGAGCCTAAAAGATCAAATCCACGAAAGCTCCATCTGATCTTGGTTCCATGGGAAAACCAGGCAAGAAGGCTGGAAGTCAGGTAGATGGGGCAAAGCTACAAGGACTATAATGTAAAATATTACATTACAGAATGGGTAAACAAAATGTCAGTACAGCGGATCACTATTTAGCAAAGTAAAGGAACAAAGTATTATATAAGCTACAATATAGATGAATGCCCCAAAAAATCACTACACAAAATGAAAAAAATCAGGGCTTGTATGAATTGTCAAATCTCTGGGGACAGAAAGTAGATTAGTGTGGGTGGGTATATATATGTCTCAGTAGTAAAGCATGGCCCTCACATACAGGAGGCTCTGGGTTTAATTCTCAGCACCACGAAGGAAATAAAAGAAGGAGAGAGAGGGGGAGATGGGTAGGGAGAGACTGAGGGAGGGAGGAAGGAGGGAGGGAAGCAAAAAAGAAAAAAGGCTGATAAGTGGTTGTCTAGGGCTGGATATAGGAAAGGGGATAGACTATAAACAGGTTCAAAGAAATTTTTTGGGTGATGAAAATGTTCAAAAACTAGATTATAACGATGGTTGTATAACTCTAATAAACTGCTAAAAATTACTGAAATGATTTTAAAATCATTTGAGTAAGTCAGAACTGGATGAATTGATAGTATGCAAATTATATCACAATAAAATGTCTAAGAGATAAAAAGAAAAAGCTATACGCTAGCAGATTTTTGTTCTGTTAAATTTTGTTACCATTATAAGGTCAAAATTTTATGACTGACTTGATCTCTTAACAAAAATGTTTTTTAAAACCAGTAAGTGACCCATCCTCAAATTTAATGAAAGTCTAATTATAAAAGATATTCATCCTACAGATCACTTATCTTTTTACAATGGCCTAAAATTATTGACTCTTGGCTCATTTAAACTAACATCACTGGCAGAAAACAGCTGTAAAGCTCATCAACATCATATCATTGAGCCGTAAGGCATCCAGCTCATGATATTTTGCAGCAGTCAAGTGTTAGTGTCATCTAAGACTTAGCAGAGTTAAAGGAACATCACGTCTCAACTTGAAATGAATTCAGCTGTTTCCACTCTCCCCCGACTACACAAACATTTATGTCAGCAGTTCTCAAGGTATAATGTGTGATGGAAGAGAATAACAGTGTACCAGTGGAGAGGCACACGGAACTGCCAAGCAGGTCTTTTCAGCCCACACAATAAGTGATATAAGCTTGATTGTATTCTTCTCAGTCAGGGTGATGGGTTATAGAAGCAAGTCATAACTGTCAGATGTACTGCAGCAGAAAAAGGTTGAGAACTACTGATTTGAATATAGGTTGGTATTTATTGAAACAACAAAGACATTTCATTGCATTTATTAATTATATTTAGGCCATTCAAAAATAATTGAACAGAATCATGAGTTTCATTATATCTAAAGAGAAATGATAAATACTTTAGCTGTCATTTGTATTTTAATAAGGTATAACAATAGTGCATGTAGGAAACAATTAAAGACCAAATGAACACTGCTATCAAATCAAACTGCAGCTCGATCAAACTGATGAACCTGACTCTATTCACCTCACTACAAACACATTTAGAACATAAATTTAAATATAGGTTTTTATAGTTGTGAATATTACCTCACAGGAATTTTTCTGTAGTTTTAAAAATGCACTTTCAGTATGCCATATAAAAGGCAATACTCTGTAAAGTTTATGACCTGCAATAAATGAAGATAAAGTGTAAAGCTCAAAAGAAGAAAATACTAAATTAGCTCTGTCAGCTGAACACAATTTTATGGCCTGGGCAGGATATTTTTCACACGGTTGTTAAACGAATACCTGGATGCCACAGGTTCTCCAGAGGAATGCTGCACTTGACCTGGGGCTTCAGCTGAATATATGGACTGCAGTGTATTCTTTTCAGAGTCCCAATTAAATTTTGATAAAATGTGCTCTAAAGATGCATTGTAAACAAAGAGTATTATACCTATAAATGGATATATTGTCTCACGTCCTGGTAATGTCTTTACTGTTAAAAAAAACTACTACTTATTGACTAACCAAAAATTAAAAGCTGAAGAATCTCTCAAAAGCATTCTGGAAATCTACTGCAGTCATTTCAACAACTCTATAAACATTCCAGACACATGCCAGGCTGCATTCATGGGGCTAGTCAGCTCCCACTCCTCTCTAAAATTCTGGGATAGATTTTCACCACTTCAGTATTCATAAAGCAATACAATAGTGAGGATAAAAGGACAACATGCTATTCCTGTGAATAACAGGCATGAAATGGCTGCAGTTATTAACCATATTACTAACACAAAAGAGCTTAGAAATAAGATGTCATGAAGGGAAACCACCACAGGAGCACAACTCAAATAACCCTGGTTCCCACTAAGGGAACACCACCAGTAAGTTTAATAATAACAGCAACAAGACAAGAAACATCTCTGCTTTTCAAATATACATACTTTCACACAGGAATAATTAGAAACCTCAAATCTTAAAACCAACATTCTCACAAATCAAAAGCAGAAAAGGTGGATCCTATTATCTGGTGCTTTACTTTTTAGTCTGTAAGTACATCTTCCCCCACTATCCAAGCCTTTTCCTGGCAATAAATTAGATGTTTATGAAAATGCATGAACCACTCCTGCCCATTAGACCAATACTATATGGTTCACCAAAGCAGTATATGCCATTAATGCTGTATAGGATATAAAGGAAAGATTTTAGAATTCTAACTTGCCAACAAGAGCAGGAGGGAAACAAAAACAAACAAACAAAAACCCTTCACATTGTAGCATTCATCGGGGACACTGCCATTTAGAAAGCCTAATTTCATTAATTCGATTTTCATTTTGTCCCTTCAATTATCTTCTCTTAAACTGGGCATCTTTTGGGATGACAAAATAAGAAAGAAGACAAACAGAATGAGGAGATATTTCAGCAGGAATGACCTGCAGAATATGTGGGAAATTTATATAGTTTAGCCCAAAGCCCTTACTCTGATGAACAGAACTGTGATCTGTGGTCCTTTACTATATCCGCTTTCAAAAAGATTTTGAGAACAAGCACCTATGGGACTTAGCCTATGGGAGTTAGATCCTAGATGATGAAGCACTGAGAATGAGATAAACTAGGATGTAAGTATTAAACAGGCTAGGCCTTTATCCTCTTCCCATCCACTTTTGGTCTTTAATGTTGTATAGACCAGACTATCCCAGGTAAACCAGCGTATATGATCATCATATGTACAGTGCAGCTACCATTATTAAAAAAAATCACAAGATATTTTGATAGTATATTGTACTCTGTATGCCATTAACTATAGAATATTTTAATATGTATACATACTGCATTTAGAATACTGAAACATGGAGTTAACACCCATGTTTATGACTAGTACTGCAGAGAAAAGGGTCATCAAAACATTCTCAGTCTACATGTGCTAATATGCCATTCTGTTTCACTTGGTTTGGATGGTGCTCACTATTTTATGCCTTTGTATTTTCTCTTTTTGCTATATTTAATGCTCTGATGAATGTTTTATTCCCATGATGACTACATAAAAGAATGCAAGGAATAGGGCTACATGGAATAGTGCTACATGCATGCCAGGAAGAATGTCATACTAGATGTTAAATGCAAGTTTTGCAATGGCTCTTCTAAAAATGCATCAAGCAAACACACATATCAAAAGCAAAAATTAATAAATTAGACATCAAAATTAAAAACTTGTGCATCAACGGACACAATATCTGATACAGGGTTAATACCCGGAATATATAAAGAATTCCTACAACTTAACAACAAAACAACAACTAACCCAATTTGAAAATGGGAAAATGATTTGAATAGACATTTCGCCAAAAGATATACAAATGTCCAACAGGCATATGAAAATATGCTCAATAGGAGGAGTTACAGTAGTCAAATTCACAGAAGCAGAAAGTAGAATGGTGGTTGCCATGAGCTGGGGGAGAGGAAAATGAGGAGTTGTTTAATGAGTAGAGTTTCAGTTATGCAAAATGATCTGTTGTACAATAATGTGAATATATTACTGAACTGCACATTTAAAAACGGCTAAGGAAGTAAATTTTATGTTATATACATTCTGCCATTTTTTTCTTTTAAAGGAAAGAAAAGAACATCAAGGGAAAAGAGGATAAAAGTTGGCAATTTGGGTTTGGTGCTGTCAAACTTACAAGTTTGGCCTAAGTCTGTTTCTGTAGTAAGGCGATAAAATTTGTCCCCATACTGCCTCCATATGTAGTGAACTGCAACCTTACTTGGTGCATAAACAAATCGCAAACTATCTCAGAGTATAACAGCTGAGTGTCAGACAATCACAGCAGTTGTGCTTCAGCCAGGCACAGGCTGCCAACTGATCAAACTATGTCCTATAAAGCAAATAAAAAGCTTCATCACACATGCGCATATAAGGCAAATGCTGACTACAGCCAATCAGAATGTTTCTGTATGTCACTTCATCTTCTCTAGCTATAAATATAATTTGCACAGGCAGTGGGGCTCAGCATTCTGAACTAACTGCAGTCCAGAATGTGGTACAGTTCTAGAACCTTTTTCTTGCTCAAATAAACTTCAAGTTTAACACATCTCAGCTTTTGTTTTTGTTTTTTAATAGTGCAAAATACTATGACATGGTGAATGACTTTCTGACATTACTGCAGTTTGGGTGGTCTGACTTTGGGGAAAAACTGTGCCTAAGCCACATAAGGACTTCGGGGTCATAAAAAGAAAAAACGAAACAAAAACAAAAATAAAAAACCCCTGAAGACTGGTTGCCAAAGTATGACACTAGAAACACATAAGGACACATTGTAATGACCCTGACAGTGCTGCTAGCCAAGTTATTACCTCCACTTTGAGGCACACATTCCTCACTCCCTCCCTCCAGAGCATAAGCTTGTGTAATAAGGTAGTCAAGACTCCCAACTCACAGGCAATTATTCATTTATGAAAGTTAACACTAAAATGCTTGAGCTCAAATAAATCTAAATATGGCTCCCAATGCATATGCCAATGAACGTATGATATAATTTTGTATAAAATGTTTACCATGTTAAGCCTCCCAAAAGCTATTTTCTAGAAATTTCTTTATTTAAAACCTATGATCTTTGAATTCCAAATTATTTTTCACATATCATATACATATGCATTAGTTTTTTTTAAATCTCTATAGCTTTGCTCATATCCATCTGTGTGCCTAAACAAATCTCTAAATCCCTTCATTGAAATTCTACCCTTTGTTCAGAGGCCAGTTCAAGTGTCAGACCCCACACAGGGTTCTGTCAGTCACTGGAGGCTGAACTGGAGTGGTCCCTAACCATGCTTCCTTGTACTGTAGCTATCATGTCTTTCAACCTGTATTTGGCCATAATCTCCCAGAATGCAGGGCCATATGTTAGAATCACATACTTTCAGAGTTAGAATGTCCCTTATAGGTTGTTCATCAGACCCTTTCTTTCATTCAGTGCTTGAATTCCCTATGCATCCCAATGAAGCGGTTGTAGATTTCCAATGCTAAATATATCAAGTCTCAAGGTAGGCAATTCCATTCATCTTTGGGAACATAACAATACCTGAGAATATTTAATACATGGCAAGTATTCAATATGTGTTTTTCTGAATTTAATTTGATAAATTTGATAAATTTATTAATTTGATACATTTATTAAATTACTTAAGATAGCTTAATTTGATAATTTATATATTAAATGCATATATGATACAAAAAAGAAAGAACACCTAGCTATGCTACTTCAATCACAGTCTTTCAGAACCAGTATCTCTTCTGTAGAACATAAATAATTACATTTTCCCACATCATGGTCATGAGAATTAATGAAATAACATAAGTAAACTCCTACTAAATAACATAAGTAAACTCCTAAATAACATAAGTAAACTCCTATCATATCTCATAATGATTTTTTTGTGTGTGTGGTGCAGGAAATTGAACCTAGGGCCTTGCACATGCTAGGCAAGTGTTCTACCATTAAGCCACATCCCCAAGCCCCAATAAATAAAATTTTAATTGTAAACTTTTTTTCCCCCCAGTACTGGTGAATGAACCCAGCAATGCTCTACCATTGAACTATATATCCAGCCTTTTCTACTTTTTATTTGTTTTGACACAGGATCTTGCTAAGTTGCTGTGGCTGACCTCAACCTTGTGATCTTCCCGTGTAGCTGGGATTGCAGGCATGTGCCTCCACATCTGGATAATCATAATTATTATTATCATCAATTTAATATCTTTTCCTAATAATCCTTAATTTTCACAATCACTGCTTAACTCAACTTGGCTTCTTCTAGGTTTGAGTAGTTTTTCTGTGGCCAAACAATTCAACCCTCAAACAGTTTCTAGAAACTTCTGGGGATCCAGGGAAGAAAAGATAAACATGACTGGACTAAATTACTTAAAATAGCTTAATTTGATATTTCTAAAGAAAAACCCAGTCGTTTCAAGAGAAAAATGCTGACTGTCTTTGAACAAGCAACATGGAAAACTGTAAAAGGGATAAAGTAACTCCCAGACAAAGAGGTATATAAAACTTCCAGAACGGGCAGATTCAAGAAGGGAAAATAAAAAGCTAAAAGAAGTTTTCTTTTTTCCTCCTTTTCTTCTCTCTTCATTCTCTCCTTCCCTTCCTTCCCCTCCCTCTCTCCACCCCCTTCTCTTCATCTGTTTCTCTATTTCCATCTCTTTTTCTTTTAAATGAAGTTGTATATTATTAGTGAGGGAGAAAAATAAAAGATAAGTTGTTCTGTAGTTGAGGAAAATACTATGCCAATTAATTTTGGGATGAAAGACTATCAGTGATAGAAAAGAAATAAGAAAAACATATGGAACCCAGGATAAACTAATGAGGAACAAGTAAACAATTAGAAAGACAGGTTTACAGTTACCATTTAGGAAACAGTTGTTGAACAAAAGCAAGGAAACCTAAATAAGCAAGAGGGGAAAAGGTCATGAATTCATGGAAAGCAATTTTCTCTACTTGAATCCTGAGCATAAAAGTAATCAAGGTAGGGGCGGGAGTTGTGGCTCAGTGGTAGAGCGCTTGCCTAGCATGTGCGAGGCACTGGGTTCAATTCTCAGCACTGCATATAAATAAATGAATAAAAAATAAATGTCCATCAACATCTAAAAAATATTTTTTTAAAAAAGTAATCAAGGTAAGAAAAGGAGATGCTGAAGCTAAGGAGAATTTCTGTTATAGCTTGCTCATGGGTATCTCATTCCAGCACCACTTCCTTGAACAGCCTTAGCAGAAGTCCTACTGGGTCCTACACAAAGCTTTAAGGCTTTAGCAGCATACTACTCCTACCAGCTTACTTTACCACAGGGTTTAACTCTGCTATCAAGTCTTTTTTATGTCACAAGGCTTGCCTCTCAAGCACCAATGTGAGATTCACTACTTGTTTCCATCTTCTGATGTACATAAGAAACCACTAGTCTACTGTGCTGTTGGGCAGTGTGCACCAGAATGGGCAGTGCCTGTCTGTTACAGCCTGTGTGCCCTGTGACAGCTATGCCATATCAAAAACCTGTTTTCTATCTCACCCCCGCCTTTCAATATTTTCTCTTTGAAGACAGGACTCATGCTCTGTACTTTTAACAAAGGTCTCTGGCCACATAAAACAATTTTCTCACCTAAGATAACCTCATTCTTGGCTTACTTCCTCCCAATCAAATATTTATTTCTCCTTTAATTCCAAATTGATATTATTCACAACTTTCCAGTGAATAATTCCTTTGCAATAATCACAAACATAAGATACAAAAATACAAAGCCATTTTTAGATACAAAGCCATTTTTAAAAAAGAATTAATTAGATTACAATATACAGCCTATGGGAAATTCTCTTTATGTAGAAGCAATGAAATGCAGTTGGAATACTAGAACCTCATTTACAGAAGTCCTTCCTTTAACACCAGTTGAACCACTAGGCACAGAGGTGCACACCTGTAATTCCAGCCACTTGGAAGGCTGAGGCAGAAGGATCTCAAGTTCAAGGACAGCCTTGAAACTTGGTGAGACCCTGTTTAAAAAAAGAAAAGAAAAGAAAAAAGCCAGCTGAACCATTTTCAAGACCTGTGACATAAGTCATAAGCTTCATAAGGCCAGTGTCCTCACCTGTCAAGCAGAGAGAGCAAATATATCTACTGTGAAAGATAATATCTATTTCACTGTCTTGTGATGAAGATCACATGAAATAATGTGTTGGAACATATTATAAATGGTGTAGCACAAAACATTTTGGGGAGAGGTGTGACTGGCGGCAATCTTGACTGACATCCTTGGACCCTTACTCCCTACTTAAGTGGAGCTTCTGTCTTTGCCTCTTTCCTAATATAAGTAGATTCTCTTGTCTCTGAACTGCCATTGTCATGCCTTTTCAGGACCCATATCTCAAACACCCAACTGTTGGGCATATGGACTCTGTTGCAAGAACAATTGTGCTCTGACCTTGCAGGCAGTTCTCTGTCTAATCTGTCAACAAGCTTCCTCCATTTGGGTCCCACATATTACCTCCAATTAAAAGTGATGAAACCAGCAACATTGACATTCACTCCTTCCACTTATAACATTCTTCATGCTCATTTGTAATAAGAAATGAAAATAATATCTCCCTCATAGAAAGGTGTGAAGGTATACCCATGCAAACACTGCCCTATATTTCTCTTCCCCTTTCTAATTAAGCTTGAAAGAGTGATCTAAACTTAAAATTCTACTTCCTGAATTCCAACTCCATTTGTGCCTTTTCCCTTTAATTTTTAGCAGAGTCATACATATAGCAATATAATGGAGACAGATTTATAATGAAAGGTAACAATCTGTCCTTCCTTCTTACCTACTTCTCAGAGCATCCACTCTACTTCTTTTTGGAACTTCTGGTAGTTTTCTCCTCAACATGAATTAGTCTCTTTATGTTGCTGTTTACTGAGCATCAATTTAAAACATTATTTACTAGGAAGGAGGAGGATTCATGCCCTGCTCATTTCAATTTTAGACACTTATCTTAGTTCTTCTATTTTTCCTTATACATCAATTTTGAGGTATAATTTACATATGAGAAAATGGAACAATTTGAAGCATCCAGTTAGCTGAGTACTGAAAAATGGCATAACCATCATTGCTATCAAGATAGAGAACATTTCCAGCCCCATAAAAGCTCCCACATGCCCTTTTGCAGTCAAGCCTACCCTCACCCCAGCCCCAGAAACTACTGTTGCCTTGATGATCAAGCAGTTTCAGAATAATGGCCCCATCATTAGAAACTGTTGCTTTGCTTTGGCCATCTACAGTAAGTTTGTCCATGCCATGAGGACCCAGGGTGGTTCTTACAGCCTCGGCGATCACCTGGCAGGCACTGATATTGCTCATGAGCTAAGGGATGCCTTGGAAGCTATTGGTACCCTCTTTCAACAGGATAGTGTGGGCATCATTTTGGAAGCTTGTTCAGTGGCCCACTAGTCCTCTGTTCTCCCTGTCAGGGCCACCCAACAAGCCCACCTCCAGGCCTTTTTTTATACTTTATTAGAGACAGGATCTCGCTGAGTTGCTAAGTGCCTCGCTAAGTTGCTCAGACTGGCTTTTTTTTGAACTCATGATCCTCTTGCCTCAGCCTCCTGAGTGGGTGGGATTACAGACATGTGCCACCATGCCCAGCCAGAATTTTATACAAATGTGATAATACATTATATACTCTTACATACCTGGCTTTCACTCAATATAGTTTCTGAGATTCATCCATGTAGTTGAGTTCACCAGTCATTAATTTGTTTTTATCGGTAAGTAGTATTCCATTATGTGGACAATGCACAATTTGTTTATCCACATTAATATGCCGATGAACACTTGGGTTATTTCTGGATTTGGGCTGTTATGAATAAAGATGCTATAAAAAGTCCTGTACAAGTTTTTCTGTGTACATGTTTTTCCTTCTCTTGGATAAATACTTAGGTATGGAATGACTAGGTCACAGGATGGTGTGTATTTAACTTTTTAAGAAAGTCTCTTTTCCCTCTAGGTGTCATCCAGAAATAGGATGGTTACCAGTAAGTTCTATGTATGGGCTAGAAATTGCTATGTCATGTTTTAGTCTGAGCAGGAGAGATGCTTTGCTGTTTGGGTTATAGCGGGGAGGAGGCTATGAATGACAGAATGGGGAAGAGATTTATTTTGAGTAGGCAGCACATAAAACAGAGCAGTGAAATTATTCCCAGACTTTTTTTTAGTCTCTTTAGAGGCATCCTCTGGTTTTCCCCTGATAGTACAATGCCTGTAACACTTTTTGCACAGGGATGGAGGTAAAGGAGAGACTATGGAGAGCTTGTTGATACCATTATTTGGTATTTGGTAGGCAGACATTCAATTAATCCCCTCTGGTTCCCTTTTATTACCCTTCCCTCTACTTTACAGTCTGAGTCTAGAGCCTTCTGGATTCCTCCTTCCTTCGGCATTACCTGCCTGTAGATTCTGGGGTGTTCCTTCTCTGATTATCCTTCTCCTGGAATTTGTTGAATTTGTTGATATTCATTGTCTTGTTCTCTTCACATTTTCTAGTTGTATTTTTTTTTAAACTGGGGTCTTGGTAGAGAAGAAAAACAATAATCTTTGGTCTACAGCAGTCATCCAGAAATTGGTGGATCTAATTTAGCACAGCAATCTAGTACCAGATCATATCAGTGATCCTATTAAAGCCGAGCTCATCAATGACCACTGATGCTTACTCTAATGTACACTTTCACGCCTTTCCTTAATCTCTCTGTAATACCTAACACTGTATGACTTCCCTCCTTCCTGAAATACTTTTTGATTTCCACATACTACTCTCTCCTGGGTTTCTCCTGCTGTCTGGCTACGTCTTTCAGTTTTAATTCCACACTTTTTGTTCTCTGCTCTTCATCTTCTCTCACTTTTACATGTTTTCCCTCAGTTCTGTGACTCACTATATTCTTTAAGACCTTGTACTTGCCATGTTCAGAGAGCCTCTTTCCTAAGAAGACTTTTGTTACCCTGCAAGGCTTTGAAAGGTAATCTGTATGCCGTCATGGGACCCAACAGACTGGTCTAGAACTTCTCCCATGGTCCCGACTGCTCAGGGATGGTTTCTTTCTCCATCTATCTACTCCCTGAGGCCCAGGACTGTGTTTTCATCCCCAACTCCTCTGACATACAGTTGATACTCAACACACAGTTGGTACTCAATAAATATTTGCAGAATTGAATTGAAATCATGAATATAAAAAGGTGCTTTGTATTTTATGCACGATATTATTGGCAGTAAAAACAAAGTTTTGTAATGTGAAAAAAAAATATGCCAGGTAAAGCTAAGCTTCAAGCCAATCAGAGAAAAATCTAAAATTGTTAATTAGTGTAATATAAATTAGTGATGCACATTTTAATGTGAAAATTATATCCTCTTCATTCCTTAGCACCTCTTTAGAGCCAAACCAATACAGATTTCTCCCATAGCAGCATTATTCACAATAACAAAGATGGTTTGAATGTCCACTAACAGATAAGTGGATAATCAAAATGCAGTATATATATGTACAATGAAATCTTAATCAGCTTTAAAGGAAATGAAATTCTGATACATGTTAAAACATGGATGAACCTTAAGGATATTACACTAAATAAAACAATCCAGTCACAAAAAGACAAATATTAAATGATTTCACCAATAGAGTTTCTTGAGTAGTCAAATTCCTAGAAATAGAAAATAGGATGGTAGCTGCTAGGGGCTGGGAAGAGAAAGAATGGGGAGTTGCTGCTTAGTGGGTTCAAAGTTCAGTTTTGCAAGATGGAAAGAGATCAGGAGATGGTTTAAAAAATGATTATGATGGTAAGTGATATATATTTTATCACTATTAAAGATAAAAAGTTAAAAAGAAGATAAAAAGTTTCACACAAAAATGCTATATTTTATCATAATATTTTTCAAACAAATAAAATTCTGACCTATGTCTAAAATAAAAATAAATTAATTGAATTGTGGAGAGAGTAAGGAGAGGTATGTTAAATACAAAAATATTAAACATTATTAAAAACAAATACAGAATAACAACAGTAATAATAGTGGGCATTTATTGAAACTTATTAGATGCCAGGTAAATGCTTTATTTGAACTCATTCCTTCAAAATGACTACACCAGAAATGTGGGCTTTGAAAGATTAAGTCACTTAACAATGGTCTTACGGATAAAAAGTGGCTGAAGAGGGACTCAAAACCAGGCACTTCAGTCTAAGACCATGCTCTGGCCTACCATTTGCCTGGACACCTTGGAATAAGAAGGCAATATCAAAATGTTTCTTCTGCTTTCATATTGATGAGAAAAATGAAGACAAAGTTAGTATCTAATAAGTACCTTCTATGTGTCAAGTACATAGGCACATGAGAGATTCACATCAGATGCAGATCTGAGAGAACACACAGAAAAGTGGATATATATATATATATATATAGAGAGAGAGAGAGAGAGAGAGAGAGAGATAAGAAGAGAAAAGTGGATATATATTTCATATTTATGTATATATGAGATAAGACAAGACTTTACAAGCTGTGAGCTGTCCAGAAGGGCAAAATGTCTAATGAAGTACCTCATGCAAACCCACACAATTCCTGGCAACACAAAGTGAGAATACATATTGACTAAATGAAATAAAATCAGTCTATTAAAACATATTCTATCTCAGAATGTTTTTGGGGAAAGAAAGAAAAAAAAGTCAACTTTGCATTCTTCTCAAAGAGAAAAACTTAACAGATACTGGTGATTGACATTCATATCATAATAAAGAGGAAAAAGACATTTTGTTCAAATTATACTTTCAGTAACAATGTTACAGGTATACATGTTAAAATGTTCCCATATTAAAGATCCTAAAAGGCGGATAAGATTACATGAAATTTAAACCATCACATAAAATTCACACTGCAACTTAAATAGCCTTATTTTTCCAAAGATAGATTAAGAGAACATACAAGGACACTGGAGTGATACACTATAAACCCTCCAATTCAAGCAGTTTCTCTTATATCTTTCCATTGCCCTTTAGTTCTCTCCAGACATAACATTCCTCCTGCCCACAGCATCTGAATACTTGCTAATGAGTTAATGCCAAGAGTTAGAGATGTGCTTTGCTTCCAGAGACTTAAAATAATTGCTACTTTCTATGTTTAACTCAAAATTACATGCCTTCTATACTAACACATCAAGTTTTACTTTTTTTACTACACTGTTACAAGCTATGAGAATATATACTATACCTTGTTCCAATATCAAGCCAGCTGCCATAGTCCTTAACCAAGAAGAAAAAATGCTGTAAAACAAAACAAAATGTTAAAAATAATTAAAAACAATCTTAAAACAAAGTTGTTTTAGAATCATATGTATCATATTTCTTCTGATCCTTCAGAATAACTGTCTAGAATCAACAAGAATATGACTTTTACTGAAACTTTTGCTTGGACTAAAATGATTAGTAGTCTAAATACCAGAAATAGAATTATCATCCAATCAAATGAACATAAAAGTGACATCTGTGAATAACTAGAAATAAAAAACCAGCCAACTTACATAAAACAAACTAAATATAATACCAAAACTGTAAATGAAAAGAAGCCATATCATCTATTCATCAACTATATTTACTTAAACTGCTTACTATGCACTAAAAATCACTGTGTTAGTTCCTAGAGGTAAACTTCCCCTCATGGGGCACATAATCTAATCAACGACTCAAATTATCAGGTGTACCAGCACACACACACACGTGTGTGTGTGTGTGTGTGTGTGTGTGTGTGTGTGAGAGAGAGAGAGAGAGAGAGAGAGAGAGAGAGAGAGATTGAAAAATACAGGCAATTATAGAATCACAAAATAAGGGGGTATAAGGCA
The DNA here is from genome assembly GCA_004024805.1 of Geosciurus inauris. Lineage (NCBI taxonomy): Eukaryota > Metazoa > Chordata > Mammalia > Rodentia > Sciuridae > Geosciurus > Geosciurus inauris. The sequence continues at coordinate 42,364 of PVHX01000280.1, forward strand.
AGGCTTCTCGCCTCACTGAAAGGTGAAATCTGAGTGAAAAGTAGAAGTCAGATGAAAAAGAAAGAATAAAGAGGACACAGATGGAGACATATGTTTCCAGCAAAGGGAAAAAGCTTACATAGACATCAAGCATCCACATAGGGTTTTATAGATTCAAAGTGAGGCTGGTGTAGAGAGAAAACAAAGATGGAGGGGTGAGAGATAACCAGTCTAGTTAGCAGAAGCTAGATCATAAATGGCTTTGCAAATTAAATTACAAAATCTGACTCTTCATGTAAATTTAGTTCTCTTTTATTACCATGTCTTGCCTATTTCTCACTTGGTGAGCAAAACTGAAAGTCCTTTTTTTTTTTTTTTTTTGAGATGCTGGATATTGAACCCAGAACTTTGTGTATGCTAGACAAGTACTCTATCACTGAACTGAGCTGCACCCCCAGCTCTGAAAGATGATTTTGTTCTAAAACTATGTGTGGTCAATTTCAGAAACATACTGGACACATGGCTCAACAGAATACAAAATACTCTCATCTAAATCGAGTGACTAGGAAATCTGATTTGGGAAGTTACCCAAATCTGTGTCTCTAGACATTTCTAGCATGAGACATTATATAGAAAAACATTAATCTTACTCCAAAAGAGGTGTGGCCTTTGTTCTCAACTACTGGGAGGTGACTTCTGGGCCCTTGTAATGTCAATTCTGACAGAAGTATTTTGCTTGGGGCCATTAGTCACCAGATAGTCTAACAATAGGATTTTACATGGGGGTTTTGGGCCACATAGTCTCAGTTCTACCCCTGGAAGAATAGAGATTAAAGATCAGTCATGTGGGTGATATGTGATCAAGCCCCAATAAAAGACCTGGACATCAAAGCTAAGGTAAGTCTGTCTAGCAATGCTCCACGTGTACGGTCATGCCTGAATGCTAAGAGTAATGCTATCCTGATTCCACAGGAAGAAAGCAACAGAAGCTTTGTATTTACTGTCTTCCTGGACCCTGCTCTATGAATCCCTTCCCTTGGATGATTTTAATCTATGATTTCACTGCTGTCAACCATAATTGAATATAATACTATTCAGGAATGTTCCTAGTGAATTATCAGATCTGAAAGTATTTAAGGGAACCCTCAAACTTATAGCTGTAAAATAGATTCCTCTTTGTGTTAATACACTATACAGAAGCTCCTCATTCAGAACTCATTATAGTTATTTATTATCTGGAAAACATCTTCCCAATGGAAAAGCTCTATTTCCTTTTTCCTTCCTACAACTCCTCCCTTTTTTCCTTTCTTCTTTTAATCTGAAAGAAGGGCTAAAAAAAAAAATCAACATTTTAAGTGGGAGAATGATATATTATCTAAATCTAATACTAGTTACTTGTGTTAACTTCCTGCAGAAGGTTCATTTCAAAAACAAAGCAATATGAAAGAATAGATATAAAATGACAGGTTTGAATAAATCAAGTAATGAGACTTTTGACACCTTAAGAAGAGTACTCTTACTGTATATGTAATTTAGAAAAAAATTTTATCTGTGTCAGTTATATCAGCACTTAGAACTCAATATCTAAAGATTTCATGTTCAGAAATGCATTCACATGCCCTTGATTAAATTATCTCAGCACTTAGTTTCTCAGCTTTATTTATACTAAATATCCAATAATGCCTTACCAAAGCCATAATGTCTGATATCACCAGAACAATGAGAAAAAGGCTGGAAAGGAAAAAAGAAAAGACAAATTATATCTAATACAACAGGTACACTTTTCAGGTACATTAAGATCCAAATGAAAATAATTAAATAACCCTTTAAGAAAAGCAATGCCCTTAAAACGGCAGAGTGGAAGGCAGAGCTGCTCATGGCACCACACAAGCTCTGTGCCGCTGACCTCTGGACTCCCTGTTACAGGAGACACAACTACCACCAGTTAGATTTTCATTACTCACAGCCGAAAGCATTCCCAACAGATCATCCATCAGGTAGTTTTCATGCCTCTTTTGATGGCCTTTACCCAAAATATACAAAGCTTTGTTAATGAACCCAGTTATCAAGACTGAGAAACCAAATTGTTTACATTTAGAAAAGTTAATTTTAAGTCATGTAAAATAAAATAATGCTAACAGCACAGCTTTTCTTTCTCTCTCTCTTTTTTTTTTTTTTTTGGTACTGGAAATTGAACTCAGGGGTACTCGACCACTGAGCCACATCCTCAGCCCTATTTTGTGTTTTTTTATGCAGAGACAGGGTCTCACTGAGTTGCTTAATGCCTCACTGTTGCTGAGGCTGGCTTTGAACTCCTGATTTTCCTGTCTCAGCCTCCCAAAGTGCAGGGATTAGAGGCGTGCGCCACCATGCCCGGCAACACAGCTTTTCTACTTTGCCTTTGTTCAATACATATTTTAAGGAATCAGAAGAAATACATATTTTAAGGAATTAGAATCATCTCACTGGTTTGATGAACTCAGCCATGGCATTATGGATCTAATAACCAGGTTATTAGTATAAGCCACACTCCCATATTAACCCCTATCCTTTCAAGAGCTGTAAGGAAATGTTTAGCAACAAATAATAAAACCACGAAAATGTAGAAATGAGGGAGGGATGGTATCACCAATATTTAAAAAGTGGATATGACAGTAAAGGAGAGATGGACTTAGGCTTGTGTGAGGATTAGATAAAAAAAAAAAAAAAAAAAACAGGATGAGAAGCTAGCTGTCAATAGGAAGAAAGGGAACTGCTAGGTTTAATGTGTGACATTCAATCTTAGAAGTCTGTGTGAAATCCAGGGAGAAATGTCAATGTCTTGTAAGGATTTAATGGGTAAAAGAGAATACGTTCATAAAACCTTAGTTTGGCTACCTTTTGCCCCAGCTCTCTCCTTTTGTGTTTAGTTTTTCATTGCATCAGTATCAAGATACAATTACTATATACACATGCATACACACAAGTATATGTACACATACACATTTTGACAAGCCTTTGACTTTTCATTTCATATGTCCCAGTTTTCATTCAAATCTTAATTAAAAAGTTTATTCACAGAGATGGAAGGCAGTACATGTCATTCATTAGTTTTTTGTTATTGCATCTAAATAACAGTATTCCATGTGATATTGACAAAGCATAAATGCCTTCAACATGAAATTCATATAAATATCCTGCAAAAATATACTAACATGTCAAACTAGAAACAAGATTTTTACTATTTCTTAAACATTAGAAAAATATTTTTTAAAAAAATTATGGCACAATAGTGTGCTAAACCTTAAACTCATCAAGAGCAACATGCAAATTTATTTTAATATTAGTTGTTTCTTTCAACATTTAATATGCCAGTGCAATTCAAGGATAACAAAATTGCTAAGAACCTTCATATTTATAGCTTTTTTTTTTTGAGAATCCCTATGCTGATAAGGCAATTTTATTAGTTAAAAAAAGCAAACAGATGAATTGACCACTTCTCTCCCAGAATCTTGATTGCTTAAGACTGATTGCTCTAGAAATGCCTCAAAACTCAGAAAGAATATTTTCTACCCTATTTGTCAAATGTGTAGAAATCAAGACTGGAAATTGAATTATTTAGAAAAGTTAGTTTCAAGCCATGGAAAATCAAATAATGTTAACAAATTTGTCTAATACCTATTTAAGAAAGAAGCCAAAAGAAGTTAGAATGATATCCCTTGTTTCTATAGGCACAGTTATATGTATAAGAAACAAGTAATTAATCATAATACTTAACATTAATATTTTACCCTTTGCTAGGGAAGTTTCTCACTAGTTGAATAATATTCTAACATTTATTGCTTAGAAAGCATATTTGTCTGCTAGAGGACCTAATCAACTAATTTCCTCCACATGACAACTGAACTCCGACTAGAAGGGTGAAATAGTTCTCATTTTTGTAAGTAACAATCTATGTTGCAGGGTCTTAATAGCAACTACATGAAATATATTCAAATGTTTACTCTCATTTACTAAAAATGGGCAAATCCAATGCTTCTCAACCATTAATCTTACCTTTTTGATGATAACTGTGTAGTTAACTGAACTGCTTCAAAAGCACACATGACAAGAACAAAAGGAATCAAAATCTGTTTAAAAGAACAAATGATACCACTGGTAATTGAAGCATTTGAAACACTTTTTTAAACAAATACTTTCTGCTTATAGAAATACTTTCACTTTCTCAAATAACTTCCACATATACTAGTGTGGAACAAACACTGAAGTAAAAACATGATTCCAATGACAGAGAACAGTGATAAAATTGATTTAAAAATCTACATTAATATACACAGCATAGAAGATAACAAACATCAACATACTCCAAATAAAAACCTATTATAAAATTTGCTCTATTTAACTAATTTTAATAATTAGTATCAATTTTTTAATGATTCCAAGTAGTTGTGAAAAGCACAGAATGCCCAAATAAAATAGATTAAACAGCCTGATAACTTGATTTACAGATCTCTAAACTCATCTGGCTATTTGATACTCTAACACTATAAATAGGATTCATGCTTTATCAGTGCTTTTTGTTTTATTAAAAGATACTCATTTATTTCTGGTTATAAAATTTATATTAATTAATTTGAAAACATATAGAGAAAAGTATAAGAAAACTTATACTATTTGAAAATTCATAATCCAGAGCCAAGACTATTAATATTTTGAGGTCTTACTTCTCAATGACCAATTAGGAAAACATATGTATACACACATGTACACACACACACACGTGATGTTTAAAAAATGGAGGACAATATAAAAAAGAAATGATGTTCAAGACTGCATAAGTGCCACACCATGGTGAGCATGTCCATAATCCCAGTGGCTCAGGAGGCTGAGGCAAGAGGATCACAAATTCAAAGCTAGCCTCAGGAACTAAGCAAGGCCCTAAACAATTTAGTGAGACCCTGTCTCAAAATAAAAAGTTTTAAAATGTGGGAGGCAGGAGATATGACTCAGTTGTAGCTCAGGAGTTAAGTGCCCCTGGTTTTAATCTCTAGTTTAACAACAACAAAAAAAAACCGCATAAGTTTATTTTTCAAGTGAAGGACACACGAATAAAACATTACAAGGGGGCCCTTGCTGATGACAAATAAGTCAAGTCATTTTATATATATGCTGTTAAAGCTCACTGAATTATGCTGGAGATTATAGACCAGTGCTCTAATTTGAGCCAGCCTGCCAGCCTCTCTGTCTTTGTTTCTTTCTTATTTTTAATTAGGCTTATGGGCTTTTAATAGAGAAAAGAACAACCATCACTTAAAGAAAGTGAATAAAAATTAAGAAAGCAATAACATGTTCTCAAATAATTCAATATAGAATAGACATAAGAAAATGCAGAATATCTTTGCAACATTTCCTAAACTTAAAATATTAGTGCAGTAATAAAACTCCTTAAGAGAATTTATACCTTTAAAATTACTACTTAAGTGATCTGAACAGAAGGTAATATGATTTTAGGCAGGCATTAATTACTTTCTTTAAGTAAATATATACTAACTACATAAAATGTGCTAGGCACTATGGTAGAGGAAATTTGCTAGTGGGAACAAGATAAGTAAAATGACCTTGGAGAAGAAAAGGGTGAACATGAATTTCACTCCACTGGAGAGTCTATACCCATGGAAATCTGAGAATATGTCATTTTTCTACTGCCAGAACTCAGGTAGTGTCTGCCACATCAATGAATGAAGCACTCAATGACATATTTGTTGAGTGAATCAATTCTAGGTACATGGATTATGAGGAAAGATCTTAACATGCTGGCTGTCTCAAGGTAGCGACCAGAGGTTCAGGGAGCTTTAGAATCCTGAACAGCTTTGGGCTGGGGCTGTAGCTTAGTGGTAGAGCGCTTGCCTCGCATGCATGAGTCACTGGGTTCGATCCTCAGCTCCACATATAAGTAAATAAAATAAAGATACTGTGTTCATGTACAGCGAAAAAAAATTAAAAAAAAAAAGAATCCTGAACAGCTTTGCAGTTTTGATCACAGCTTCCCCACAGGCTTTAATAACCATTGATAGGACTTTATGAAACTAACACAGAATCCTCTTTGGAGTCAAATACTCTTTCAGAGTAAAGCAAGAAAATTAACTGTATTTAGAAGTAAAGGAGAGAATATACTGCCTCTAGTTTAGTATTGGTGTCAATGCCAAGTTTGAAAGGTATCTTCTTTCTGTTGCCATTTAACTCTGTTGCAATGACTTTATAATTTTAATGTCAAATGTTATGTAATCTTAACATCATAATGCATTCATAATCTTGGTCAATCAACAGCTTAATACAAACAATGAAGAAGAAAACTAACCTTCCACATCATCAGGGATCCCATCATGAAAGGACTAAATACAGTCAGAAAGCAATAGACAGAGGCAAGATCAAAGCTAGGGAAACAACATAAAGAAAAAGGATTTTAGAATTTATACTGTAATTTTTAAAAGAATATTCTGCTAAAAGTACATTTAAACTAATTCTCTGTAGTCTACTCTTTTTATTTTTGGTACTGGAGATTGAACTTAGGGGCACTCAACCACTGAGCCATATCCCCAGTGCTATTTCGTGTTTTATGTAGAGACAGGGTCTCACTGAGTTGCTTAGCACCTCGCCGTTGCTGAGGCTGGCTTTGAACTTGCGATTCTCCTGTCTCAGCCTCCTTAAGTGCTGGGATTACAGGCTTGCGCCACCATGCCTGGCTTGTAGTCTACTCTTATTAAAACACAAGCATACATTGTACAGAAGAATATTGTAAAGCCACTGAAAATAAACAAGAAAGATCTGTGTGTGATGATACACACTAATCCCTAAAAGATACCAAAACAACGTACAGAACAAAAGTTAGAAAAGTTCTAATTTGTATTACTTTTTGGGATACACACACACAGACACACACGTGTGTACACACACTTTCATTTAAAATTACCTGTTAATAGAGGCTATATTTCCAGTTCCAAAAAATGCTGTCACTAAGAAAAAAACCTAAAAAAGAGGTAAGGAAATGCCAAAGCAAGTCGAAATTCATACCAATTTTAGAAAAGACACACCAATTATAACATGAGAGGAATTTACTTTTTTGCTTGTACATTGATCATAATTATTTGAACTGAACGTTTAATTGTATTCTTCATGCATTCATTTTGAAAGAATCAGGCTGAAAAACAATGTTCTGAGAACTGAGACCCAGCAAGTCATGTGGATCACTTTGGAAAGACTAGTTTCCTCTTCCTGAAAATGAACAAGTTGAAACTTATCTGTAGCTAGCTGTTAATGACTATTTCAAAAGAAAAATGCAGACCTACTACGTATCATAGACATCTTCAGCTATAAGACAATTTTAGTTCTTAACTGCCTGCTATGTGTGCACAACATATGAAAACACATGCTAGGATCTTGGAAAGGCTCAGAAAGAAACAAGCATGTTTCAGAATAATTCAGTTAGAGAATGAGACTACAGAAAATATTGAGCATCTTTTTGACATTCTTAAAGTTTTGACATTTCTTAAAGTTACATTTGTGTTAGTACAGTAATCAAAAGTAGGTATTAACCCTATTGGTGTATAATGTTTATTGCTAGGAACATTCTCAAAATAATGCCTCGCCTATTGAAAGGGCTCAATAAATGCTAGTTATTTTATTATTATATATATGTAAAAATTGGTATACAAATCCTAAATAAGAAATTTGAATCACAAAAACTTTCAGTGAAATAGTGGCATATGAGTTGGTGAGTTGAACCTTAAAGAGATTCATGCATCCACTCGTTTAACCAGTTATGTAACCAACTAACATTTATTGTCTAGTGTATGTCAGAGACAAAGCAAGGTACTAAGACTACATATACAGTCTTAAAGTACTGATATGGTAACTAAGATCAGTAAAGAAACAGTGGAAAAATAAATGACACAGTCAAGACATAGAAAATAGATGTGATAGAAACTTAAGAGTTTATTGAAGGATAGAGTGAAAGATGAAAGAAGAAATAGTTTGGTAGCATATTATTAAAACCCTGAACTTTATTGTGGAAAAAATGAAGAGTAGCTAACATTTATGTGGGTCACATAATCAATAAAATATCAGTGATTATATAAAATTATGGTCAGGGAAACAAGTAATTGGAGGCAGGAAATCCACTAAGGAAGTTATTTTAGTAGTCCATGGCAGAGAAAAGGAAGTCTGAACCAGTGCAGTGACAGTGGACACGGATAGTGGAAGAGAGTCAGTGGGACTTTAGAAGTAGGCAAGGAGCAGGTAGACATGACATATTTGGGTGGTTGTGAACATGGTGATGCTATTAAATGAAAAGAGGCCTGTTACAAAATAATTTTGGAAAGGAGTAGCAGCTGATAGGTTGGGGATCTATATTTGGTGATGCCCAGGAGAATGCTGGACACACGACACCTGAAGTTACGAAAGAAGTCAAAGCTAGAGTAGCAGAGCTCAGAGCTGTTTGCACAGAGGTGTCTATCACCATTATAGGAGAGGATGGCATTAACCAGGCACAGAGAAGAAGATTAATGGTGTATCTTGGAGAAAAACATGGTTCAAGGTCAGGCAAAGGAAGGTTCAGGTCAGGTTTTGGAGAAAGAGAAGAGTCGTGATATAAAAACTTAAAAGGAGAACTTGGATTGAGTCCTATTAGGGGAAAAGAAAGAGGAAAATCAATAAAATTAAATGTTACAGCATGGTCAGGTAAACTGAATAGATTAGACTGTGAAATCAGGAAACGCCTGCAGACAACTCAGAATACAGTTTCAGTGGAGACACTTGATGAATATTGACAGAGAACTATCATGTGCCAGGCATTGTTCCAAAGCTTGTGGATATAGTACATAAATTGTGAGGAAATAATGGCAACGACTACAGATTTTTCTTTCAAGCAGTTTGGTAGCAAACAGGACAAAATACAAGTGTAACTTAGGGGGATGCAGTATTCAGGGGAAAAGTGTTTTTCATTAGCATTGGCTGAGTGGAAAGAATCTGTGAAGACAGAGAAAAGAGAAATTAAGAATGAAAGAATGAAAGCAAGAGGTAGAGAGCAGAAAATGAGAATATTTAATTTTTGGACCATACTAAGTTCAAAGGAACTACCTCTAATATTTACAAGCTATATATACGATAAGGGGTAGATATCCAAAATATATAAAGAAATTGTACAGCTCAAAAGCAACAACAGCAACAACCCCTCACAAATAATTTAATTGAAAAAAGATCTGAAGACGTTTCTTAAAACAGAACACACACACACACACAAAATGCCCAACAAGTATATTAAAAAATATTCAACATCACTAGTCATCAGGGAAATGAAAATCAAACCCATAATAAGATATCACCTCATACCTGTTAGAATGGCTACACTAAATAAGATGAAAGAACAGAACTGATGGCAAGGATGTGGAGAAAAGGGAATCCTTACCCACTGCTGGCAGGAATATAAACTGGTACAGCCATTACGGAAAACAGTATGAAGATTCCTTAAAAAATTAAAAATGCAACTACCACATGACCCAGCAATTCTACTTTTGGATATATATCCAAAGAAAATGAAAGTATCTGGAAGAGATATCTATACTCCCATGTTCATTACAAGATTATTCATAATAGTTAAAACATGTATAAAACCTAAATGCCTATTAGTGGATAAATGGATAAAGAAAATATTTATGTATGCAATGGAATACTACTCAGCCTTAAAAAAGAAGGAAATCCTGCCATCTGTGGCAACTTGCATGATGCTGGGGGACATGATGCTAAGTGAAAGAAGTTGGACATAGAAAGATAAATAGTATAAAATTTTATATGTGTAAATTAAAATAGTTTTAAAAACAAAGAGTAGAATCATGTTCAGTAGGGACTTGGAGGGGAAAAAAAGGAGGTGTTGGTCAAGTGTATGAAGTTTCAGTTACCTAAAATAATGTCTGGACATCTAATGTAAAGCATAGTGACTACAGTTAACAACACTGCATTGAACACTTGAAATCTGCCAGGAGAGTTGATTTTAAATGTTCTCACCAAAAAGGAAGGAGGGAGGGAGGTAAGGAAGGAAGGAAAGAAAATAACTATGTGAAGCAAGGGATATGTTAATTAGTTTCTGCTGAAACTAATTTTACAATGTGTATGCACATCAAAGCATCAAGTTATATACTATAAATACATACATATATATTTAATATATTTAAAAATTTTGTCAATTATACCTCAATGAAGCTGAAAAGATTAAGTTGAAAAAAGGAATAACTCCCTATGAATTTCTTGGAGCTGGTCAGCCAGCCTTCCCAAAGTGAGGTTTTACCATACTGACTTTCTTTTCTTTTTACCATATATACTTCGGGAACGTTGTCTCTGATGTGACCCCAAAACCCTTATGAGATAGATGTTATATAATATAAATTTCATATGAAACACATATAAAAAGATATAATAGTGATTTCTTCTAGGGTGAGAGAAATTAGACTGGAGTTGGAAGTTGAATGGAGACTCTAGCTTTAGCTATAACATTTTAATTTTTTTAAAAAAGTATGCATATGTGATAAAATCTTAATTGTTGACATAGTGGATGCTAGAAATATACATACATTCGTTTATTACATTATACTTTAAAGTAGTATTTAACTACTTTTCTGTAGTTAAATAACAAAACTTTTTAAAAATGTGAACTATATATGAGAAAGCTATGGTTGAGAGGAGTTAATACACTAAGAGGTATTACATTAATATCTTCCAAGTCTTCTCACACCATTAAATAGGAAGTTGCAGGTCTTAAAAGTTCCAACAAAGGATACAAGAAAAAAAGCTCTACGGATGTCATCCAGACAGAGATGTCGAAACTGAATTATATCAGTATTATAGGAGAACTGGATACTTGTGAGCTGTGAGATAATAAGAAACATTAACGCACATTAACAATTGGCTTACTTCCACAAAGGTAAACTTACAACGGCCAAGTTACCATGGCAAAAATATACCATGTGCTAGCAAAATAATGCACAAAAATACTTTTCTATAGCACAGTTATACTTTAATAAAATCTCCCGAGGCTTGGCATGAAGGTGCACCCAGCGGCTCAGGAGTCTGAGACAAGAGGATAGCAAGTTCAAAGCCAGCCTCAGCAATGGTGAGGTGCTAACCAACTCAGTGAGACCTTGTCTTTAAATAAAATACAAAGATAAAGCTGGGAATGCAGCTCAGTGGTTGAGTGTCCCTGAGTTCAATTCCCAGTATCAAAAAAAAAAAAAAAAAAAAAAAAAAAAAAAAAAAAAAACCCACAAAAAAACCTGTTTAAAGTTAAAAGGTATCACTAATAACATATTAAACAGAGTTGTAGTTATATAATGAAAGTGGGAACTGGAAATTCTGAAATATTTATTACTTTTATGTGTAATAAAAGTGGGAATTCCCTTTTTTTTCAAAGGGAAGAAGGGGTTCTTCAGAGAGTATACTGATCTTCTTAAACTCAAGTATGATATGATATTAAATGGCATAGTAAACTTAAATGTTTCTCTGTTTCTTTGTTCTGTTAATTCTATTTGCACACATATTGTTATTTTTTCTATAAGAAAGCAAAACATCCCTGTCTTGGTTAAATGGAAAGTCATTCAATTACAACAAACTGGGTACACTTTTGCTTAGTTCCTCTGCTCCAGGAAAGCTGTACTGATTGATTTTAAAGGAAGACTGCCCACACGGCTACTTCCCCTGTAAGTTCCTGGAGTGCTTTAATACTATTTTCTAGAAAAAAACAGATTTGCTTTCAGTTAAAAATAGAATTTAAAAAGTGACACAATGACCTTCATTTAGTCTGCTGAAATATTTAGATTCTGAACATTTATATTAATCTGATCAAAACTGCTTTTTATGTATTAATATTTCAAGGCTGAAAGTTAAACACAAGAAATTACTTGATATACTTCAATTAAGTGTCTTCTGTATTGAAATTAGTTTTTCTGAATTATCCATGCTCCTCTATAAACTCAGTTGGAGCCAGTTTAGGATGGATCAACTGTGAAAGTATTTTTCTGCAATATTCATTTATCTGACCTCAGTAAAACTGTAAACATTCTATCACCAATTTCTCAGGATTACCTTCAGTTCTAAAAAAGGCAAGAAAAATCAATTTAATTCTCTAACTGGGCATGATCAAAATGTCCTTAAAATGTGGTTGGCTTTTAGCCAATTCTAAGTACACTGTGTGTACTAAGGCCCCAACCACTAAGACGACAGAATAAGCATCTTGGATTAGAATGAGGAGGGAAAACAGCAGTGGGAACTTACATAGCACCTTATGATCAAATTCATAAACTAACTTATGACACATAAAAATTCTTTTGAGTAAATTGACAAAAGGAAATGCTGGAGCCGGGCGCAGTGGCTCTAGCCTGTAATCCCAGCACTTAGGGAGGCTGAGACAGGAGAATCACGAGTTCAAAGCCAGCCTCAGCAACGGCGAGGCTCTAAGCAACTCAGTGAGACCCTGTCTCTACATAAAACACAAAATAGGGCTGGGGATGTGGCTCAGTGGTCGAGTGCCCCTGAGTTCAATCCCCGGTACCAAAAAAAAAAAGGAAATGCTGGATTTGAAAACAAGGAAAAGTAAGATAAAGGGCATTTTTCTCTACTCACTCACCTATGTTAATTTTTTCATATCAGTGATTCTTAGGTAACCACTAAGAAAAACTCAACCTATACATTGCTTGTAAAACTGTTAAATTGTGTTTTTCTGTGATAAGTGAAACTTTTTCTTGTAAATTATTTGTTTAACTTAGGTGCTTATGTTAAATAAAATTTACTAAAATTCTTTAAATACTAAAATTTTTAAGTAGATAGAATTTTTGATAAAATATGATGACTTCCTTATAGTATACAGGATATTTCAATGCTCTCAGATAAATGCAACAATCATTTTGACAAGTTACCTTTTGTTTACAGCAAACACCAGAGTGTTGTAGGGTTTCTTGTTCCATATGTATCCAGATGAACATCAAACATGATAATGCTAGTGGAAAGAGAGCTTCGTACCTAAGAGATGAGAAGTGGAGGGAGGAAGGGTAGAAACGAGAAGAAAAATACGTGACCAAATAAAAACTCAAATTTATACTGGAGGTCTTTCTTAAAATTAAAATAATTTTGATAATACTACTAAGTCACACTGTCACAAAATTCAAATTTTCTAGTCTTTCTAGAAGAAGAAAGTAGGAAAGGAATAGTATTTAAATCTTAACTCCAACAGTATCATCTTTTAAATTTATTAAATCTTGAAATAATTACATGTTTAAAATAGTAAAGATATTTTGAAATAATTCATAAAATAAACAAGTTATTCTATAAGAGAAAGAAAACATTAAGACAAAAGTAAAAAGATAATTTCTAATGCAAAATTATTCCAAATTTCCTAAAAAATGAGTGCAACATTGGAATGCAAATTTCTTAAAAGAGAAGAAAAGGTCCAATAAGCACATAAAAATGTTTGACCTTATCAATAACTGATATGGAAATCAAAACAATAGTGAGATCCTGTATACCTATTAGTCAGTATTAAAATATATTCTTGACAAGAGTGAAATGAAAAATGAACCCTTATGCCTTTATCTCCTTTCAAAACAGTATATACTATGACCTTTTTTGGGGAAGGGGTAAAATGTAGATGAATAAATCAGATAAAGACAATTTTCCTCTGGTATATTATCTCTTAAGACAATGAAAATTATGTATAAAGTCTGCAAATATGAATTAATAAACTGAAATATCAAGAAAATATCATCATGGGCTTGAAGAGAACATAATAAAACCTTACTAAACTAGGATCTGCTGATTTGGTCTTTCTGCAAACTAAATAGGGCTGAAAAGGCATTTAGGTTTATATTATATAGTTTGCTATGCAATGTGATAATGTAAACAATATTTCAGAGGGAAATGTTTAGCCAACTTATGAGACAAACTATTTTCAAGCATTACCATATCTTTCATGTGCATAAAATAAATCTTTATTAAATAAAGGATGCAGTGTTAGAATTAGGATTACTATCACTGTATTAAAGCTGCATTTCTTTCAAGTATCCTATATTTCTGAAAATTCCTTAATTTACATAGAGTAACCTCTAGGTTATCTAAAATAGTGATGATGAACCCTAACAGGTAGAATAAATTTTGCAAAATTGATCTGACACTGAAAAAAATGTACTGACCTAACTGATTAGACTGCACTATTTCAAGATATTTTTTGATTATTTTTGCAAAACTAAATATAGGTTCTGATCTTAAATAATACATCTCTTAATGCATTCATTAATAAAGTAATATTTAGCCTTAATATTTTGATTTTAGGCATGGAGTTTCACATTTTTTATTTTCTTAAATTAAACATGCTTCTGATAATCTGTTTTGGTATCTCTCATGACCATCAAATTGATGATTTAGAACACTTTAATACTCATCCCCAAGGTAAGTTACATGATTAACTCATGCTATATTATGAAACGGTTTTTACACTCAAAATTAAATGTAAGTAGCCTTCCTTTTCTCCTTCCCTCCTTCATTTTCTAACCCAACAAACCAGATCTATTTCTGGATTTTTTCTATTTTTTAAATTTGCTACACATTCCTTTGAATTTATACTGCTTTAGAATTTAAAGGTTCAAAAAAGAAATGAGTTCATTCACAATTAAGTGACTTTATAGAAGCTAGCACATTATTTCTGGACTCTATCAAATATTTCCTTAAGTTAACTTCTGAGTAAAAGTCTCAGGCTGGAGTTGTAGCTCAGAGGTAGAATGCTTGCCTAGCATGTGTGAGGCACTGGATTTGATTCTCAGCACTGTAAATAAATAAATAAACAAACAAACAAATATTTATCAACTAAAAAAATTAAAAAGAAAAATCTCTTAATAAAAATTGCATGTCACCCCAAAATGGTGAGTTAGAAGTTATTTTATTTTTTGCTTTCTTGTTTAGACTTAAAATGTGTGCATATTCTAATTCATTTCTACTTTGAAAGGTGCTAATATAACAAAACTATTCTGAAATTTCACCAGAAAAGGAGGAAAATGTGAAAAGGATTTAAGGTCCTATGATGGTTAACACCCTTGAATAGATGTTCACATACTTCAGGTTTTATTTGAGAGTTCAAGGTTCTAAATCTCAAATCAAGTCTATCTTAAGATCTTGTTAGGTAACTGGTGGAAATTTCTGTCATGCTCATATTAATATCTTCATAACTGTGGCCCACATATGGTTAGTCAGGGATAAGAGAAAAGACAGGAGGTGTGGGAAGCTTTAGGGAGAAAAGGAGATTTAGAATCTTACTTCATTTCCTATCTGGGGTCTATGAGAACTCCCAAGGTCACTTAGGATATTAAGGGAAACCATGAAAAGATTTTTGAGAACTTCTCTCTAATCCTGAATTAGAACAAGCAAGTTTCCCAAAGACTAAACCCAGGTTTTGGACCCAAATGGCTTTAGAAACTTATCTATAAGGGTAAATCCCTTGGTTTAAGAATCAAAATACTCTATTTGGGCCCAACTTTGAACTTTGAGTAGTATTTATTCAATTTGTCTGTTCTATTGATCAATTTGTCTGTTCTATTGTTTGTTAAAAGTAAATATTTCTCACTCTCATAAGGATTTAAGGATGAAATAATATTTGAAAGCAAGGAAGAATCTTTCCTTCAAAGTAAATAGGGAGAGTATATAATTGTCTGAGTTCTAAAGAATGCTTCAGAATTCAAACCAAATCAAGCTACTGGAGTCTTCACTTTATTTTGTAAAAAAAAAATTTCAAGCCAGGCGTAGTGGCACACGCCTGTAATCCCAGCACTTTGGAAAGCTGAGACAGGAGTTCAAAGCCAGCCTCAGCAATGGCGAGGCACTAAACCACTCAGTGAGACTCTGTCTCTAAATAAAAAGACAAAATAGGGCTGAGGATGTGATTCAGTGATAGAGTATCCCTGAGTTCAAACCCTGTACCAAAAATTTTTTTTTCAATCGTAAATAAAAATAAATTCTTTAATTTTTGGGAAAATATTTTGAAAGTTCCTTGAATCAAAAGAATATCTGACTGTTAATACATGTAAGAATAAGAATAAAACCAAAATATTACATTCAAATAACAACAAATAAATTAGACCATACATATTTTTTTTTTTTTTGCAATACTGTGAATTGAACTCAGACCACACATGCTGGGCAAATGCACTACTACTAAGCTAAACCCCAGCTCTAAAGCATCATTTAAAATGCATAAGCTGGTATGGTGGCTCGCACTTGTAATGCCAGTGACTTGGGAGGTTGAGGCAGTAGGCTTACAAGTTCAAGACCACCCTGGACAACTTAGCAAGACCCTCAGCACTTCAGTGAAACCCTATCTCAAAAATTAAAAAGGGCTGGGGATGTGGCTCAGTGGCAAAGTGCCTCTGAGTACCAAACAAATTATTCTCTAGTACCAAAAATAAACAAAACAGAATAAAATAAAATGCATAAAAAGAATGCAACAAACATGAAAATCCTTAAGTCTTTGAGACTTAATATCCTCAATAATCCCTTGGAATTTTCTAACACTGTAGTTAAATGAAAATTTAGCAACTTCAGTACAAAAATAGACAACAAAGTGTGAAAATGATAAAATAGGAGCTTATGGACCAAGTCACATAAGGAGTAGAAAGTATTTATAATTTATACTTCAAGATTTACAAAACGCTCTTTATCTCCACAACTTAAATACTAATAGAGAAAATGTCAATATATCACTTAAAATTTGCTACTATAAAATTAAAAATGTTTATATGTTTATACCCTGTGCTTAGGAGCAAGTAGGTTGACATCAAGGAAATAAGTATGCTAACCAATCGCTGAAAGAGAACTGGAGAACTCAGCAGTGGCACCACCAAGGAAGAGGCTGCAATAAAACAAAACAGGCCATCTGTCAGCATGGGAGACACAAACACTGTAAATTTAGAAGCACTAAATCATCTATTGTCATTTATGGTGCTTAGTATTTGTGTGACCTTTATCATGTGGCAATATTTGCATTATAGATTTCTCTAAGAAACCAGAAGCTTTGCATTTTTAATTAGAATTACATTTTATTGTTTTAGCTATTTTAAATAACTGAGTTTTTCTCAATTTATATTCAGAATAAATCACTGCAATGATATTAACTCCTCAATGCCTTATTTGTTATTTTCTAATAAAATAAAATACATTACTCAAGATTCAGCAACTCATCTCTTAATTAGGCACTTATATCTCAGTTTTAGAGAAAGAAACTGACTTTCTCTAATCCCCTCCTCCTACCAAGTTTCAAACTATAAAGTATGCGTTGACAACTGTAGTGGGACACTTGGAAAATTGGAAACAAAGGAGAATGACTTCACTGTACATGAGAGTTGTAATAAGAATCCTCTTAAATGAAGTAATCTTTCCCCACTGGATAGGAAAAGTAATTACCTCAGCAGAGACAAGACAGATGAAAGAGGGAGAGGACAGCGAAACATACACTCCTTCCATCTCTATTTTGGAAAGAAAATGTACATAGCTTCCTAATTTCTCTCCAGAGTATGGAGATGGAATGAAATCCCACTGAATCACTCATCAACTATTTAACTGTAGGGCAAGTTTGTCAACAAATCTAAACAGAAGTTAACCCATCTGTCAAACAGGGATAACACTAAAAAGTTGTGAGATTTAAATACAATTTAAATTTGTATGCTCTCCAAGCAAAGTGCCTAACACACAGTGCTTAGTAACTTTAAGCTGCTATTATTGTTACTAATCAACATCTCATAAGTTAATTTAAATGTAAAGACAATTTCATTCAAATTCAAATTCCTGAAAGATTTAAGTATGCAAGTTATATCTCTAACACCTTCACATGAGTTCCTTCTTACTTTTTCAGATACGTAGGTAGTTGCAATATTATTATCCTCATCTGATACATACTTTAACTGGAAGAAATAACATTTTAATAATTCTTATTTTAGAAGTCATTTCAAATGAAACTTATTCTATAAATCGTATTTTATCCTTGTTTTATTTTTGCCTAAAGGTTAAAGTGCTAAGGGGGGATTAAGAGTCCCCATTCTAAGTGACAAAAATTAAACCCAGTTTTATAATTTATTACTCATCTAGAGATTATAGCATATTAGCGAAAAATGCTCATTGTAGCTGGACATAATGCATGGTGTATCAGTGCTTAGAAGAAGTCTTTGGAGCTGCCGATGACTTGCCTATGAGTCAACTATTCATGCCTTACATCATTTGGTAGTTATCTTAGAGTACCTACCTCTACCAGTCCCAAGGTAGAAATTTCTCACTTAAAATATCTACCTTTATATTAGGAAAATGACAGCAATAGGTTGATTCTGCATTTTCTCTCTACCCTTCCAAAATAACAATAAAATCAATAAAGACAATAAGTAAAAATATACAGAATATTTCAAATAGGGAAAAAGAAGCATAGGAAATACTACATAATATGTATATATGTTCTACAATATAAGATATGTACATGCATGTATGTGTAAACACATGTTTATACATGGTATATATGTGTGTGAATGTGTATGTGCATATATTTATATGTAATTGCAAATATATGTATATATGCTATATACATGAATATATTTCTAGTTCTGTACATCAGAAGGTCAAAGAAGCAAAGATATCCCAGTAGTGAAGTGTATACTCAAAACCCAGATCTTGGTCTCTAATACCATTTCCCTACTAAAAAGAAACATAGTACTCAAAAAGTAGATGCCAGAACTGGGACAGAGTAGACACAAGGCAAGCCTAACACATCATCTTAATACTAGGAAACAGGAAAATGCTCACAACAGTTTTGGAGTGCTATTACAGGACAATTTGAGCACAAAATTACCAGCAGTAATGAATTCAAAATCTCTGAAAAAATAGGAAGTCATGATATTAAACAGAAAAGTGAGTAAATGAATAGGAAAGAAGCGAGGATTTGAATACTTAAAGATTGAGAGTCTTCTGGTATATGCAGAGGGAGCATTAGAGTTGGAAAATCACCATTTTGTAGCCATCGTGGCAAACGTTGGATCAGGAAAGAAGTATGAATGGATGCTACGGGAAATTTTGATAAGAATACTTGATGATCTTAAGAGTGTCTACCCCAGACAGCTCATTAGTAACTCTGTGTTGGAAAAATGGCAACACCTTGATAGAGTGATCAAAATTAACATTCACCAATAAGGGACAGAGATCATGTACCAGATCTGACCCAAACATGGATATAACATTATTACACAGTATTTTGGCCAGTAAGGCAAAATCTCAATTTAATTATAGGGAAACATTAGGTAAACACAAACTGAGTAACAGTCTATGGAGTGAGGTGCCATATATACTAAAAACATCAATGTCATAAAACCAAAGGAAGGAAAATGACATAAAGGTCATTACTAGGTCAGCTAAAAAATAAGGATGACAGAATAGGAAAAACATTGAATCAATAAACTACTTAAAATTTTTATACACACAGATAAAGGAAAAGCACAAGAAATGAGTGATGGCTTTCTTTAATTCTTGTAATGTTCCATTTCTTGGTGTTTTTAGAAGTTTACAAATGAGATATAATGATATACCGATAAAGTCTAGGTTTTTTATTTTGGTTTGTTTTGTTTGTCTTCTTCCTTATGATTTATTCCTAGGTAGATAAGAAAACTAAGGAACTGAGTAAGGCTACACTACAAGGACACGAGGTTACGTGGCAAGCAGAAGCTGGGCAGCTGCTTATGCACACTTGATCTCCAGTTTATTATTCGCCCTGTACTGTTTATCTGATGATACGTGTCCTATAGGACTGCATATATGTGAAGTTATATGGTATAAGAGAAAGACCTCCCTTTAATATTATAACTCCTATTCACTATTTTGAGGTTTTCTGTATATTTCAAAACATGTCACACGAGAGATCATTATATAAATATTCCCCTCACTAGAATATTAGCTCCTCTGTCCTTGCAAATAAAACCTCCAAGAAGGCAGAAATTTGGTCAATCTTTATTCATCTCAGGAACCAAAACAGTGTCAGAACATAGTACATTCTGAGCACAATTTTTTTGTTTTTGTTTTTGGTACTGGGGAATGAATTCAGGAGTACTTGACCACTGAGCCATATCCCCAGCCCTATTTTTGTGTTTTATGTAGAGACAGGGTATCAGCTGGATTTGAACTCGGGATTCTCCTGTCTCAGCCTCCCAAAGTGCTGAGATTATAGGCATATGTCACCGTGCCCCGCTAAGCACAATGTTTTTAATATAAAAGAGCAGTCCTTTATATTGCTCATGCAGAATAAATATAAATAGTAATTTTATTAGTCAAGATTATTTAAAAGAAAAGGTAACCTGTAGAATGTTCTTCATGAAATGAAACTATGTAGAAAACAAAATTTTACATAAATATTATGGACACTTAAATATAAATAGGTAGATAGCAATTATTGTACAAGAATAACTTCCATTTGAATACTAACCAAGCCATCTAGAAAATGAACAAAACAAAAATTTAGGAGGAGTCATGTCTGATTCCTATTGTTACATTTTTAAGCCTCTGCTTGGACTCTAAAAACAATCTAAAGGAGACGGGTACATTACCACCCGCCTATAATCCCAGTGATCTGGGAGGCTGAGACAAGAGGATCACAAGTTCAAGGTCACTTAGCAACTTAGTGAGACCCTTTCTCAAAATAAAAAATAAAAAGGGCTTGGATGTAGCTCAGTGATAAGGCGCCTCTGAATCCTCTTTTCAAGGTAAAGTCCCATTCAAAGATCTTTTCCTTTTAAAATGATAGATAATAAAAATCATTTTTTTAAAAAAGTTAAACTGTATGCCAAATCATTCACAGGCATAACAAAGTGTCTTTTTTCAGTGAAAAAAGTGAAAAACCTGGATTTAAAAGCTTGTTCTTCTCTTTATAGTTGGAAGGAAAAGTGTAAAACCTTAAAGTTACAGGTTTGCTTCACACATACATTCCAACATTCTTATACAAGGGTGCCATATAGAGGAATATGCTTTAAAACATTTAACTATCTTTGTAAAATGTATAATATGTTGGGAGGTGACTAATCATGTTATTTTCAGGAAGGAAACACATAACATTTAACTTTTTCCTAGTTTCTGTGTAAGAACTCAGAATTTATGAATTGACATGAAAATTAAACAGAAAATCCCCTTCAGGAAACCCTCTTCTCTTCTGGAACGACTCAGTAGATTTTATCAAATATTAATAATATATAATCTCACTATTAGGTCATTAAATATTCTATCAAGTAATTCTTACTAACAAATGGGCTCACAAGAGTTCCAACTTCCTCTGTCAATTTCCAGACAAAACCAGAAATAATATCTGGTTATTATTATTTTCCTGCAACAAAATTATTTCTTTAAATAACAATAATACCAACATAAATGGATCATTTTGAGATAAAGGACTTGATGTAAAGTTATCTCATTTGGTGTGAGTGCCTACTTACCTAATATTGCCCAGCTCACAATCTGATTCATAAGAGGCAGTCCTTGCTTCTTGAGTAGACTATGGTGGGTACTGTACACAACATACATGGAAAGCACTGTGCTCAGCATCTGAAAACACAAACAAAACAGGTCAATAAAAGAGAAGGTGGTGAAAGACTATGTACCAGAAAAAATGCTTAGGAAAGTGCTGAGAACAACTGGAAATGGCCAAAATACTACTAATGTTGGACCAGCTATTGAAATTGAAGAAAGGGCACTTTCTTGTGGCCAGGGCTAAGCATTAGCATTCCTATACTAAGCAAAAGTCCTCCTCTGTAAATATGACATGAGGCATTTTACATTTTCAAGAGCATTTTTTACATATATCACTACAGTTTCTATTTGGAAGTATTTGTTATAAATACTTCTTAAAGGATGGAAATAAAGAGGGTGATATGTACACAGCTTAGTACCTTCCACTTTTGGATCTTACCTACAGTAACACTGATTTATTCAGTCAGCATATTTCTGTGGTCTGAATATTGATGGCAGAGGGAATATACAGAGTATAAATACTCTTTAGAGTATTTATAAATTAGTATAGAAGTTGGCAAAGTATAACTCATAGGCTGGTGTCATATTTTTATAAATACTGTTTTAGTGGAACACAGTTATTCCCATTCATTCACCTGTTGTTTCTCTTTTCATTAAAATAGAAGAGCTGAACATCTGTAAGACTCCATATTACCCACCAATCTATAAATATTTACTATCTGGTTCGTTAGAAAAATGTTTGCTGAACCCTGAACTAGTATATTAATTACCATTTTAAGAAATGAGCTAAATTTTGACTATGAACTAAATTCTTTTAAGAGTTTTGATTAGTGGGTTCACTACCAATGTTTCCTAGAGAAACATTTACTCTCATATTTTTAGTGTTAAGAAGCAAAACAAAGAAACAAACAATGCTGTCCTTAAGGTTATGACATAATCCTACAATCCTTTTAATTGGAAGATACATTTTGGGAGTATGGAGACACACTACTGGAGATTAATCCCAGGGCCACATCATGCAAGCCAGGCAAGTGCTGTATCTCTGGGCTACAGTCCAGCTTTTCTTTTCTTTTTTTTCTTTTTTTAAAATTTTGAGACAGGGTCTTGTTAAGTTGCCCAGGCTGGGTTCAAACTTGGGATCCTCCTGCCTTAGCCTCCTGAACAGTTAGTATTACAGGCATGCACCACTGTACTTGGCTTATAAGACACATTCCAATTTCAGGGATGTTAAAATGGGATAAAAATGTGTCTTGGAATCAATAAAGTATGGCAGGCAGTACAGGAATTAATGCAAGCTAATAAAATAAATGCAAAAAGGACACTGTAATGGAGTTACACTCAGGTCTTTCTAACAAAGCATATAAGATTTTAGCAAGACATTCATTCTTTGCTCCTTTGGAGTGAGAATCAGAAACATTCATTTCTGTCAAAGTTCTGGTGAAATGATAGGTGAAGGCTGTCAAAGCTACTCTGGCTTTGGTGTAAAGCCAGCGAGTGCACCATTTAAAATGAAACATGTTTTAATGGCTTGACAGGATCTTTCACAAAGCATTTTTTCTCTTTTTATAAGCTAAGCATGCATTTAACTTAACATCTTTTATGTGGCATATTTTTATTTTAGACTGTTTTTGGACATATTTTCTATTATTCCAATTCTGTTCTGAGGAAATTTGAGAAGACTCATATGAGTTTTGTTTCTTGTCAGTGTTCTAGATGTGGTTATTTATTCACTTAAAAGGAAAAAAAAGTAGTTTTAATCTTATTTACAACAAACAAAAAAGATAACACTTCACAAAATATTACATTATATAATGTCTAATTCTCACAGCCCTATTAGACATTACATCTACTTACAGGTTAAAAATAAACCGAAGTCAAAGTTCTTACACATGTAGAATATAGTACAACTGGGAAGTGACTCAATTTTGAAACATCGAGTTTAAAGTTCTTTCGCTACACTAAGGCCACCAACCAAGATGAAATTTATATTTTCCTAGGGTATCATCTGAGGTCTTAAACTAAGGCTTTTCTTCGTATAAATATAGCATAGGCTGCTTTCACTTCAAAGAAGCTTGCCTCAAATGAGGACAACACAGAAATTCAGTCCAGAGGAAGCACTTCTCAGCTCATGTTTTGGTCAGTACCGATACTCTTAAATCACCACAAATTCTCTGCTCTCTAGGTATCTTTAAGTTGCCTCTTGTTGATCTTTTTGCTATTTCATACCTTTTGGAGAACTTACTTCTATCTTAGAAAATTTTCTTCTCAGCTGGAAGATACTGAGTGACATAAATATAATGGCACATTAAGAACATAATTAAATATGACTACAAGATAGATTTTGCTGTATCATTAGCATAACACATAGTATTGAGAATCTGCAACTCACCTGCAATAGATGTACCAACAGCTCTTCCTTGACAAAATTATTTTTTCTTTTTATGAGAGATGTTATAACAAACAGGGATAGTAGAAGAACCAGCAAGCCTGCACTCATTCTGTTTCAAAATATAATTCAGAATTTCAATTTTCTTAAGACATTTCCTGAACACATCATATAATAACATGATACATTCTATTCTAATGTAGAACTTCTCAATCATTTGATTTAATTAAGGTGAAGCAGCAAAATGAACACAGGTTTAGCAGGAAATAATAAAAATGTTAGTATAAAATATAGTAAGGATATATTTGTAACTTTCCCCCACAATTTCTAGTAGCTTTATCTTATTTTTATAATTCAATTTAAAAATTATTTTATATATATATCAACTACCACAATTTGTAGCCTGGATTGAACAAATTTATAGTAAACACTATAAAAGATAGCTAAATACATATATTACTAGCATCTATAACATATTTTTTGACTATGAACACTTATTCACATAAAAATTTAGGATCACATTTATAATCTAAATTATTTCTAGCAGTGACAAACAGCTCCTTTCTAGCATTGACCTTGGTGCTTTCCTTAGCTGCCCTAGCTAAAGGAAGAGTAGGACAGTGGTCACAAAGGTGGCATACAGGTGAGTACATTATTATGCACTCATTTAAAAAAAAATTTTTAGCTGTAGATGGACACAATATCTTTATCTTTCTTTCTTATTTATTTATGTATTTAATGTGGTGCTGAGGATTGAACCCAGGGCCTCACACGTATGAGGCAAATGCTCTACCACTAAGCTACAACTCCAACCCCCTATAAATTCATTTTTTATAGTAATGAAACAACGATTATACTTTTTAAGAATACTAGGCTCCCGAAGTCAAAGGTGATTGATACACTAAGGAAATTATGCACTATTGAGCTCTATTTCTCACCTTCTAAAAATCTGAATAACACAATACAACTGAAATTATATTCAAGCCAGGATCTGGAACTTAAATATAACTAAGAGAAAAGGAATTAGTGTAGGAGAAATAAGGCAGAGCTAGACACAATGCAAAGTAGTTATCTCCAGGAAAATGCTTGTTCTTTGTCAAATATATTGACAAAAATAAGGAAAAGTATTAATATACATGATTATATTAAAACTTAAGAAAAACAACAATGTGTGAACGAGGTTCTTTACTATTTTTCTCTTTCTTTTTCTTTATAAAAAAAATATGGACTCTTGACTCACTGGTAAATATGTTTTTACTTTAGTGCATTGAAATAATAGGGACATTACAACTATATTATACACAGTTTTGCTTTTTCCTTCAATTTTATGTTTCACTTGGGTCTTCATAATTTTTTAAAGAATGAAGTTGCTGTGATAGATCAAGTACAGAACAGAAATTTCTCCACAAACCAGGAATCAAAGTAAAGAAGTTGCAAATATAACTATAGCAAGAAGCCAACATACACTTAAAATCACTGAGCAATTTAAATTTACAGAAGCAACATTATTTTAAAACTACAAATTAGATTTTTTTATATTTGAATAGGTTTATTTGCTTCCTGTAGTCATCTTTAATAGAATATGCAAGTGGCAAATTTCTATGGAGACTATTTATATGCTTTCTTTTCCTTTTAGTAGAAGATAAATTCTGCTTAACTGTCAATACTGCTTGAACAGGACTGATAGGCAAAGACTGATCAAAGTAAAGGGGCTTTATAGAAACAATAGAAGAGCTCACAGAACAATCTGCACTAAAAATTAAATGAAAATATTTGAATTCATTTTCTCACATACTATTTATAGTTTATGATAGTTGCAAAATGTTTTGATTTGATAGCACTCTAATAAAGTATGGCTTAGACAGTACAGTCTTTCCAATACAATTATTTTAGGGTTCTGCTAACAAATTGACTTCTTGGGATAATTCCTGATGTATTGCATATTGATTTTCTTGCATTGATGAGAAAAAATGTGAACCTCCTAAATTATAGCACATACTTTAAAAAAAGTCATCTTTTTTTGCTAAACAGATATGCCCTCATCTATTAAAGATTACATTAAAATGTATTTAAAATGCTTGTAGAGTTCAGAAGAAATTAACAAGGGTGATTATATCATTAGAAAATAAAAAGGAAATGTTAAATGAAATAATGATCATTTAGTACAAGTACAAACAGATACACAGACATACACAGCTGGTAGGTCACTTAATAATTTTTAAATGTGGTTAAAAGATTTACAGATTTATTTTGGTTATATTGAGGGGAAATAAATTTATCCAAAGAATGAACAACTTAGGTAAGATACATAGAAGCATTTTCAAATAATCTGAATGGCTAAACATGGAAAAATTGTCAAAGTAAATATTTTCCTGCCATAAAGATCTTTACATTCAGATTAGGAGCAAAATTCATTTTTCTAAGACATTTTAGTGTGAACATGCTCAAAGGCAAAGAGGGATAACACAACGGCTCTTGGACCTTTTTCCTTAACAATGGGAACATTTTATCACATGAAACTAAAATTTTTTCCAATTCCATGATATACAAAAGAAAGAAAACCTAGACTTTTTGGGGAGTATTATGGTTCGGATATGAAGTATCCCCAGAAAAAGCTCATGGGTTAGAAACATGGTATCCAATATACAATGTTCAGAATTAAATTTATTAGATTATGGAGCTAAAACCTCATCAGTGGATTAATCCATTTGATGAATTAATAATGTGAAGGGACTACATGGGCATGCATAAAGGTAGTAGGTCACTGAGGACTGTATTGTCCCTAGGAACTATATTGTCCCTGGATCCTTTCTCTCCCCCTCTCTCTGATAACTGGCTGCCCTGAGCTGGTCAGCTTTCCTCTGACAAGCCCTTCAGCCATGAAGTTCTGCTTTTACCTCAGGCCAGAGCAATGGAGTAGGCTGACCATGGATTGAAGCCCTGAAACTGTAAGTCCAAAATACACTTTTCCTCCTGTAAGTTGTTCTTGTCAGATGTTTTGATCATAGAGATGACAAGCTAAATAACACAGGGCAGGATGTGTTATTTTAAATTATATTGTTTTATAGAATTTCATTTTCTGTGTGTGATATTTTGGGATATTGTAAGTTTTCATTGTTTGACACAATTTCATTGTTTTTGCAGGCCTGGAAGCATCTCCAAGGAGACGTTAGCCTAGGCTAAAATCATGACTAATAGTTTGATATTAATAATTTAATGTCTAGTTTGTACATATGATTTAAAACTCATAATCAAGATTGGGTTCAAATTTCATAGTATTGACTGAGGGAAAAAAACTATATTGAAAAGAAAAGAAGATATTGTTCATACACAAGAGAGACATCTGGCTTTCGACCTACAACAGGCATCAGTGGGAATACTGCCAGGAGCAAAGAGAAGAAAGTCCAGCTTAAGGAGGTGACCTAAAATCAAGAAAAAAAAAGTTATCTTTGGACAAATATGGTTTGTCTTTAACAAATAAAATGAAACCTGTTTTCAGTGTTTCAGACTACCCAGCTGTGAAACTAAAAGGAAAATGCAAAACCTTAGAGCCTTTTACTTTAAAAAGTACTAGAGTAACTATTGGTGAAGGACCTGTTTCATAGAGGGTGCAGAATTCAGTACAATATGAGCATTATCTCATTTAATACTCAATAACCTCAAAAGGCAGGCTTTATTATTTAGAGCATTTCAGAAGAGGAACTTGAGCTCAGAGAAGTTAAAATGTAAGTAGTAGCAGGTCCATAACAAGTAAATGAAATAAGATTTAAACTTGGGCCTGATATTTAAAAACAATTGTTTCATTTATGTTATACCATATATTGATAATGGCCTCTATAAGAAAACTACTACTACTACTACTATTACTACTAATGATTGAGTCTATAAAGGAAATAAGTATAAATACTATTATAATTAGATTAAGACAACTCATCAATAATGCCATTAATTGGAGATTTTTGTAAATTCTCCAAACATAGAAAGAAGATATGTTTATCCTCTGTCAAAAGTATCAAAATGGAAACATAAGAGTGTTCTTTGTAGAAGTACACTGTAATTCTCTACCTAGCTAAAGGAAGAAAATCGAGAGTATATAACGAATATATACTTCTCTGGGAAAAAATTGAGTGGTTCATGCCCAGGAAGGAGGTGAATCTTCAGACTCACTTTCAGAGTACAGCCCCCTAAGCCACTGTGCTCCTCTGAGCAGCACTTTCTCCATCATTTAGATATTTAAAGCTGAAGGAATCATGGAAGTGCTTCAGAGAAGGGCAAATCAGTTCTGCTTCTTCAGCATTTCAATTCCCACATAATTGGCTCATTTTGATATGCAAGTCTGAGTGAATTACTGAAACCTAAACCCAACTTCAGGCATCTGGTTAAAAGGACCAGCCTCTTTAAGGACTCACGCTACCTTTTTGTTTAAAAACAAACAGTTCCTTGAGTTAAATACATATAATCTGTTCTATGTCAAAATGAGTACTTATACCTTTGCTCGGTTCCACAGCTGAGTGAGAAATGGCCAACCCGCAAATGTAATGAGTCCAGCTGTAAGCATATAGCGGTAGAAAAAACTGACAACCTGGTAATGCATTTCAAAGAAGAATGGAAAATGAGGTCATTGAATACCAGTTACATACATATGAAGGAAATCTGAAAATGTAATCTGGTAAATTACTTACTAATACTTCAATTCCCAAGGTAAAGATTAACAGGTACCCAACAAAATGGCTCAGAGGAAAGGTCAACAGTGATGCAACAAGGTCTTGAACAACTTGAAATCTGTTTTAAGACATTATGTATGAAGAATATTTATACTCTGTATTGAACTTAAAAAAAGTCAAACAGCACAAATCTAAACATCAGGAAATTTACCACACAGAGATTATTTTAAAAGAAAGATAAATTCCAACAGATTTATTTCAATGGCTTTGTTCATACAACTTGGGTGGAAGGAGATCTATAAGAAAAAATGTAATTTCTGAATTAATTTGAAATGTTCACAAAGGTTTGCTTGGTTTCTATAAACATTAATGACAATAAATGAGCCTTATTTTATCTAAGTTTAAACACAGGTACATATAATTACAGACACAATACCAGAAGTAAAATATAATGAACCCACACCTAGGCAATCTTATATTAAAATCTCAACCGTGTTCATGAAATAAAGGTAGGTTTTTCCTAATCTATATAGGGAAAATCCCAATTGCACTTTTTAGTGGAGCTAAATAACCTTTTCCAAACCCAATTTAAGATATCATTAATTGTACACTAATTGTATTTGGGAATTTATAACCATAAAAATTGTATTACATACTCGATAACTTTTTATATGTTATTGCTGACAAGAAGAACTTTAACATTTGTAGTGCATTAAGTGGGTAATTATAAAAGGTCAGGATCATTTACTTTATGACCTTTTTCTGATTGAAAACAATGGCTGCAGAATGTTATCAAACTATTAAGGTATCATGTAGGAAGGGAAAGTTAATACAAGTTAAAAGGAGACTATTTTTGTTTTCAATAGTGAATAAGTACAGAGTAAAAAGATTATTCTATATAATCATTTTGAAGATTATTTTCTAGGAGGAAAATGAATTTTTATGTTTCATTTTCCATATAATCTATCAAAAGATAAAAATGGAATATAAATTACTTTCAAAATCACAGCTTCTCTTAAAATTTAAACATATATGTTATCTTCATCATTAGAAAATTTATAGGAAAAATGTAAATCTCTTGTAAGACTTGTTTATAAAATGTTATCTTCATTTAATAATTCAGAAGGCATTCTACTGTAAAATAGAATTTTCTTTTCTCTTTTTTTTTTTTTCTGGTACCAGGGATTGAACCCACTGAGCCACATCCCCAGCCCTTTTTGTATTTTATTGAGACAGGTTCTTGCTGAGTTGCTTAGGGCCTTGCTAGGTTGCTGAGGCTGGCTTTGAACTCGCAATCTCCCTGCCTCAACCTCCTGAACCATTGGGATTACAGGTGTGTGCCACCGCATCTGGCTAGAATAGAATTGTCCGTAAGGATAGAAAATCATTCAAAAATTATAAAACTAGGGAAATGATGTTAGTAAAAAAATCTAAATTAAATAAGCATATCCAACAACCCTATCCTTTCAAGTGGAGAAGTAACAGTTTGTTCTTTGGTCAATGTCTTTATGCCTATGTTTAATAGTTAATAATATAAATATTTTAATACTATTTTTATTTTTTATATTTAAAAAATTTAATATTTCATGTTTTTAAAGGATGGAAGAGCTGTCAAAGCTAGTTATCAAAAATTAGAAAAGCCAAGCCTTGTGGTACACACTGTAATCCCAGCTACTTGGGAGGCTGAGGCAGAAGGATCACAAGTTTGAGGCTAGCCTAAGAAACTAAGGGAGGTTCTGTTTCAAAATAAAAGAAATAAAAAGGGCTGCAATGTAACTCAGTGGTAAAACAATACTTGGTTCAATCCCTAGTGCTGCAAAAGAAAAAAATTTAGAATAAAAATAAGCATAGTTTTATGAGGCACGGGTAAGGTAATCTTGAGGATGTCCTTATTTTGGGTTCTCACCCCCTGGTCAGCTTTAGGGGTGTAGTTTTCTGAGAGGATATTTTGATGAGCAAGACTAAGTTTAGATTCTACTTTGCTTCTATAAATATAGAAATCAACAAGATCTGCAACATGATTCCGGCTGTCTTTGAACATGAATCAGTTTCATATTTTAGTGGTATTACTTAAAAGCGCTTAATACTCAGCTAAAAGCCTTCCTTTTGAAGCTTTCTAGAATGGTGACAATCCAATTTAAGTCCAACTTGTGAGAATGTACTATGAAGTGCTTGAAGTACTGACAGCACATGTGAAAGATAAGGACTAATCTTACTGTGTTAGACTTAACTACAAAGTTTCATTTATCCAGGCTGAGAGGATGAGTAGGAAAGAAGGGGAAGAAATTTATAGGGAAAAAATGTAAATTGCTTTGTAAAACATGAAGATATTCTAGAACCCGAGATGGTGAAACACGTTCAAATATGTTACTTTATACCTGGTACAATCAATATTAATTATATTACTTTTATTCCACATTTTTTCTTATAAAAGATATTCAAAAAAGGGAACAAGGTAACTGCTATCTCAGTATAATAAAGATGAAGTCAAAAGGAATAAAATACAAAGGATATTTACATGCAACATTTATGTAGTTATAAAGAAAGTGAGAGGGTTTGGAGATTTGAGAATATTATAAATATCTTTGATTACTTATGCTTCAGAAATCTAATGCATTTTAAAGACAGATTTAGCTGTCAATTAAGCGAAAAACAAGGCAGCAAGATAGTTACTTACTCTCTTAGAACTGCATACCATATTGGCACTGGCAACAAACAATATACATAGTAAGTCCAGGGACAGGCTTGAATCAGCAGGAAAAATGTTACGAAAATGCCAATAGCTACAAAACTACATGGCAGGAGATGGCTTGGTTTCTGAAAATCAAACATAATATTCAAACACTTCCAAACCATGCTAATTGATAGGCTTTTAAGAGATTTTACAAAGTAAAGAAAAGATGTTACTTTCAATAGTTCTAAAATTAGATGATAAACCAAAGAACTGCACTTAAAAAAGAAAACAATCTGTCATTTGAGGAACATATTATAGAAGAAAAAGGTGGATATTGTGGGATTGTTGCAGTTAGGAAATTCTGAAGCCACAAGTGACCATGGTCCTAAAGTCTGTTTATAATAACTTATTCAAAACTTTCAACATATTTTATCTTAGAAACAATTTTATAAATGTTGGCAGAATTCTCTAGATAACTCACAAAAGTCTATTTAATCCATAATACACTGTGGAACTTAATGTTCATTTAGAACAACGTTTCTATCTATTTAAACCACAATTTGACATGCTACCCAGGCTTCTCCATTGCCCAACTTCTGTAGGTCCATTCAGTCATATCTATTCTTCCTAACTACCTGCCAAATGACGGAGTTCCTCAATGTATGTCACCAGTGATAATCTCCATGGGTCAGGCAGGCCCATGGATCTCTGGGACAGTTATATCAGTAAGTATAATAAAGAACTTCAGAAGAGGTAAGCACAGCTGGAGAGAAGAAAGGTGGGTAATGCGAATGGAAAGATAACATGGTGTTCTTCTGCCTCCATTTCAGGTTTTCTCCATTTTGCTCCTGCCTTTTTAGCCAAAGCTAAATGAGGCAACAAAAAATTGGCAACTACTTTTCAGAAGTAGGGAATTTCAAGGAGGAAAAGGAAGAGATTCTTTTCCTTTTTATAGTTCTTCCCTGTTGCATAAAATGTTACCAAAAAGGAAGTAATAAATAAGAATTAATTAAGGCACAGTTGTAAAAGGGGGGCTAAACCCACAGTATTGTAACTAAGAGTTTGGAGCTGGATAGATCAGATTTCATATCCTGGCTCCCATACTTTCTCACTATAGGGATGATGAGCAAAGTATAAATGCTTTCGGGGCTGGGATTATGGCGCAGTGGTAGCGTGCTCGCCTAGCACGCATAAGGCACTGGGTTCGATCCTCAGCACCACATAAAAATAAAATAAAGATATTCTGTCACCTACAACTAAAAAATAAACATAAAAAAAAAAAAGTATAAATGCTTTCTGAGCCTTAGTTTTATCCCATCTACAAAATGGGAATAATTCCATGCCTACTTAGTAATGCTTATAATGTTTACACGAGATTATAGAGAGAGCTTAACAAAATACCTAGAATATTACTACTGCTTAATAAATGATGGCTACTCTTTATTACTTTTATTTTTATTCTTTCTCCTCTCTTGCTTCTCCTTTGCATTAGTCCTGGGAATCATTATAAACATCTGTTAGTGAGCAGCACTGGAGAGAGATATGACAGACAGCAATGGTGGTCCCACTGCAAGAGGATGAGGAAGAGGAGGCAAAAGCAAAACAGATGTGGACAGATGGGGTCTCTAAAGCTGAAGATGGCTGAGGCAGCTACTGATTATAAGAGTTGAAACTGGTTTTATGTCATTTTTAAGAAGAGCAAAATAATATGAAATGAAGTTTATAAGAGTATTTGAAGTTTTGGGGATGTAGTTCAGTGCTAGATGCTTGCCTAGCATGTGTGAAGTCCTGGGTTTGATCCCTAGCATACACACACACACACACACACACACACACACAAAAGGAAGGAAGAAAGAGAGAAAAAAAGTGAGATTGTTCATTAACTGGAAAAAAATTGGATTTTCTAGAGTTAACACAATATGGTATAACTATCTAATCCTTTGATACATACAGTAATACACATTAGAAATGACATGGCTTTGTAAGTAACTAAATCATTAAAAAAATCAGGTTCCACTATTCTTACTAATGTAATAAAACTTAAAGAATTTTAAATAAGAGTGGGAGACATTTTCCGTGTATCTTAAATTGACTCCCAAGTTCTCCTGATAAAGCAACTGATTATAAGAAACCATGCCTTATGAAAACTCCTTTATCCAACAGACATTTATAAAGTCACACACTCTGTGATACTCTCTGTATGAAGTGTTGGCTTTCAAGGAATTTAAATCATACAGGTGAAAACACAGTGATGAAACTTGGTGTGAGGTGTTAATAGTTGGGAAATACAAAGGTAATAGGTAATACAAAGGAAAGTAAAAGTAGTCATAGGACGAAATAAGAATATTTGGTTATAAAGCAAAAGACATCTGAACTAGTAAGAGAGAAGGAAAAGATAAGCATATATCAAAATTAAATACAGAATTTAATTAAGGAGATTAAGAAAATCACATTTCTAGGAAAAAGATTACTCACTGCATTTGCCTATACTGGGGAACACTGTCTTGTAGCAGTGACATAAGCTTTGGAGTCACACCTAAATTTAATTCTGATGCTACCATTCTATTTGCTTGTCAATTTGACTAAATCATTTAGCATGTCTAAAGCTGTTTCCTCATCAAACAACAGAGGACAATATCTGTTGAAAACTCATCTCTCATTTTGCTATAGGTGCTTATACAGTTCAAGTTCTTCCAACAGACCATTCTATCTTACCTCTCACTGGGCACAGGCTGCTCTCTCTTCTCACCCTTTCTCTTGTCAGGCATTGTACCTACCCTTTAAGATTCTTTTTGGCAATCACCTCTTCTGCAAAGCCTCCCTACACCCTACTCTAATCAGAACACAGCTGCAACTGTTTGACATTCTGCTTTCTACTTCCCTTCAGCTAATGCTATACACTATGGTATGTTATTCATCCTATGAAATTGTTGAGTTTGCATCATTTCTCAACACTGTAAACTCTCACTGAAGGGGAATCAAAATGTTTTTGCAAACACAACCAAAGGATTCAAAATACTTAAAATGACCTCAACTGTAATGGCCAGTTTTATGTGTCCACTTGACTGGCTATCATCTCCAATTATTGGAACACTATTCTAGCTGTTACTGTGAAAAGTATCTTGAAGCCATGGTTAAAATCCATAATCAATTGACTTCAAGTATTGGAGGTTTAGCCTATATAATTGGGTGGGTCTGATTCAATCAGTTGAAAGACTTTAAGGGTAGAATTGAAGCTTCCCTAAAGTACAAGTTTCATCCACTGGTTGCAGATTTAGTTCCTGACTACTTGTCCAGCCCGCCTTCCTGATGGCCTGACTTGCTTAACCAGTCCCCACAACTGAAAAACCCCCTCCGCACCCTAAATGCTTGATATATATCTCCTACTGGTTCAGCATTAATCCACCAATTTTTCACTTAAGTAAAAATGCTATAGTTCAGCATTTGAAGCCTTTGACTTCCTTGGCCTGTACTGTCAGTATGTCTTTTATCAATCATTTGAACAAACCTCCTACATTCCACGCAAATTTATTTTAAAGTCATTATAGTGTCAAAACAATAAGAATTTAAGTGTTAGAAAATATGAGTTTTGTCATTTAGAACACTCAGGACAGTCCTAAGTAGTAGGGCTCAATAAAATTACTTACCACTCCAGCATAGTGTTCCATTTTCCCAGCTTTGTCTGTTTATGTCATTCAATTAGCTTTAATTCTCAATCTCTCCCCACAGTCTATTAAACTTTTACCAAGACTTACTTCTGCCTTGCTATCATGACCTTAAAGTGAGTTCCCCGTTACTTAAAATATGATAGTCTTAATAGAAAAGACAGTAGAATGAATTGGACATAACTTTCCTATGTTCATATATGAATACATGATCAGTGACATTACATCATGTACAACCACAAGAATGGGATCCTATTTAGAATAGGTTATATTCCATGTATGTATAATATGACAAAATATACTCTCCTGTCATGGATATCTAAAAAGAACAAATTAAAAATGATAGTCTTTGTATCATCTCACTTAACATATATTAAGGTTGTTTTTTGTAATGGAGTATAGTGTACCAATATCTGGTAAGATGGTTATGTGTGCACATATCTTACCTACTTAATTCTAAGATCCTTGAGGTCAAAATCTGAATTACATATCTCTTTGTATAGCTCATATATTATCTGGCAGTGTACTGTACACTCAATGAATATTGGTTACATTCTCCAGTAGATGAATAAAGAACCATCAGGTATGAAATCTTGCTGACATCAATGTAAAAACATTATATCCTTTCTCAAGAACCTGAACAGGGGCTGGGGTAATGGCTCAGCGGTTGAGCGCTTGCTTCACATACGTGAGGCACTGGGTTCGATCCTCAGCACCACATAAAATAAATAAAGATATTGTGTTCATCTACAACTAAACAAAAATATTAAAAAAAAAAAAAAAAAAAAGAACCTGAACATCAGGACAAAGATAAAAAGCAATATTTGACACAAAACTGCATGGGATTAAAACCTCAGTTCTTCACATTGTAGCTGAGTGGTCTTCAGAAAATTACTTAATCCGTCTCAGCTTCAAGTTCTTCTTTTGTAAACAGAAATTATGATGCTTACTTCACCACTGTTAGATCCTTGGTTAGAATATATTTAAAATATCCAGTAGAATGCCTAGATACATCCATTATTTAAAAACAGTCATTTCTGTGTCTTTTCCTACCATGAAAGAAATTATTCCTCTTTTAGTCAACATCACATATATTCAAATAATTAAAATTACTTGGGGGAAATTATATAAGATACATAAGCATTGTGACAAATCAAAATAAACACTAATGTTCTTCCTTCCATTACAAAAAAATAAAATGTAAAATTAGAAAAGTTATCATCAGAAATGTTTGCAGACTATTATTATTAAAAATATAATGTGAGAATATATTACTTTTTAAAGGACTTGGGCATGATAATCATGATTAGAATGAAGCAAAGGAAATAATAAAGGTCTACTAGAAATTTGTATTTTGAGAAATTTCAGAAAGTTGAAGGAATAAAAATTACAGAAAAATATACATTATTTAGAAAGAAGTATTGGAGCAATGATCATATCATTTTTAGCTCCTAAACTTTTAATATCAGATACGGTTAATTACTTTGCTTTGAAGTAGTTTTCTAATTACCTACACTAGAAAGATATGAAATACAACATGTTAAATAGTTACAAAAAAGAACAGAAATCAGTATCATTAAGACTATAGGAGAATTTAAATTATTTATGTAGATTATAGTCTTCATATGTTATAGGGCCAATATTAATATATCTTCTTACCAAATAAAAAATATAGATAACAAAAGAGATCCAATATATAAATACAAATAAAATAGTTGACTTAGTACAATGACTTACACATTATATGAACTCACTACACCTAATCTGATTAAATTTCTTTCCTTTGTGATTGTTACACCATCATGTAAATCTTCATTATATTTTCTGAACCTACCTTAACTTCTTTACTAATACCTCTTGTTAGGTTGGAATGAGACTTGATGATCAACAAAGAAACATAAGATGTCCAACCCACAAAACCAATAGCAACATTGATGCCCAGGAAGAATCTGTCATAAGTGTGATAATAGGACAATCCTTTCAATGCAAGATGAATCAGTTCTGTGCAAAGGGAGACCTATAGGGGAGAAAATATATGTAACTTGCACATGGAAAGAATAAGAAAACCTAAATTTCAAAGAAAGGAAAAAAGTTTCTAACTCAAGTGTGGTGGCACATGCCTGTAATCCTAGCAGCTTGGGAGGCTGAGGCAAGAGGATTACAAGTTCAAAGTCAGCCTCAGCAAAAGCAAAGCACTAAGTAACTCAGTAACACCCTGTCTCTAAATAAAATACAAAATAGGGCTGGGGATGTGCTCAGTGATCAAGTACACTTGAGTTCAATCCTCAGTACCCCACCCCCCAACAAAACAAAACAGAACAAAGTTTCTAACAGCCAAACCACTGCAGTAAATCAGAGTGAGCTTACAGATGACAGATTTAAGAATAGATTTTGTCTGAGAATCTTCTTGCAAGTATGAAAAAAATTCCAAAATAAAATTAACTTAAATCTTGACAAGAAGGGGCATTTTAATGTAAACCATTTCAAATATATGTAGTATTCTAAAATAATTCTTTTTGCAGAAATGATCTTCATGTGACACACAGAAGAAATGAAGGTTCTCTACTGAAGGTCCCAAATAATGGCGATGCCCACATGTGTGAATGTATGTATGTGTAGATGTACCCCCACACACATCCTTCTATACCTTCTCATATCAAATTACCCAAGCCCATTATAAAATATCACTAAAATAGCTTACTATCTCAGAGGAGAAGAAAAGCTTATCATTTAAAAATCACAAAAACAAACATTGGAAATGCATGGTTCCCAATCACTTGAGCACTTTTATACAATGAAAACAGAATTCTTTTTTACTTTAAAAGTATACAAACATTTAATAAAGAAAAAAACTAGTGAAAAACATGGGGTAGGAGTTGGGAAGAGTCAAAACTTCAGTATGAATCATTAGACCTTTATTTATTTATTTATTCTGGCACTGGGGGTTGAACCCAGGAACTGAAATATATCTGGCAAGTGCTCTATCACTAAGCTACAGTCCCAGTCCTTTTTTATTTTATTTGTCCAGGCTGGCCTCAAACTTACCAACCCTCTGAGGCTCAGGCTCCTGAGTAGCTAGGATTACAGGTCTGAGCCTCATGCCCAGCATCATTAGACTTCTGATGATGTAAATGACAAATGTGTGGCATCCTAAAATATTTTAAATAAGAAGGTAACAGTACTTGAAATTTATTTTCTCATTTTTAAAAATGGGAATAAGGTTTATTTCTAATGCTAACCCAGAAAAGTGTGCCCATAATATTATCTGAAATAAAGAGAAGTATGTCCATGGCCAAAGCAGCTCCTCAGGAAAGCTCCCTGGCCGACACCATATTGCCTTCATCAATGTGCTCTTCATCACCAAACCTTGCCCCTCCTCAACTCTGAAATGCTGATCAGCAATTTCTGTCCATAACACCTGGGTACTTACCACTTCATCAAACTTCCCCTGTTTTATATACAATCTTGCTTTTCTTAAAATGTCTACCTGTTTAGAATCAGAGAGCAACCTACAAAAAAAAAAAAACAAAATGTTCAAAGTGTTTTCTCATTTCAATTATATTTATTCTTTATTTTTATTCTTAGAAAAAAAAAGATAGTGAAAATTGAGAAAACAAAAAAACAAACTAAAGCAAAAGTGGAAGAAAGAAATCTTAAACTAAATTGTATTGCTGCTGGCTATTTAAAATTGAGAAAACAAAACAAAGCAAAAATGAAAGAAAGAAATCTTAAACAAAATTGTATTGCTGTTGGCTATTTGAATTCTTCTAAGAAATAACTTATAGTTAGATCTAGTTTTCTTGACCCAAAGTTTTAACTATCAAACTACGCTATGAAAATCACAAACCATTTTTATAAAGAAATGTTAAGACTCTGACAAAGATATTCTGGTTATATCAAAGTAATTGACGGAATACAGAGTAAATGGCATAAGTTCTATCACTAAGCCCTCCTGTGTTCATGGCAGACACAAAATGAGGCAGAACCATCAATGCATTTTTGTCCCCAACCTAGACAGAACCTAACCAACAATAGAAGTCAGTCAAGAATCTGAGCCTACTCTTCTCATACTATGCAATATATGGGGAATACTAAAATATACAGCATTGCCTGAAACTATAGAAACCGAGGAAATATAACAACGAAATAAGTATGTACCTGTAAACTCAAAATTGCAGTACAGAGCTTAACTAAACCTACACTCCTAAATTAAATATCTTTATGTTTTAAAAACTTATAGGAAGTAAATCTTTTAAGCAATCATTACAAATTTGAGGTGGGAGGGTCAGATACTTATTTCAGAATCTGAGACTCTTGTCTAGAAAATGCACAATATTTAAAATGTTATGTTTTTTTCCAGAAAATTCATGAATCTTGGGTTAATATCTATTACTCCCCTTAGAGTTTTATGAGAGACTCTGATTTTTGGTCACGAGGTGGGAGGGGGGAGGGGGCATGGGAACAGTAAAGATGGTGGAATATGATGGGCATCATAGCCCTAGCTTTATGTATGACTGCATGTATGTTGTGATTCTACATCACATACAACCAGAGAAATGAAAAGTTGTCCTCCATCTGTGTACAATGAATCAAAATGCACACTGCTATCATGTATACCTAAGTAGAATAAATAAATAAATAAAATTAATTAAATTTGAAAAAAAAAGAATCTGTGCCTATACTAAGAGCTTTCAGATGTTCCAATCCAACCACCAGGTTCTCATTTTTCAGACTGCAGGAAAATTCTCCTCCCCTGCTAATCATTAGAAATTGAAAGGAAAAGGTGCTAGGAAGCAGGAACACACAAAAGAGAAACAAGTAACTTCAAAATGTTGCCTTGATCCATTCTCTATCCCTTCAGACACCAAACATCATTTTGGAATATTTTTCTGGAAGTTTTATAAATGGACTTACTGAGCCAAAGTGAACAGACATTTTTTGAAGATGTTAAGTTGAATTTCCCAAATTTATAGAAGACTTCTAGTTGATCTTTTTGTTTGCTTTGATCCACTCAACTTCCTAAATTACTGATTACACCCTCTAACTTCCTTATAATTGATATGGGCATACTGTCCATTTCATCAATTCTAATTTTGTTAGACTACTGATGACACTCTCCTTCTGTTCAACTTAATTTCCCATTATCCCAAATATATACCTCTGTTCAAGAGTGGTTAAACTCTGTTCTTCACCTATCACGTGTTCACGTCTGAGTTCTTGCTCATAAAGATCTCCTCTTTTCTGCTTTCTAAAATCAAATCTTCATCATTCTTTATGGTTCACTCCGAATCTCACTTCATACTATTAACACTTTTGTGTGGTCTAATGACCACACAAATTAAATTATAACCTCCCTGTGGATCAAGATAATATCTCATACTTTAATTAATTTGCCCAATAATACTTAGCCAAGGGCTAAGCACATAAAATAAATCAATAAATCTTAATTGGTTGAAATGCTATCAAAATATTGTAGACTTAAGAAAGGAAAAAAAATAAGAGAATGGAATGAATGCTTTGCCATTCTTAAGTATCTAAGGATTTGCTAAATTAAATAAAAAGATGAAAAGAAAGCTTGTGTAAAACCTATTACTGAAGCTAACTTAATAGGCCTTCTTAAATATTAGGGATGAGAGAAGAAACATTTCTAAAGAAATATTTATGCTACATTATATTAGGAGTATTCACAAAAAGAAACAGGTCAGGCTAATTTATAATTTTTCATAAATGGACTATTTATAAATCTTGAGACATATCAAAGTAGACACACCAAAAGTTTGCAATACATCTAGAAATCATCAAAATGTTCTATATAAACCTCACTGTGGCCCAATGACAGTTAAGACACATAAGTTTGTCTCCAATATAAATTTTTTAAAGTTTCATATGAAGTTGAGAAGGGATATGAAATAAATATTCTTAGTATAACATATTTTAAACATAAAAAACTTTTTGAAAAACAAAGTTCAGAACATAAAGTAAAACATTCATATTCATGTAATAAAGAAAAAAACCCAAAATAATAACAAATAAAGGGGGCTAGCAGGGGAGTAATTAAAAGAATACTGTGTACAAGCTAGGTGCGGTGGCAGAGGCCTGTAATCCCAGCACTTTGGGAGGCTGAGACAGGAGAATCACGAGTTCAAAGCCAGCCGCAGCAAGGGTGAGGACCTAAGCAACTCAGTGAGACCCTGTCTCTACATAAAACACAAAATAGGGCTGGGGATGTGGCTCAGTGGTCAAGTACACCTGAGTTCAATCTCTGGTACCAAAAAAAAAAAAAGAAAAAGAATACCGTGTACAAATGAAAATGAATAAGGGAGCTCTGGATGTATAAATATGAATAAATCTTGAAAGCCACAAAAAATAGAAAAAGAATTTCAAAAAAAATATATTTTAAAAATAGGGATTCAACTATTACATCATTTAATATCCTATTTTAAAAACGAAACATGGCAAAATGTTAACCTCTGTTATGGGTAGAATAATTTTTGTTATAATCTATATTCTTTTCAACAAGCTTGAAATATTTCTTAATTAAATCTTAAAATATGTAAATAAGGGAATATGTTCATACACATAAACATGTACGCATGAGATATATTGGCAATGCATAATAAACTGGGATTTACCTTCAGAGGAAAAAAACTACATAAGATTGGAGTGTGAGAGGAAAGGTAATTTTTTATTATTGTGCAGTTTTTATTGTGTGCATATATTATTTTTCATGAATATTTTACTGACCAGTTTTTTTAAAATAAAATATTTAAAACATTAAAATTTATCCATAGCTTTTGGCTATAACAGAGAAGCTTGGCATATCAATACTCTCACTAGGAACAACTAGAAAGCCTAATAAAATAAATTAAAAATCAATCTTAAGGTACCAAGATAATCAAGAATTGGAGGACTAAGATCCTAAAAAGAAAGAAACCACAAAGAAGTGACAATAAATAGGACATCTGCCATTTTTATTCTTGGCAGAATACAAAAGCCTGAGAATTTGCATGTATAGCTGCTGCCCAGAGGTAGAGAACACAATAGGAGCTATGGCAATCTTACAAGACTGGAGTGATAAAAAATAAAGTTCGTAGCTGCCAATGTAGGCAAGAACTGAGGACCTAAAAGGCAAGAAAAATAAAAGCAATTCTGGATTTAAAAAAAAAAGAAAACACAAAAAGATTTCCTAGAATTACTTCTAGAAGAATTACTTAAAACAATTTTAACAGATTCTGAGGTGAAGTGGCTTTTTTTGTTTGTTTGTTTGTTTTTTGGTAATGCTGGGCTTAGAACCAGTAGCCTCACACAATGCTAAGCAAGTGCCCTTCCACTGAGCTACATCGCCAGCAAAAGAAGAGAATATGAAAATGAGAATAGAAGAAAATGAGAATATACTGTGTGAATGTAAAGCTAAGAAATAGGCAGAACTACTTGATGGTATTTATAAATCCAGGTTTAGATCTGGAGGGGGAAAGTATCTACTTCTCAAAGTCACAACTTTCAGGGGTGATTCTATTTATTGGAATGGTTAGTCAGAAATTTTTCAACCTAAAATTCCTAGGTAACACATGAAAATTAAATTTCTACTTAAATTACTTGATACTGTGTATTATTTTATATCAACTAATACTTCTTTTATAATACATTTAGAATTCAATAACAGACTATTTATCACTTTCCTTTTAATGAATATACCTGCTTAGTCCTTCCTTACTTCTAGGTTGATGGCATAAAACAGTGACAAGGACATTTGGAGAGGATTCAGAATAGTAACAAGATCAAGTAAAGGACTGAAAATTAACTTTCTTTAAGGGAAGGCTGAAGACACTACCTAACCTAATATGGGAAAGAGAAGGTTTCAGGACTAAAAATATGTTCTCAGATGCTAATAAGGAAGAATTTGATCCCCTGTTCTACCTTTTGGAAAATAAACTGACTTACTTGGTGTAAGAATTTTTGTTCAGAGACTGTTTTCATTTTCAAAAAGCAGTTTAAACATTGACATTTAAGAGTTTAGGCAATAATACAAACTAATTTCCCTCTATATCTGTGTTTCTACTTTTCCTGAAATAATACAAGTTTTAGATATGATGTTGTATTATACAAAATGACATTTCACATTGTATTCTATGTTGTAAATTATTCATCTACACTTTAGATAAAATCTCTGGAATATCTGCAGCATTAATTAGCTCTCATGCCCTTATTAAGAATAAGACAGTAATGGAATGCTCATTTCTTATGAATATAAAAGAGTAACAAAAAACCTTAATAATTGGTGAGAGATGAGTGTATACTGTCAGATGGAGGACACTGTGGTAAACAAAGTGCCTTGGGTGAGACAAAGCACCTTACAAACCAAATGGCAGAAAAGCCTATCATGATATTAATTTATTGATGCAGACTTTCCAAGAGAATTTCCATTTATTCCATAAGCCAGATGCAGTTTCCAAAATTAGAATGAAAATAAGAGGAAACTGAGGGATATTAGAAAGTACTGTTATACACTGAATCCAACTCTATTTTAGTTTCTAAATTAAGATGAGAGTTTGAG
Organism: Geosciurus inauris; assembly: GCA_004024805.1. Lineage (NCBI taxonomy): Eukaryota > Metazoa > Chordata > Mammalia > Rodentia > Sciuridae > Geosciurus > Geosciurus inauris. Next base: position 85,832 of record PVHX01000280.1, read on the forward strand.
AGTGAGTTAATTTAACAAGGACTATGACATTATTCAAATGTATTGGTTTTAGTTCTGGATATTAAGAAGGGAGAGTGTGGATTATGAGGGATATCTTAAGAAATTTTAACTGAGTGTCTTATGTTAGTATAATGAGTTGGGTGGTGAGATTTCAGATAAGAAAGGACACCTGAATGGAGACAGTAGGAAACTTGGAAACTTGGAAGGACACAGAGAAGACCTAATGCTTTTGTTGCATATTAGAATTCATCACATCTTTTTGTGACTATAAATATGGGCGGTGGGGAAGAGTAAATCAAAACTCTAGAAAAAGATTTTTTAAATTATCTTGTGAACTAAATAGGAACTCCAACACAGGGAATGTTACAGAGATTTAAGCATTCAAAAAAACATTATTTCCATAAGGCTCAGGGTATAGTTCGATAGTAGGGTACAACGCTTGCTGAGCATGCATAAGTACCTGTGTTTGATCCCCACAACTGCAAACAAATTTTTTACAGGGCTGGGGTTATGGCTCAGCGGTTGAGCGCTTGCCTCACATACGAGAGGCACTGGGTTCGATCCTCAGCACCACATAAAATAAATAAAAAGATACTGTGTTCATCTACAACTAAACAAAATATTTTTTTAAAAATTTGTTTTACAGAGTTAGGATATAAAACTTGCTGGCTTACCTTACTGACAACTCCTTATTTAGAGACAGAATAAGTTCTTCACATGAATATTTACTATCTACATTATGTAAAACTAAAACTTTGATAAATTTTATTTATTTGCTTATTTATTTATTTGTTTATTTATTATTTATTTATTTTGGTACCTGGGATTGAACCAGAGGTGTTTAAACACTGAGCCACATCCTGGGCCTTTATGTGATGGTTTCTTTCTTTTTCTTTTCTTTTCTTTTTTTTTTTTTTTGATACAGGGTCTCACTTAGTTGCTTAGGGTCTTGCTATGTTGCTGAGGCTGGCTTTGAAATCAGGATCCTCCTGTCTCAGCCTCCTGAGTCTCTAGGATTACAGGCGTGTGCCATGGTGCCTAGCTGAGAAAAATTATTAAGTATATCACAGCAAAATCAGTAATGGTAGAGTGACATTCTAAAGACCAAGCATTCCACAAAACTGTACTGACATTAATTTATTGACTATACTACTGATGTATATGAGACCTAATATGCTTTAAAAATGTACTGAAATTCATTAAGTTAATAAAAAAAACCTGATAGCACTGCCTTAAAAAAAAAAAAACAACCTAGTATAGCATATGAGGCAGAAGGAAAAAGAGCACAGATTAGGAGTTAGAATATCTGGGTTCAAGTTCCAGTTCTACATCTTAACTAGCAGTGACCAAGGACTGGGAAGACTCAGTTTTATCACCCATGTGGTAAAGAAAACGTTGTTTCATTCAATTAGCTAGTTTCTGTGAATGATTTTTGTCAAATCTGACCACGCCTTAAAATCCATTATTTTGAGGATAAAGTACAAACCCTTCATCTGCCCACCAGGACAAATCTGGCCCTTGTTTAATATTCTCTTTTGTTCTTCCTATAGTCCTTCAAATGCTAAACATAAGTTTAGTGAATTCTTCTCCAATCTTTGAACATTTTGTGTGTTTTCCCATAGTCTTATGTCCCACAAACAAGTCTATGTTCCAAATAGGCAAAATTATATTCCTTTTCTTTACTAACAAACTTTACTTTTGCCAGTTGTGGTGGAGCATACCGGTAATCCCAGCAACTTGGGAGGCTGAGGAAGGAGGAACTCAAATTTGAGGTCAGCCTCAGAAATTTAGCCAGGCCTTAAGCAACTTAGCAAGACCTGTCCTAAAAGAAAAAATAAAAAGGGCTGGGGATGTAGCTAAGTGGTAAAGTAGGTTCAGTTCCCAATACAAAAAACACACACACACCCCCAAAACTTTACTTCTCTTTATGCACCTTCACATAGGATATGCTCCAAAAAACTAGGAACTACAGAAATGCTTCTTTTATAAAAATATTTTCTCTATCTATATATATATAATTTTTAATAATCGATAAATTAAAATAAGTAAAAAATTAAAACCACAGACCACAAATCTTACTCATATTGCATTTTTGGTTCAATTTCCTTCTTTCTCTCACATACAGATTTTTAATATAGCTGTTATCACACCAAATATGTAACTTCATAACTTGTATTTTATTTGATTTTGTTATAAACATTATACTAAGACACATTATATCTGAAAAAAGAATGTTTAGTGGTTATTTTACAGCCTACATATTACATACATTACTATTGTTCAATTATATGATTTTCCTTTTTTTATTATTATAACCCTGTGATGAATATCTTAGGGAAAAGACCATTTCCTTACTAAAAATATAGAGCACACAATGAAATCAGTTGGTTAAAGATTATAAACACTTTAAGGTTCTTCATGTGTGGAATTTAGTCTCTAAAAGAGGGTCTATACACATTTAGATTGCCAATAGCCCTTTGTGGAAATGTCCAGTTAGCTACACTATCTTCCAAAAATTTGGTAATTTAAGAAGGAGAAAACAGAAGCCCCATGCAGTGGCTCATGCTTGTAATCTTAGCAACTTGGGAGGCTGAGACAGAAGGATCACAAGTTCAAGGCTAACCTCAGCAATTTAGCAAGACCCTTAGTAACAGCAAGATCCTATCTCAAAATAAAATTTTTTTAAAAGCTGGGAACGTAGCTCAATGGTAAAGCACTCCTGGTTTCAGCCCCCAGTACCAAAATAAAATAAAACAAAAGTGGAAGATAATATTTTCAATTTGAGTTTATTTTTCTTTGATGACTAGTGAGGTTAAGTTTTGTATTTTTTTCTATTATATAATAAATTTTTGAGCAAAGGCCTTAAAATGGATGTTCAATAAAGCTGTAGAATGAAAATCTCTTTAAAATAGGATAAACCCACCTTTCTGAAATAATCATGTTACACCTGGATTCACTTGATATAATCATGGTATAAATTATATAATGGTGAAATCATTCTTCATAATGAATACTTAATCTAATCTCAAATTAAAGATTATTAATAAATTCCATCTTTATATAATTATACAACAGAATGATGGACTAACTGTACTTACAAATGCTTCCTAGTAAATTTTATTTTGTTCATTTATTTTGTGATGCTAAGGATTAAACTCAGGGCCTTGGAGGCAAGCACTCTACCACTGAGTTACACTCCTAGCCTCAATAAGACACTAACATTCTTGAGTATTTCAAAAATCAGTGTTTTATTCCCATTATACATAATTGAGAAAGAACAGTTTAGAAAGTCTGAATAACAATTTTTTTTTTTTTTGCAGTATTGGGGATTGAACCCAGGAGTACTCTATTCACTGAGCTATACCTCTAGTCCTTTATTATTTTTAATATTTAAAATTTTGAGACAGGGTCTTACTAAGTTGCCAAGGTTGTCCTTGAACTTGAGATCCTTTTGCTTCAGCCTCCCTAAGTCACTGAAATTATAGTGTCTCCAAGCCTAGCTTTTAATAAGAATTATTAAATATAAAGATGTTATAAAATCTGTAGAATGTACTAGCTGGTGGTTACTAACATATACATACAAATATGCACACGCACACATGTATAGATATATTTACTTATTTAAGTATTTATTTGTTTGTAGTTGTTTGTTTTTGAGACAGGGTCTTGCTATGTGTCCTCGGTTGGCCTTCAACTCCTTGGGTTAAGTGATGCTCCTGCCTCAACTTCCTAAGTAGCTAGGGCCACAGGTGCATGCCACTGTACCCAGCAAGAACTATATGTTTTTAGAGTTTGCAATTAAAATAGTATGAGAAGCCTCAGCAACAGTGAGGCACTAAGCAATTCAGTGAGACCCTGTCTCTAAATAAAATACAAAATAAGGCTGGGGATGTGGCTCAGTGGTTGAGTTCCCTGAGTTTCATCCCCAGTACCCCCCACCCCATAAAAAACCAATAGTAGAGAAGAGCTGGGAATATAGCTTAGTGACACAGCGCTTGCCTAGTACACGTGAGGCCCTAGGTTTGATCCCAAGAACAAGAGCAGCAACAACAAATCACTATACTGTTCACAACATCACAATAAAAACTTTTAAAATGTCCTTATTTCAAAATTTTTGGAGATGGGAGGTGGGTGGTAGAATTTGATTATTTTCTTCTGCTCCCATCTTATCACATATTTATTAATGTCGTGGCAAAATGAGGGCCAGAAATCATCTCCTGAAGGCTAGCCAGGAGGAATGCCCAAAGAACTCCTAAGTGATTAGACCACAGAACTAGAAACAAAGCCACTGGGCCACACAACATTTTGCATTCAAAAAAGGAATTTTGCAACAGATGGGGTCCATAAGAGATCACCCAGAGAAAAAGTGACAACTCAAGAATCACTGTATAGACAATCCTTAGAAAACACAGTGTGGCTCAGGGTACAGCTGAAGGCTCACATGTGGCCTTTGAGATAAAGGAAAAAGACAAGAAGAGCTCATTCAGGCCAACATGGGGAAGAATTACTCCTGGTTTTTGCATTATCAGTGTGGGTTTTGAGTCATTAAAATATTTTACTAAAAATTTTAAATATGTACTAAATTCTACAAACCCCATTATTTCTAGAAAGCTATAACATTTCATTATTGCATCTAGATCTACTGTTTCTTTGCTATAATACACTTTCTTTAATACACTTAACATGAAAAAACATAAGGCAAAGGAAAAAATACTATTACATTTCTTCATTTGGCTATAAAATAAGAAGTCATCATAAAAAAAATTACTAAGACACAAATACACAACGATGTTTGATTTGAAATGTGGATCTCCCCTACTCAGTGTAAAATTCCAAGGGCAATTCAAAACCAACATTTGAAAGCATTTTCTACTGGGCACTGTGGTGTATGATTGTAGTCCCAGCTCTTCAAGAAGGTAAGGCAGGAGGACGGCTTGAGCCCAGGAGTTGGAAGTCAGCCTTGGCAACATAGAAAAAATATGACTCAAAAACCAAAACAAAACAAAAAGTACTTTTTACTGTATTAGCTCCTCACACCAGACTTTTTCTCCCTTGGCCTCAACTCCTTGATACTTCTGTCCCTTCTTCAGTGGGGTGCTCTAGCCTGCTCACACTGCCTCGAAAAGCTGACAGTATACAACTCTTCCCATTTCCTACAGGCATCTCCTTGTTGGCTTGAAATTGGTCATAGCATGAAAACTGGCATATGCTTCCAATCGGGGCTGTTTTTCTCCTCTCAGAGAATGGAGTCCCTCGTTCAGCATTTACCAGTGTAACACTGCCACACTTGCCTACTTTACGTCTTACATACTTAGCTACCTCAAACCTACTACAGTCTATAGCAATTAGCATCAAGTTAATTAAGAGTAGGTACAGTGCTGTTATTACCCTAGAAGTAAGCTGAGCTGAAGAGTTCTTGCCTTTCTATCTCACATTCCTCTTGGAAGTAGCAACAAGAAATACAAAACTTTGTTCCTGAGACCTTCTTTACTGGACTATTCTAGTTTCTATAAATCTACATCTCTCGCCAATGGGCTTGTTGTTCCTCAAGAGTTCTTATAAAGTCCAAGTATCACTCATGCAACACTGAACTACTTACCACACAGTACCATAATTTTTACTATCTCTTTATATACTCCCATTAGACTTTGTATCCAATGAAGGCAGGCACCATGTCTATCTTATAAGAAAACTACAAACATTGGTTAAGTGAATCAGTGCAGGTAATTTGTTTTAGTGAAACACTACAAGTTATTTCTCTACAATGGCTAAAATGACAAATGTGAACTATTACCTTCTGCCAAATTTGAATAGTGTCCCCCCCAACATATATGTGGAAATGCTAACCCCTAGTACCTGTGAACATGATCTTATTTTGAAATATGGTCTTTGGAGATTGTTGTTGTTTGGATCTGAACTACCCCCCAAGGCTCATGTGTTAAAGGCTTGGTCCTCAATTTAGCCCTCCTGGAAGGTGGTGGAAAGCCTTAAGACGTGAGGTCTAGTAGGTTTTAGGTAATTGAGAGTGTGCCCTTTGTGGGGACTGTGGGACATCAGCCTTTTTGTCTTCTTCCTCTTTGCTTCCTAGTCACCACAAAGCAAGCAGCTTACTTTGCCACCATGATATACTGTCTTGCCATATGCCCAAAGCAATGGGGCCAAAATAAATCTCTTTTTGATTTATCTCGGGTATTTTGTTACAGTAATAGAAAGCTGACTAACAGAGATATAATCAAGCTAATATGAATTACTACTGAATTAGGGTGGACCCTAAGTCCAATGACTGGAAAAAGTGTTTATATCTCAATATATCTCCCACACGGGGAAGAAGGCCATGTGATGACAGAGATGGAAAAAAGAATGACACAACTACCAGGAAAGGAACATCAGTGACTGCAGGAATCACCAGAAGTTAGGAGGAGGCAAAGAAGGATTCTCACCTACAGCCTTTGGAGGGAGTACGGTCCTGATATCACCCTGATTTTGGACTTTAAGCCTCCAGAACTGTGAAAGAATAAATTTCTGTTGTAGTAAGCCACCCAGGTTGTAGTAGCTTATTATGGCAACCTTTGAACATTGATTGATATAACTTCCTATCACCTGCCAATGTTTAGGTTACTCAAAAAGTCAACGTTTCCATAGTTACTTTTCCTTTTAATCTATGCATGGTTACAAATATGGATAAACTAACAGAATATTAACTTAAAAGGCAACATGCTTGAAAGACAACATTTCTACATAGAAATTTGTAAGGAAAAATTTCCTTTATCAACTAAAATATTTTTTATTGAAAACAAGTTTTAAAACAATCTATAATAAACATGCTATGCTTAAGTAAAAACAAAGAGAAATGAGTTCTGTCTTAAATTGTGCACCACTCAATATAAATTTAATATTTTTCTTTCATGTTATTTGAACATTGTAGAAGAAAGTACATTATATTTTAGTATTATAAAGACTTCTATAAATTAGTCAGGGAAAACTAGCGTTTGGAAGACACAATTTTCTTAAAATGATGTCCTTTGAAGTATTATCTTTCTTACTCTAGTTTTTGTTTTAAAAAACATTTTATTTGCTTGTACACGTTATACAAACTTGATGAAACCTGATCTTTCCTTTTTGGAATATCTATTTAAAGAAAAAATATTTAAAGATAGAGAAAGAAGGATAAAAACAATTTCTAAACAATTTGCATTCCTTTAGAATGACCAATGGTATAGAATCATCTTTCATATCATGTGAATTAATATTTTCCTACATATGTACATAATTTATAAAAGTTGTTTTAAAGATAAATTCAATGTTGAAGCAGAAAAATCACAATTCTTACAAATAATTAGTGAATCAGATTAGTGAAGTGGTAGAAAGGTTCACATAAAAACCAGTATTTAAATCCGGCCTAAGGAGGGAACTATATACTATATATCAGCTGAAAGGAAACAAATATATGAAAAGGACCTAGAATCTGTTGCCATTTAAATTTTTAAAAATTTCTTTTTTTTTTCCGTTTTGATGATATTAGGAAGCAAACCAGGGTCTTGTGCATGTTAGGTGAGTGCTCTGTCACTGAGCTATATTCCCAGTGTTTTATTGTTGTTGGGTTTTTTTGAGCAAGGGTCTCATTAAATTGCCCAGGCTGGCCTTGAATTTGTGATCCTCCTGCCTCAATCTCTTGAGTACCTTACAGCATGTGTCACCATCCCCAGCAAGTTTGTTGAATTTACACAGTAATTTTCAAATAAAAGATGTCAGATTTTTTGCTTCTATTAGTAACATACCTCTTTCCTAATTCCATTTTCCCCCTAAAATGTCTCAGATACCTTTTTGATTTTTTGTATTATTTAATGTATTTTTTTCTTTTAATTTTTTTCTCATCTTACTTTGGGCTCTACAGTGTGTGCTTCTGGAATTAAAAATGTTTTTCTTTCGTTTCTAGGGTATTTTCACATCTACACAAACCTTTTATGCTTCTCCTAGTTATGTGGCTCCACCTGCTGGTCATGCATTAGCATCCCATTAAGGTCCACAGGACCCAATTTTAGCTTTTAGTTTCTTTTGTGAGTAGTTCTAACTATTTGTTAGAACAAATATTTCATGACTTTTATTCTTTTTAGTGGTCTTTAAAATATAATAAAGAAATTTTACTTATTTAAAAAAATAGGATATTATAGCATATGAAATTACCATATGCTGGATCCTTCTATAAATCTAAGATAGATGATCTTAGTGATCTTATTTTTCCTACATCTTAAATAAAACATTAGCTATTTCATCCCTTAGGAATTATTTCACTATTTATCAACTGTTCATAACTACGCCAGAAAATATCAAACAAGACAATGGAAGATGAGTAAAACTACAATTACACTAAAATCTAGTGATGCTGATAAAATTAATCATGAAAGGAAAACTAAGCTTACAAGTTTTCAGATGTCAGTATCCTAAGATGAATTTTTCTCAAACTTAAGAAAAGATGAAAGAATGCATGTTTCTAAGAACAAAAAGAAGTATGGGTGGGCTGGGGATGTGGATATACAATAGGAAAGTGCTTGCTTAGCAAACACAAGGTGCTGAGTTTCATCCCCAGTACTGCAAAAACAAACAAACAAAAAGGAAGTACAGCATTCATTCAAGAAGGAAAGATTTCCTCACACAATAGTTTGTGACAAGAACCTGGGTTGTTTTGCTGAAAGAATGTGTCACAACAGTATCACTTTATCTTGTTTGTTTATGGGCCCACATTTACTTGATATAGTTTCTAAGACAATGCTGACATTATATGTATATATAAAAAAAGAAACCTATGATATAGAAGTAAAAAATATTACTGGATTAGAAAAAAAATTTTTTAAAAAGTACAACGTACTCAAATGGCAAATGGTAATAACTATCTTTTCTGGTATGCTGAACATTAAAGAACTACATAGCTAAAAGTTAGTCAGTGACCAAAAATATATCTATTTCAAAATATGCCAAAAGAGGAATAAATTTTTTAATAGGTAAAAGTAAATACTCTTTTTTAAAAAAATCACAATCTATGCCATTCACATCTCTCCAAATGACAGAAAAATAATTTTCAATTTAGTATTCTACTTGGTTGTGGTGTCTTCCATTTTAAATAATTTAATTCATAGTTAATAAATTCTTATTATAATGCTAACTCCTCACTCCAGCTCACTGCCAGGCATTTGTACTTCATACTTCTCCTATGCAGACACATGTGCACCAGTAGCAGTATTGTATATTTTCCAGAATAATTTTATCATACTGTATCATAGCTATGCACTTTTTCCACTCAGCAATGTCTTACAAACTTTCCTATGTAAGTAGATGTGAGCCTACCTTATTCTTCTTAAACTGCCATATGCTAATTCACTGTATGAATGTCACCATTGTTAACCATCCCTCCTATTGATGGACATTTGTTTCCAGTTTTCACTATGATAAACACTGTATATACATAATATATATACAAAATGTGAATTTTCTTAGGCAAGTAGTTTTAGGCATTTTTAACAGACAATACAAAGCAATATTGTAAAATGGATGTAACCAGTTCAGAGTATACCAAACTCTAGAACCAGACTATGTAGTTTCAAGTTCTGACTCCCCTACTTACAGATGAAAAATACCAGGAAAATAACTTCTCTATGCATAATTTCCTTATTTGTAAAATGAGGGAAAAAGTAATAACTGCTTCATAAGCTTAAGGAATGATTCATGTGGAAAATATGAAACAATACTTTGTGAATAGTAAATACTCAATAAAAAAGAGGTAGATCTTCTTTGCATAATTTTTGGACCATTTATATATTCTCCTTTGTGAATTTTCAGTTATTTGTCCATTTTCAATCAGCCAATTCATTTTTCTTCTTAATACACAAAATTCTTCAGAGTGTATGCATTATCCACTAAATTACTTATTTTATATTTAACAAGTATTTCCTCCTAATCTGAAACTTATTTAAATTTGTTTTGTAGTTGTATATAGACAGAATGCCTTTGTTTATTTTTATGCAGTGCTAAAGATTGAACCCAGTGCTTCACATGTGCTAGACAAATGCTCTGCCACTGAGCTACAGCCCCAGCCCTGAAACTTATTTAACTTATTATGGTTTACCTCATCAAACAATCAAACAGAAGCATTTAAAAAAAAATTTTTTTTTTTTTTTGGTACCAAGGATTAAACCCCAGGGTCTTAACCACTGAGTCACATTCCCAGCCCTGTTTTGTATTTTATTTAGAAACCAGTTGCACTGAGTTGCCTAGGGCCTTGATAAATTGCTGAGGCTGGCTTTGAACTCTTGATCCTCCTACCTCTACCTCCCAAGCCACTGGTGGTATGTGCGACTATGTATCATCCCTGGTGAAGCATTTAATTTTGATATAGTCAAATTATCCATCTTTTCCTTAGGACTGTTATATTTTATTTCTTATACATAGGCCTCACACTTTTTTATTTTTAAATATTTAGTTTTTAATCAATGTGGTATTTAGTTTTGTTAATGAATTAAGGTAGGGGATCTAACCTTATTTTTTCCAAATGAATATCTAATTTTCCCAGTGTAATTCTCCCCTCCATTGATTGAAAATGCCACCTTAATCATGACCAAATCCCATATAGATACTAGTGTCATTTTATACTATTATGTCAGTTCCAGCAATCTATGTGTAGATTTTAACAGTATCAGCTTTGTTTTAATTATGATAGCTATAGAATGTGTTTTGCTAATCAGTAGAGCAAATCTCCCCTCGTTTTTCTCAATTCTAGTTAAACTATTCTTGAGAATCTACTCTTCCACATAAATTTAAAACTCATCTTTTAAGTTACATGAAAAAAATTTTATTATTACCTTATAGTTATTTACATTTCTATTATGACCTGAAATAAAATTTTATAGTTTTCTCTACAATATACATTTTTCATTATCTTGTTCCTGGGTATTTAATTTCTATTATGAATAGCAACTGTTTTCCTGTTATATATTCTACTTGATTAGTGCCTATGATTAGAATATTTATTTTTTGTATCTTTTAAAAAACATGTATTATCAGTTCATGTATGTTGAACCAATCTTGCCTCTTGCATCCCTGGAATGAAACCCACTTGATCACAGTGTCTTATCTTCTTGATGCAATTTTTAATGCAGTTTGCTAATATTTTATTAAGGATTTTTGCATGTATGTTCATCAAGGGTATTGGTCTCTAGTTTTCTTTCTTTGATGCATCTTTGATTTTGGTATTAGGGTTATACTGGATTCATAAAATATATTGGGAGTGTTCTCTCTCTTTCAATTCATGGAATAATTTGCGAAAGACCAGTGTTAGTTCTGTAAATATTTGGTAGAACTCAGGTGAAAATCCCATCAGGTCCTGGGCTTTTCTGTTTTGGAAGACTTTTAATGATTGTTTCAATTTTATTACTTAATATTGGTCTGTTTAGGTTTTCTATATCTTCCTGATTCAATTTGGCCTGGTCATAGGTGTCCAGATATTTGCCAATGTTTTCCATATTTTCCAGTTTATTGGAGTATAAATTTTCAAAATAGGTTCTGATAATCCTCTGGATTTCTAAAGGGTGTGTGGTGATAACTCCTTTTTCATCTCTGATCTTCTTGATTTGCTTCTCTTCTTGCTCTTTCTTTTACTTTGTTTGGCTAAGGGTTTGTCAATCTTATTGAACTTTTTAAAGGACTAACTCTTCCTTGTATCAATCCTGTACATTGTCTTATTTTCAATTTCATTGATTTCAGCTCTGATCATAATTATTTCATGTCTTCTACTGGTTTAGGGCTAAGTTTGTTCTTCTTTTTCTAAGGCCTTGAGGTGGAGTGTAAGCTTATTTATTTGGGATAGTTCCCATTCCTTTTTTTTGGTACTAGGGATTGAACTCACTTGACCACCGAGCCACACTCCAGCCTTGTTTTGTATTTTATTTAGAGACAGGGTCTCACTGAGTTGCTTAGCGCCTTGATTTTTGCTGAGGCTGGCTTTGAACTTATGATTTTCTTGCGTCAGCCTCTAGAGCCACTGGGATTACAGGTGTGTGCCACTGCACCCAGCTTCGTTCTGATTTTTTAATGGAGGCACTCAGTAATATAAATTTTCCTCTCAGAACTGCTTTCATACTGTCCCGGAGATTTTGATATGTTGTATCTCTGTTCTCATTTTTTCTAAGAATTCCTTGATTTCTATTCTCATTTCTCCTTTGAACCATTCTTCATTTAAGAGAGTACTGTTCAATCTCCATGTGTTTATGTGGTTCCCATTATTTTTCTCACTGTTGATATCTAGCTTCCTTCTCTTATGATCTAATAGGATACATGGGATTATATTAATTTTTTTGCATTTACTAAGATTTGCTTTGTGGTCTAGAATATGATTGATTTTGGAAAAAGTTCCATGCCCAGCTGAGAAGGAGGTAAATTCACCTATATTCCATAGATGTCTGTTAGGTCCATTTGACTTATAGTGTTGTTTAAGTTTAATATATCAATATTGATATTATATTTTGATAACCTGTTATTGGTGATGAGAGTGTATTGAAATCATCCACTATTATTGTATTGAAGTCTATGTGGGATTTAAAGTCATGGAGTATTTTTTCCATGTAATTGGTTATGTTGACATTTGGGGCATAAATGTTTACTATTATATCTTCTTGTTGAATTGTTCCATTTACTGGGATGTAGCAGCCTTGTCTCTTTATTCCTTGAAATCTGCTTTGTCAGATATTAGAATAGCTACTCCTGCTTGTTTTTTTGGACCATATACATGAAATATTTTTTGCTATCCTTTTACCTTTAGTCTCTTCTGAATAGCATATAGTTGGATCTTGTTTTCTGATCCATTCTGCTAATCTGTGTCTTTTAACTGTGCAGTTAAAAACATTAACATTTAGCATTAGTATGGATATGTTTGTGGTTTCCTGCCCTCCTCCACTTTTTTTTTTTTTTTTTTGCTATATTTTATCCTGTCTTGATTCTCACTTAGTAGATTAGTCTTCCATTGAACTTCCCCTGATTGTGAGCCTTGGGAAGTGTTTTTTAGTTTCCATGTGTGCCATTTATCTTTAAGTACTCTTTGTAGTGCTGGCTTGGTTCTCATGAATTCTTTTAGTTTGTTCTTCTTCTTTTTTTTTCTTTATTTTTTAGTTGTAGGTGGACAGAATATCTTTATTTTATTTTTATATGATGCTGAGGATCGAACCCAGTGCCTCCCGTGTGCTAGGCGAGCACGCTACCACTGCGCCATACCCCCAGCCCCTAGTTTGTTCTTCTTATAGAAAGTTTTTATTTCCCCCTCATATTTGAACTGAGCTTTGCTAGGTACAGTAAACTTGTCTGGCAGTTCTTTTCTTTTAGGGCTTGGAATATCTCATTCCAGGTCCTCCTTGATTTTAGGGTCTGAGCTGAGAATTCAAAAGTGAACCTTATTGGTTTGCCTCTAAATGTAACCTGGTGTTTCTCTCTTGCAGGTTTTAATATTCTTTCCTTATTTTCTATATTGGTCATTTTGAGTATGATATGTCTTGGCAAGCGTCTTATACAGAAGCAATATACAGACTAGGTTTCTTTGGGGTTCTGTAAGCTTGCTATATGTGGATGTCTATCCCATTTCTGACATGGGAAAAGTTTTCTGCAACTATCTCATTGAAAATATTCTTCATATGTTTAGTTTGTGTCTCCACGTTTTCTTCTATTTCAATGATTACTAGGTTTGGTCTTTTAAAGTTGTCCTGTTTTCAATGCCTGAAGTTCTATCTTCATGAAGTTCTGTCTTTAGGGCTGAGGTTCTATTTGCTATGTAAATCAATAAATGTAATTCATCACTTAAACAGAATTAAAAGCAAAAATCACATGATCATCATAAAAGATACAGAATAGGCCTTTGATAAAATCCAACACTCATTCATGTTAAAAAGGCTGGAGAAGAGCTGGGCATGGTGGTGCATGTCTGTAATCCTAGCACTTTGGGAGGCTGAGACAGGAGAATCATGAGTTCAAAGCCAACCTCAGCAATGGCAAGGTGTTAAGCAACTCAGTGAGACCCTGTCTCTAAAACACAAAATAGGGCTAGGGATATGGCTCAGGGGTCGAGTACCCCTGAGTTCAATCCTCAGTACCAAAAAAATTAAAAAAAAAAAATGCCAGAGAAGAGTTGGGGATATAGCTCAGTTGGTAGAGTGCTTGCCTTACATGCATAAGACCCTGGGTTCAATCCCTAACAATACACACACACACACACACACACACACACACACACACACACACACACAATGCTGGAGAAGCTAGGGATTGAAGGAACTTAACAGTATGAAGGCAAATGATGACAAATCCAAAGGCAACATCATACTAAATAGAGAAAAACTAAAAGTATTTCCTCTAAAATCAGAAACAAGACAGGCTGTCTACTCTCACAACTCTAATTCAATATAGGCCTCAAAATATTAGCCACAGCAATAAGGCAAGACAAGGAAATTAAAAAAAACAAACAAATAGGAAAAGAAGTCAAATTATCTGTTTGCCAACAATATGATGCTATATCTAGAAGCATCACCAGAAGACTTCTAGAGCTTGTAAATGAGTTTAGCAAAGGAGCAGGATACACAATCAATACCCATAAAGTAATAGCTTTCCTATATACCAACAGTGATTTAGCTGAGGAAGAAATCAGGAAAACAATCCCATTCACAATAACCTCAAAAATATAAAATACTTGACAATTAATGTAAACCTAGGAAGTAAAAGAGCCCTACAACAAAAATTACAGAATACTGAAAAAAAGTTGAAGAGACCTTAACAGATGGAAAGATATGCCATGTTTTTGAATAGGGAGAATCAATATTGTCAAAATGGCAATACTACCAAAAGGAATGTATAGATTCAATGCAATCTCCATCAAAATACCAATGACATTTTTCACAGAATTAGAAAAAAAATTCTTAAATTCATTTGGAAGACTAAGAGACCCAGAATAGTCAAAGAAATTATTATGATTTAGATGTAGTGTCCACCGAAAGCTCACATGTGAGATAATGCAAGAAGGTTTGAAGGAGAAATGACTGGGTTATAGCCTGGCCCTAATCAATGAATTAATCTCTAATGGGATTAACTGAAGTGGTAGGATGTGGCTGGAGGAGGTGGGAATTGGGGTGTGGCTATGGAGTATATATTTTGTATCTAGAGAGTGGAGTCTCTCTCTGCTTTCTGATCACAATGTGAGCTGGTTCCCTCTGCCACTCTTCCATCATGATGTCTTGCTTCACCTGGAGCCCCAAGGAATGGTGCCAGCCTTCTATGGACTAAGACCTCTGAAATAGTGAGCATTAAATAAATTCTTCCTCCTCTACAATTGTGCAGGTCAGGTCATTTAGTCACAGTAGCGAAAAAGTTGACTAAAATAGCAATACAAAGCAAGAAAAATGAAGTAGGAGACATTACAATACTGGATTTAAAATTATACTATAGAGCTTTAGTAACAAAAATGACATGGTATCAAAATAGATATAAAGATACTAGACAAAGGCACCATAAACATACATTGGAGAAAAGATAGCCTCTTCAACAAGTGGTGCTGGGAAAATTGGAAATCCACATGTAACAAAATGAAAATAGACTTATATCTCTCACCCTGCACAAAACTCAACTCAAGGTGGATCAAAGGCCTCAGCATTAGGCCTGACACCCTGCACCTACTAGAAGAAAAAGTAGGCCCAACTATCCACCATGTTGGCTTAGGAACTAAATTCCTCAACAAGGCTCCTAAAGTGCAAGAAGTAAAATCAATAATTAATGGGGTGATATCAAACTTAAAAGCTTCTTCTCAGCAAAGGACACAATCAAGAACGTGAAAAGAGAGCCTACAGAATATAAGAAAAGCTTTGCCACCTGAACCTCAGATAGAGCATTAATCTCTAGGATATATAAAGAACTCAGAAAACTTAACTCCAAAAAAAACGAATAACCCAATCAATCAATAAATGAGCAAAGGAACCGAACAGAGCCTTCAGAGAAGAAATACAATCAGTCAACAGATACATGAAAAAATGTTCAACATCTCTAGTAATGAGAGAAATGCCAATTAAAACTGCACTGAAATTTCATTTCACTTCACTCAGAATGGCAAAAATGAAGAATACAAGTAACAATAAATGTTGGTGAGTATGTGGGGGAAAAGGTTCACTCATACATTGTTGGTGGGACTGCATATAGTTACAATCACTCTGGAAAGCAGTATGGAGATTCCTCAGAAAACTTGGAATGGAACCACCATTTGACCTAGTTATCCCACTCCTTGGTATACACCCAAAGGACTTAAAATCAACATACTTTAGTGATGCGGCCACATCAATGTTTACAGCAGCTCAATTCACAACAGCTGAGCTATGGAACCAAATTAGGTACCTTCAACAGATGAATGGATAAAGAATATGTGGTACATATACACAAAGGAATGTTACTCAGCCATAGAGAAGAATGAAATTATGGCATTTGCCGGTAAATGGATGGAACTGGAGACTATCATGCTACATGAAATAAGCCAATCCAAAAAACACAAAGGCCAAATATTCTCTCTGATACGTGAATGCTAACAATAGGCTGAGGGTGGGGGAGGGAGAAGAGGATGTTCACAGAATTGGACAGGGTGGAGTAGGGGTAAGGGAGGGGGATGGGACTGGGCAAGACAGTAGAATGAATCAGACATAACTTTCTTTTGTACACAATGAATACATGACCAATGTAACTCCACATAATGTACAACCACAAAAATGGGAAGTTATACTCCATGTACGTATGATATGTCAAAACATATTCTACTGCCATGTATAACTAAAAAGAATAAATGAAAAAAATTTTTAAAAATAGACATGAAGGCCAGTGGAACAGAATAGAAGACACAGAGACAAATGCACATACCTATAGCCATCTGATATTTGACAAAGGGGCCAAAAATATATCTTGGAGAGAAGATAGCCTTTTTAACAAATTATGCTGGGAAAACATAGAAAAATGAAATTAGACCTCTCTCACCATTCACAAAACTCAAATCAAAATGTATCAAAGACTTAGTAATTAGACTAGAAATTACAAATGCCAGAAAACAACAGAGGGTCAAATCCTCCATCATATAGGTGCTGGTATACACTTAACAAGACCCCCAAAGCACAAGACATAAAACCAAGAATCAATAGATGGAATGCCATCAAACTCAAAAGCTTCTAAGAGAGTGAAGAAAAAGCGTATACAAGGGAGAAAATCTTAGCTAGTTACTCTGCAGTGGGGAATTAATATCCAGAACATACAAAGAACTAAAAAAACTTAACACCAACAACACAAATAACCCAAACAATAAATGGTAAAAGAACTAAGTAGAACCTTCTCAAAAGAGACACAAATGGCCAACAAAAATATGGAAAAATGTTCACCATCTCTAGAAATCATGGAAATGCAAGTGAAAACCACATTAAGATTTCGTCTCACTCCAGTCAGAATAGCAATGACTAAGAATACAAACAACAATAAATGCTGGTGAGTTTGTGGGGGAAAAGGTATACTTGTACACTGTTGGTGAGACTGCAGACTAGTACAACCATTCTGGAAAGCAGTATGGAGATTCCTCAAATAATTAGGAACAGAGCCAGTTATCCCACTGTTTGGTATTTTCCCAAAAGAGCTAAAATTGGCATATTACAGAGACACAGTCACCTCAGTGTTTATAACAGAACAATTCACAATAGCTAAATTATGGAATCAACCCAGAAGACTATCAATAGATGAATTAAGAAACTGTGATATACAGATACACACACACAATGGAGTTCTACTCAGCCATTTCATTCAGAAAAGAATGAAATTATAGCATTTGAAATAAAGAATATCATACTAAGCAAAATGCGCCAAACTCAGAAAGTCAAAGGTTGAGTATTGTCTCTTATATGTGAAAGCTAGAGTAAAATAAAGGAAAGGGAGAGGGAGGGACAGGATAATATAAAGAACCAATCAAATATAAATTAATAGAGGAGTGAAAAGAAGTCATGTAGAGTATAGGAAGGACAATGGGCGAGGGGAAGGAGGTTGGGAAGGAAAAGGGGGAAGGAAAAGGGGCAAGACCATGAACTGAAACTGATTTCCAGGCATGTATGAGTTTGTTGGGATGAACTCAACTACTATGTATAACTATAAATCTCTAATTAAAAGAAAGAAATGTGGGCTGGGGTTGTGGCTCAGTGGCAGAGCGCTTGTCTTGCACATGTGAGGCACTGGGTTCGATCCTCAGCACCACATAAAAAATAAATAAAAACAAAATAAAGATATTATGTCCATCTATAACTAAAAAATACTTAAAAAGAAATGTTAAAGAAAGTATTATCAAAGCAATATATGCATATAATTTTAAACAATCAAGCAGTACAAAAGGGCACAATGACCATCAATCAATAAATTCCTGCTTTACCCTTTTCATTTCTCAGTTTGCCAAACTGGACACAAAACTTTCTGCATGTGTTTGTATTTAGTTATTCTGGTAGTTAACAACAATTTTCTCATATGTTTTCCTTAGTATTTCTTGACTTGTTGACCTGAGGCACTTTCTGTTGACTCCCAGCTGTTGACAGCCTTTCTCCTCTCTCCACAAAGCCATCTCACTATTTTAACCTACTTGTTGGTTATCTTGGTTTACTTTAATAATATCAAAACCTCTATTTTATTCTCAATCACAGGAAGAATTCTTCACTGGATTTATAAAGATAGTAGCATCACTGTCACTCTATGTACATTTCCTTTCCCCTCTGCATTCCAAACTTTTAACTGCCTTTGTATCTTATCAAGATTGCTAACACTTGCATTCTATTCTGTAATCATAATTATTTCTTCCGTGCTTTGCCTAAGGATCTACTCTAAAAGCTGAAAACCAATATGTATATTAGTATGACTAGTATTTAAATACAATTCACTGAATAGCAAAGTTTTATGCTGTGATTAGATTTTTTCATTTACTTCTTCAAAGCCTTCACCCATGAGCAAGGTTGAATTATCTTTTTCATACTCCCAGCAATTGCTCAAAATCATGCCACACCCAAGACTGCTTCACTTTTGAAGCATACTTACTTTTTTTCTAGTTTGAAATATTTCATTTTCCCCCAAAAGTTTCTGTCACTGCTTTTTTTTGGAGAGAGTGGGGAATGAAGAAGTGTATGCTTTCCATGTAACTATCCTGTTGCTAATCTCCCCCAGCTTCATACTCAATCCATCTATTTCTTAAAATTCATTTCCTTTAGCTTCAGGCCTACTCAGCTCCTATTCTAATTTAGAGGATCTGCCTCCCATCTGGACCATTAAAGAAAGATAAATTTTCTACAAGTTTTTAGTTGCATATCCCATCCTTATTTTTTTAATGCATTCTGTATTCTTTTTTATCTTGTAAAGTTCAGGCTTGTTTTGTTTATGGAATTAATAGTTTTTTAACTATTTGAGTATTAGTTATCTTCCTTGAATTATATATCTTGAGCAGTCAGTTTTTCATTTTATCTTAGGGTTTTCTGGTAATATTGCAGGTCATAAACAAGTGGTGAGTTTCAGCCAGACAAATCTGCAGGCAGAGTTAGTCACTTTGCTCAAGGATGGGTAAGCCAGTATTTGGGCCATGCACTAGATGACACAAAGTTAGTGGTGGTTTTAAATATATACAGCAATGTTCAAAAAGAGGTTGAGCATCAATGTAGGCAAAGTTTAGGGTCAGCTTGGTGGCCAAGCAGAAGGTAGACAGTGTGTATAAAGCATGATTCCCTGACTAGCCTTTCTAAAGTGGCTGGACTAAAGTAATTCTCAAGTATTTTCATTCTCAACATTCAGTGCATTTTATTCATGCCAGGAATTGATAATGTATTTCTTGTTCTGTTGTTTATTTATTTTGTTACGGTCTGTCTGTACTGCTACAGTATAGAAAATTCTATGAAGGTAAAGCCTTTGTCTATCCTTTCACTGCTATATCTACAATACACATAGTGGTAAATCAATAAATGTTTTTTAATAGAAAGGGATTAAACACATATTCCTCGGAGCCAATTCTATTAACAAATCTCAACTCTACTATAATAAAATAAAATTCAAATCAGCATAATAGATGTATATAATATACTAATGATATGTTTACGGTAATTAATTTTTATGACCATACTTGCAAAGCCCTAGTTTTGCTTTATGTCTACTCTTCTGTACATCCACATGTACACACATACACACACACACACAGGTATACAGCCACATTATTATGAAGGCAATACAACATTTCTTTCTAGATTATTAAGACCACACTAGTGTTATGTAACTTGTCCAAAACAATTCCAATGAAGTAATTCATAAATGACTCATAAATGAAACAGTTTCAATGTGTTTGATCAATAGCAAAATCATTGATACCGGAATGTGAACCCCAGGAGATTCAGTAAACCTGCCAAATGTGCACCTCCAGTCAGTAATACCAAATTAGATCTGTGACTCTGATCTGCCCATTGCTGATTCAAGGAAAACACATTTTCCTGGGATCTAAGAAAATAAAATCTGGTGCCACCAAAGTGGGCTATCTTTTTTGCCCACCTGGTAGAAATTTCTCAGAATTCAAAGCTTTGCTTTTTATTGTCATTTTCTATATTTTCCCTAGAGCTTCCTACATGTTTAACAGTTTTCACCACCATCTTCATTCTGACAGTTCCAAAGTCTTTAATACCAATCCACATCTCCTGAGATCCAAGCCCTTATTTCTAAGGAATTAACTGATGTAATCAAACTAATAACATTAATCCTTGCTTCTCAAATCAGTTCTTCCTTCTATAAACCATAATGGTACCAGTATCTTCCCAATCAAGCAGGCCAAGAGCCAAGGAGTGACTCTCCTTTTTCTTACTGACCCCACAACTTCCCAATCAACTAGGCAAGCCCTGTTGGAGTCATCTCCTTAAAATTCCTCATCTAGCACTCCATTCCTCCACCCCCTCTTCCAGATACTCAAAGGCATCTAGCATCTGGCTTATTATTTAACAAAAAGTAATAGAAAAGAAATTCAGGGGCTGGGGTTATGGCACACCACATAAAAATAAAATAAAGATATTGTGTCCACCTACAACTAAAAAATAAATATTTAAAAAAAAAAGAAAAGAAATTCAATTTGGAGTTTGCATTAGTATACACAAAGAGACAAAGTTATGTTCATAAGTAAACTAATCTGTCCTATCAATATCAAACTCAGTTAATTTAAAAAATTTAAGGGACTTACTTAAATGGTGTAAACAAAAATGGTAAAGTAACTTCTTTTTTCTGAGTCATTTTCACCTAGGAACCAAGCATGAAAATATTTTATTACATTATAAATATAAAATAAAAACTAATTTCATTTTGAAATATAAACATCCATTAAAATTGTTCTTCGGGGATGCTTAACTACTTTGAAATAAATGGAATTTTGTGTTACTACATTGTTTCATGCATATTTTAAAAAATTTGACACTATCTCAATATGCTGAGGATTAATCATATTAACCCTGAAAAATAATATGCTGTAATGTAATTAAAATTGTATTTATTAACTTTTTGAAAACAAAACATGCAGAAGTTTTAGTCTGAGTCACCTCTTTAGGCTGTAAGGTATCTAACAATGTATGTGGAATGACAAGAAATGTTACAATCTTTAATACTATATCTATGGGGCAAATTCTAATCATAAAGATTCAACCTGTAGTCTTTACAAGCCTATGTAGTAATCTTATAATTAGGGACATTCCTCAAAGGCAATTCTACACCCTTTGACTCATGGAACCTGCATCCCAGAAATGTGAAACTTTATGACACCACAAAAATATAAACAATCTAAAGAAAATAGTTATAGGAAATAATTAAAACACAACATGAAATACCTCACTTAATATGTTCAATTTTTAAATAACAGCATTGTGCTTTTTTTTTTTTTACCTTGAACTGTTCAAGAATCTGTACTGCATTTGTAAACATGCTTTCTGCTTTGAAGAGATCAGTATTATTAAGATATTCCACAGGAAGGATTCCCTGAAAATAGTAAATACAAGCTTAATATTAGTATTAATAAAACTCAGGTTATTCTTACAAAACAAAACAGACTTAAGAGGGAAGCAAATATAGACAAGACATATAGACCAAAAAAAATCACTGAATTAAATGAAGAATCTTTTATAAAACCATAACTGAAAGATGTTATTTTTCTCACAAATTACATGTAATAAAGCAAATAAAACAAATAAGATGCATTAAAGTCAATAAAACCTAACATTAAGATATTACTGCTATGGTTTAGATCCTAAATGTCTCTTAAAGGCCCAAGTTTTAAATGCTTATTCCCTGATTTGATGCTACTGGAAGGTGATAAAAACCTTAAAAGGTGGGCCTAGTGGAAGGTCTTTGGATTTACTGGGGACATAATTTCAGAGGATTGTGATACCTCAATCTTTCCCTTCCTATCTTTTTGTTTCCTGGTCATGTGGAAGACTTGCTCTGCCATGTGCTCCTACCATTATGCTACCATGGACTGAAACCTCTAAAACTAGAAGGCCAAAAATTAATTTTTAAAACAAGAAATAAAAAATAAATAAATTTATTAACAAAATTTGAGCCAAAATAAATGTTTTCTCTTTATAGGCTGACTACCTCAGGTATTTATTAGAGTGATAGAAAGATGACTAACACAATTACTATGTGCTAGGCTGTGAACTACAATGTTTTATACACAAAAATGAATCAATGTAGTGGGCCACAGCTTGCATACTTAAAAAAAACCATAATAATAAGACATACCAGAGTATACTCTATATTTCAGAGGAGTAAAGACTGTTTTATAAAATTTTATTTCATTTAAACACATACACACATTCATGACTGTCAGGGTCATATTACTCAACAGTTTTGAGTTATATGACATTATTTTTTAGAGTAAATTTGATTTTGAAGACTTAATAAAAGTAGATGTTTGGAATGAGTATTCTTGGTTTCCATTTTGTCTTTTCAGCATACATGCATATTATATTAATAACAGAATTACTGTTTTCCTCTAAGTAATCTTCCCCAAGGGATATAACATGGTGGTTCTATAAACAGTGGAGAAACTCAAGGGTAGGCAAATCACTTGGGCCAGACCATGTGGAATTTGACTCTTGAGCATCAAGAAACAGAAATGAAAACAGGTATAATATTACCCCTCACCCTCCTCTAGTATTGGTACCATAAGCAGGACAGTCCTGTCGTGGGACTGTGGTTGTGGTTCCTTCTTGAAAGT
Source organism: Geosciurus inauris (assembly GCA_004024805.1). NCBI lineage: Eukaryota > Metazoa > Chordata > Mammalia > Rodentia > Sciuridae > Geosciurus > Geosciurus inauris. The sequence goes on from PVHX01000280.1 coordinate 109,131, forward strand.
CTCCAGAGCTCTACTGGCTCCCAGTAATTTTCAAGCCTAGTGTTTGAGTATCCCTGCGAGCAAGCCACCAACACCTTTTCAATAATTTCCCTTTAAATGGACTCAGTCTCTGCTGCTTCTAACCAAAATGTTATTTATATATTTTTATCACTTGTAACCAGAGTACAAAGATATAACTCATACGTATTTTAGAAAATAAAAAATGTTAAAGCTATTCAGGGTGTCCTCCATGTTATAAAATACAATAAATGTGAGGCATTACATATTTAGAAATAAATATACAGGAATGCAGTTTTAAAATCTAATTAAAGATTATACAAATGGGAAATATCGGGGAATGATATTGGCCAAATTATATTGTTATATTGTGTGTGTCTACAAATATGTAACAAATCCTAACATTATGTACAACAATTAAAAACATGGAAAAAATAAAGATTACACTAAAATACAAAAGAGTAAATTTTACTCTGTATTTTTTTTTTTTTTTGGTACTGGGGATTGAACTCAGGGGCACTCGACCACTGAGCCACATCCCCAGCCCTATTTTGTGTTTTTTATGTAGAGACAGGGTCTCACCGAGTTGCTTAGTTTCTCACCATTGCTGAGGCTGGCTTTGAACTCGCAATTCTCCTGTCTCAGCCTCCCTAAGTGCTGGGATTACAAGTGTGAGCCACCGCGCCTGGCTTACTCTGTAATTTTTTAAATGCTGATTATTGATAATAAAATTTTATTTCCTACCACTGAATTAAGGGGAAAGGGAATTCCAATAAGAGAAGCCATCAATGGTGCAATATCAGCCTACAAATAGAAAAAAAAAAAAAAAAAACAGTTAAGAAGTCTATGGATATAAACAAAAATAATTTAATCCAACTATATTTTTAAAAATAATCATGATTGTTATAACTGATTACCTTCAAACATTCAGTTAATACACAGAAGATATTAATCCCTAAAAATGTCATTTGCTAAAGATGCATGAACTTATGAAAAAATAAATTTGAAAAGGAAACATTGTCGGTGTAAACATATGAAAACAAAAATTACTTACCCCGTTAGCTAAGAAAACCTGATTATTTCACATCAGTGTTTCAGTATTATGCAAAAGAATGCCTTAAGTAGTAAGAAAATATACAATAGACATTAACTATAGAAATGTGTACATGAACTAAAGAAAGTATGTATGTTAGGAGGTCTGGCTACCCAATGAAGTCCAGGAAATATATAAAAAGGAGAAGATGCTAAACACTACTTTGGGATTTCCCCTTCAAGTCCAATTTTTCAGAAGAGTTGTTTATGTATTTTCTGTCATCATTTCCTCATCTCATCTCCCTATCACTTCTCAGTCCATTTTAACTAGCTCTGGCCCTTTATCATTCATTCCAGAGACTGCTCTCCCAAAGTAACCATCTCCATTTTTCTAAATGCAACTATGTAATAGTCCTTGTAAATTTTTCAGTCACTAAAGTGCTTTATAAGTTAGAATGCCCAGTTTCCAATACTTGCTTCCAGACTATGAAACACTGAGCAATTTATTTACCCCTCCAATGTCTCAGTTTCTTTGTTGGTTAAAATCCCACCATCATGTACAACCATAATGCAGTGACTTAAAACATGTAGAAAGAAAGTTTAGTGGGATAAAATTTATAAAGTACCCAGCACACAAGAAGATTGTGATAAACGGTAGCTACAATTGCTATTGTTGCTCCTGGATCTCTCCTATCACTATGTAGACCACTTCCTTTTTGGCCTCTTCCTTTAACACCATACTGCCAAGTTTCTCCAATCTCACTAGCTGCTCCTTTTCTGATACCCTCTTGAATCCCTCATTTAAAGTGCAAATTTGTCAAGTTGGGTTCAGTCTCTTAATCCTCACTTGATACCATTTCAACTCTCTTTAATACATACCATCTCCCCCCAAACTGGAAATCTCCAAAGTCCTCCTTATTTCCCTTTTGTCTTCTTCCAGAATCCACTATTGGCCTCCTCTAATCTGTTCACACTGCAGCCAGAGGAATTCTTTCATATAAATTTGAATCATTTCACCCTCAAGGGCTTCAAATATTTCTAGAGCTTCCCCAACCTTTTAAAATCCACAATACCCATAAGGTGCCATAGGATCTGTGCCTACCTTCTGCTCCATATCACACTAGTTTCTATGGCTCTGCACACCAGCTTTAACATCCTTTTACACAGCAGGTACCTTCTTAGCAGAGCTCTGTGCACATTTCCCCTTTGCCTGCATAATTTTCCTGCTACTGCCTTGAGCTCATAATTCCTTCTTATTCTTTAACCTCAATTCAATCCTCAATTTGAAAATTTTGCTGACCAGCAGTCTATCGGATCCATCCACTCTGCTATTATGGCTTTACAGGACTCTTCTATAGTATTTAATACAGCTATAATTCACATTTATTTGTATAGTAGTTTGATTAATATCAGTTCTCATCTCTGAAGTATAATATTCCCAGGGGAAAGATTTTGTTTACTTTTACTTACCATTATATCCTTATAATTAGCACAAAATTTAAAACACTGCAGGCATGTGATAGTGTTGGTTGAAGGAATAAATAGATTCTTATTTAATGCAGATATGAATGAAGCAAGAGTATTTACATAGCAGTAAATGAATCTATGTTCAGTTTCTGGTTATGATCCAGTCTGGCTATAAGTAAAAGATGTTCTTGTTTTGTGTTCTTTAAGTCATTCCTGTTCCTCTGACAATGTATTTTTTTAAAATATATATATATATATATATATATATGTATATATGTGTGTGTGTGTGTATGTATATATTTAGTTATCAATGGACCTTTATTTTATTTATTTATATGTGGTACTGAGAATCAAACCCAGTGCCTCACAAGTACTAGGCAATTGCTCTACCACTGAGCTACAACCCCAGCCCAACAATGATTTTTTAATTGTAAATTAATGAATAGATATTCTGACTTTATAATTGTCATTTACTTAGTTAACATGCATCCATTCTGAGATCCTGAGAGAAGAAACCATTCTTGTTATGCCAACAAGAAACATCCAGAGGCCTGAAAGTGGGACCCCAGACCTTGGTTTGTCCACCACAACAATGAATGTCAACTTGTGCATGACCTAGAAGGCAAGACACTCCTGCCACTTTGGAAGCCATGTTATTGGACCCTATGTCTTCTACAAATAGTGAAGATGGCTCTTTACGTAGCATATCTTCAACAATGACAACTATGGGTTTCATATTTACAGATGCCACTAGTTTAACTTTATTAGGTTGTGCACACACTTTCCAATAACAGAAAATTTATAGTTGAGTAATTTATACTCTCATTACTTTCTCCTCATTACATTTGTAAGGATGCCAGTTAAGTAAAAATCAAAATACAAGCTGGGCACGGTGGCACACACCTGTAATCCCAGCACTTTGGGAGGCTGAGACAAGAGAATCGTGAGTTCAAAGCCAGCCTCAGCAACAACGAGGTGCTAAGCAACTCAGTGAGACCCTGTCTCTACATAAAACACAAAATAGGGCTGGGGTTATGGCTCAGTGGTCGAGTACCCCTGACTTCAATCCCTGGTGCCAAAAAAAAAAAAAAAAATCAAAATATAGTTAAAGGCAAAAATATGTTAAAAAAGCAATGGTAACAGACACAATACAGAAAAGAAATCCCTAACTGGAGTTTTAACAGATCTGTGTTCAGAGAAAGCAATGAAACTATAACAAATCATCACAAAAATTTAACAACCATGAAAATTCCAACTGATATAACATTAATCATCTACTGTTATTTGGAGTGAGCCTTCTTGGGATTTTTAAATATTTTGCCGAGAGTGACTGGTTGGGCTAAAATATCTGCATTAAAAGTATTCTCTTTGGTATTGAAATATTTTGGAAAATCCTTTGTCATTATTATTAATAGGCTTACTTTTCATATTTCCCCCCTTGCCCTTACCTGCTCCCTCCCCATCTACTATCTCCCTTCAATTTTTAAGGGATTCCTCCCTACCTCCATCCCCTTTTTTATCTTTTTCTTTATAGCTTCCACATGAGAGAGAAAACATACAACTCTTGATCTTCTGAATTTGGCTTGGTTTGCTTAATCTAATCTTCACGAGTTCCATGGTTTTCCTGCAAATGACAATGTCATTCTTCTTCATGACTTAATAAAACTTTATCCATTGACCTGCACTAGTTCTACAGTTGGGCTAATGTGAATTGTGCTGCTATAAACATGGGTATGCATGTACCCCTATAGAATAATGGCTTTGTTAGGATAAACACCAACAAGTGGTATAGCTGGGGATATACTACTGTTATTTTCTAGTTCTAGATTGTCCTAGTTTCTATTTCCAGACTGTTTCTTTCTGGTTCTGTGAAGAATGTCATTGGTATTTGATGGGAACTGCATTGAACCTGTATATTGCTTTTTATATATATATATTTTTAGTTGTAGATGGACACAATGTCTTTATTTTATTGCTTTGTACGTGGTGCTGAGGATCGAACCCAGGGCCTCACGCATGCAAGGCAAGCGCTCTACCGCTGAGCTACAATCCCAGCCCCTGTATATTGTTTTTGATAGGATGGACATTTTAACAATATTTATTCTGCCTACTCATGACCTTCTTATGTCTTATTCAATTTCTTTCTTCGATGCTCTATAATTTTCATTGTAAAGACCTTTCACCTTCTTGGCTAAATTTATTCCTAGTTTTTGTATTTGAGATTATTGTGAATGGAGTTATTTTCCTGATTTCTTTCTCAGCATTTTAATTAGTGGAATATAGTAAAGCAAGTGATTTTTCTATGTTGGTTTTGTAACCTGCTACTTTGTTGAATTTGGTGAAGTTTTTTCAATATTCTAAGTATAGGATCATATTATCTGCAAACAATGACAATTAAATTTCTTCCTTTTCTATTTTTATCCCTTTTATTTCCTTCCATTGCTAACTGGTCTGGTTAGAATTTCCAGTACTATATTAAATCGGAGTGGTGACAGTGGATATCCTGGTCTTGTTCCAGATTTTAAAAGAAATGCTTCCAGTTTTTCCACATTCACTATGACATTAGCTTTCAGTTTTTCATATCTAGTTTTTATTATGTGGAGGTAGATCCCTTCTATCCCTAGTTTCTTCAGTGTTTTTGTCATGAATGGGTGCTGAATTTTGTAGGTGATTTTCTCTGCATCTATTGAGATGACTAAGAGATTTTTCTCAATTCTGTTTATGTGATGAATTACACCTATTGCTTTGCATGTTAAACCACTCTTGCATTACTGACAAAAAAACCTGGTCAGGATATACATTCTTCTTAATATGTTGTTGAATATAATTTGATCATTTTATTAAAGATTTTTGCATTTAAGTTAAATAGGGATATTGGTCTTTAGTCTCCTCGATGTGTCCTTATCTGGTTTTGGTATGACACTGGTTTCATAGAATGAATTTGGAAAGGTTCCATCCCTTTTTTATTTCATGGAATAATTTGAGGAGAATTGACATAAGTTCTTCTTTAAAGGTCTGGCAGAATTCAGCTGAGAATTCCTCTGGTCCTGGACTATTCTTTGTTGGCAAGCTTTTTATTACTGCATCTATCTTATTGCTAGTTATTATTCTGTTAAGGTTTTCTATGTCCTCTTGATCCAACTTGGGTAGGGTGTGTGTGTCTAGAAATGTATCCATTCCTTCTTGGTTTTCCAATTTATTAGAGTGTAAGTTTTCAAAATAGTCCTTAATGAACTTTTGGATTTCTATGATATCTACAGTGATTTCTCCTTTTTCATGTTTGATTTTATTAATTTGAGTCTCCTCTCGTCTTTTGGCTAATCAATTGTTTATCTTTTCAAAGAATCAATTCATTTCCTTGATCCTTTGTATTTTTTTTATTCTCAATTTCATTGATTTTGGTTCTGATCTGAATTATTCCTTCTACTGATTTTGGAACTGGGTTATTCTTTTTCAAGGGCCATGAGATGCAACACTAGGTCATTTATTTGGGATCTTTCTGATTTTCTGAAGTAGGCGTTCATAGCTATAAACTTTTCTCTTAGTACTGCCTTTACAGTGTCTCAGAGATTCTAGTATATTGTACTACTACTCTCATTTGATTCTAAGAATTTTAAAATTTCTCCCCTGATCACTTCTATTACCTACTCATCATTCATACATGTATTTTCAATATCCATGTGTTTATATTGTTTCTATAGGGTTTCGTTGTGTTGATTTCTAATTTCATTCCATTATGATCTAATAGAAAAAATTATATTAATTTTTTTGTACTGGCTATAAGTTGCTTTGTGACCTAAAAATGGTCTATTCTAAAGATTTCATAACTAATAAAAAATAAATAAAAACTTTGGATGGGGCAAAGGGGAGGGGAAAAGGGGGTATGTGGGTAGGAAAGATGGTGAAATGAGACAGACATCACTACCCTAGGTACATGCATAATTGCACGAATGGTTTGACTCTAGGTCATGTACAACCAGAGAAGTGAAAAACTCTGCTCCATTTGTGTACAATGAATTGAAAAGTTTTCTGCTGTCATGTATAACTGATTAGAACTAATAAATAAATAAAAGGTTCCATGAGTTGCTGAAAACAAAGTATATTTGGCTGTTGTTGGATGAAATGTTCTATAGATGTCTGTTAAGTCCATTTAACTTATAATATTTTTCAGGCTGGATGACCTATCCATGAGAAAGGTAGATGAAACCACTTAACATTATTGTATTGGGGTCTATGTGAGGCTTTAACTCAAGTAGAATCTCTTTTATTTTATTTATTTTTTTTTAATTTTTTTTTTAGTTGTTGATGGACACAATGTCTTTATTTTATTGCTTGTATGTGGTGCTGAGGATTGAACTCAGGGCCTCACGCATGTGAGGCAAGCGCTCTACCACTGAGCTACAATCCCAGCCCAGAATCTCTTTTAAATCTTTGTTTTTTAATATTTTTTTTTTTAGTTGTCAATGGACACAATATCTTTATTTATTTATTTTTATGTGGTGCTGAGGATTGAACCCAGTGCCTCACGCATGCAAGGCAAGCACTTTACCACTGAGCTACAATCCCAGCCCCAAGTAGAATCTCTTTTATATAAACAGGTACACCACCATTTGGGGCATAAATATTTACTATTATTATAATCTTCTTATTGGATTGAGTCTTTTACCAGTATGAAGTGACCATCTTTGTCTCTTCTGATTAATTTTTGGATTGAAGTCTGCTTTGCCAGATACGAGAGTAGCTACTCCTATGTGTTTTTAGGTTCCATGTGCATGGTATACCAATTTTAATACTTTCACTTTAAGTCTAGTGCTGTTTTTGTCTGTGAGTCTTGTGCAAAATTATATATTTGAGTCTTATTTCTTAATGCTTTTGCCAGCCTATGCCTTTAATTGGATGGAGAATTGAGACATTCAATGGTACCATAGTGAGGTGTTTATTAATTCCTACCATTCTGATTTATTTCCAATGTTTAATTTGGTCCTGTTTCTCATTTGCTGACTTGCTCTTCAGATGACATTTATTTCTTTGTGAGCTCTGGGATTTGTTAATTTCTTCTGTTTGAAGTATGTATGTCCTTAAAAGTGTCTTCATGGTGGTTTAGTAGTCATTGATTCCCTCAGTTTCTGCTTAATGTGGAATTTTTTTTCTTTGATTTTGAAGGATAGCTTTGCTGGATATAGCAACCTTGGTGAACAGTAATTTTCTCTCAAACTTGGAACACAAGTCCTGGCTTTATAGAGTTTGTGCTAAGAAATCAGGAATAGTTCTGATTGGCTTACCTCTATGACCTGATGTTTTTCTCTTAGGGCTTTTAAAATTCTATCCTTGTTTTGTAAGTTAGGCATTTTCACTATAATGTGTCATGGTGAGGTTCTTTTCTGATCTTGTCTATTTTGAGTTCTGAATGCACCCTGTATCTGGATGCCCATCTCCATCTCAAGATTTAGGGAAATTTCTGTATTATTTTTTCCCTGAAGAGGTTATTTGTTAGCCTGCATCTCACAACTCTCTTCAATTCCAATAATTCTTTTTAATTACTATAGTTATAATGACTTTCTTCTCAATTTTGCTTATTAGCTTTTTTTATTTTTAGTTATATGTGACAACAGAATGTACTCTGGCAGAATATACATACATATTACCCTGTAATATGTATATATATATGCATATGACCAGTTACCCTGGTCATGTACACAAATATAAGGCTAGGAAAGTTATGACCAATTAATTAATTCCAATAATTCTTAAATTTGGCATCTTGTGGTCCAGAGTTCTTGTACATTCTGATCATAGTTACTTATTTTATTTTCTTTAATTGTCTAAATGTTGAAGCTTCCAGCTTCCAGCTCTGAGATTCTGTCTTCAGCATGAGCTCCTCTACTAGAAAACTTCAACTGGTATTTTATTTGATTTACTTTGTTTTTCATTTCCAAGGTTTGTTTTGTTCTTTTTCAATATGTGTCATGGTGAAATTCTCATTCATATCATGTACTGACTTCCTTAATTGATTCAGTTGTTCTTCCTATGTTCTCTTGGAATTCAATGAATCATTCTTTTGAATGATATTTCATCCACTTCAATATCTTTACAGTCAGTTGCTGGCTAATTATGAACTTTAGAAAATATTGTATTTCCTTGTCTTTTTGTATTTCTTGTATTCCTATGTTGGGCTTTTATGCATCTTTGGGGATGGATTTCTCCTCCACTAATATGTGTGGCCCTTTTTAGGATATAGTATTTTCTTGCCAAAGTATCCTAGAGTAATTGAGATTGAGATCCTCACAGGTATGGTATCCACAGCTGAGGGCCCATCCCTAGCTGTTCCTACTTGGGGCCTGGTCATCAGTTTGGATTTTTGTCTTTTCTATTCTTTGTATTAAAGTATAGCTGATATTTGGATGTCAATAATTTGAGTGTAGAGCCAGCTGCACTGTATCTTGGATGGGTTTAGTTTAGCAACACAATCTCTATCCTGGTGAATTTACAGTGTTCCTGTAGATTTCCAGCACCTCACGGAAAAAGGAGAAACGAATAACATCATTGATGGATGCAAACAATATACAGCTTTAAAATAAATACCCAGTACCTACTATGACATCTACAAAATTACCAGAAAACAGGAATAGTGGGGTCACTAATTGCCATCAGCAAAAATAATAACCATGAACTAGCCTGGCATTCAAGTAAACAGGAGATGTCAACTATGTCATCCATAGCACTAACAATTGCAGCAACATAAATGGGGGGGCAGGAGTTACAGAAACCAAATAGCTTTAAAAGATGGTAAAAATACAGTTCATTAATATAATAGAGAATGTGATAGAAGGTAGAACAGAGTACAGAAAGTACAAAATGTGAGCAGAGAGTACAGATGAGATGTAGCAAGTGATGGTTATAAAGGAGGAAGAGAAAAAATAGGAAAAACAAAGTAAAGGGAGAAAGAAAGAAGAAGAAAATTTGCCTGTTAGCAAGAGAAGAAAGGAGAGAAAGATAAACTAAAGCCAAAATAAACAAACCAAAATTCCTAACCCTTATAAGACAAGGCAAGGAAAAATAACTATCATTAAAAAATGGTGAATATGAGGAAAAAAAGAAATACGCACATGTATATATGTTCATGAACCAATAAACATAGCAAGAATAACAAATAAAGGAGAGGGGGCAAGGATTCTCAATGAAAGAATGGGAGAACTCTCTCTATTAAGGTGATCAAAACAAGAACAGATGGTCACTATCTAGGCCCAATTGTCCTTCTTTTTTTTTGGCAGGGGGAAGGTACTGGGGATTGAACTCGACCACTGAGCCACATATTCAGCCCTATTTTGTATTTTATTTAGAGACAGGGTCTTACTGAGTTGCTTAGTGACTCGCTTTTGCTGACACTGGCTTTGAACCCATGATCCTTCTGCCTCAGCCTTCGAAGCCACTGGGATTACAGGCGTGCGCCACAGCACACGGCCCAAATGACCTTTTATTTCCTCTTGGTGTATGTACTGAGAGAAAGCGAACATAGGCTGGGGGTTATTAACTCCTTCCTATTTTACTGTTGCTCACTGAGCTGCCAATCGGAGTGGCTGAAATAGCTCTTAGCTTCCTTTCTCACCAGTGAAAGACAGGACAAAACGGTAATTACTGTCGACTAGAGTTTTGTCTGCACAGATCAAATTGTTGCACTCCCAAGATGAGGCTGCTGCAGAATTCCACTTCTCATATATTTTTAACCTAAATTTCTTATAGGAGATAAAATTAAATTTGAACATGATTAAATTTAAATAGACACCTGATTGACGTCTTGCCTCTTCCAGTTCTCCAGTCTCCATTCTGAAAGACACAATCAGACATAAGATCTGATATTCAGATTCACAAAAGAATAAACCATTTGGGTTTTTTTTGGAGTTTTCAATATTTCATGAAAAATACAGGCACCAGAAATCTCTCTCTTTTAAGACAAGTGTGAATAAAAATGGTGGTTAAATGTTTTTTAAAAAGAATTTAAAAAGAATAACCAAAAAGCAAACACTTGGTGTTTTCTGTGATTTATTAAATTTTTTAGATGCTCACTTGGAAAACATTATTTCAAAATACCAATGTCTAATGAAGGAAAGACAGAATTAAAAAGTACAATGATAATGACTGTGTGCATGACCACACCTCATTACAATCCTGTTTCAGACGAGTTATTAAGGCAACACAAGTTTATTTTTCATTTCTGTGATGGTAGTGGCTTACAAAATATTTTTACACTGTGGTTGTGATACTCCTATGATTATTAACCCCAAGTATTAAGACACTATACCGACTTACTATTAAAAATCTTCAAAGGCGACCTCATTCTCTTCTCTCTACATACAAATTTAGAAATCTCAACAGAGTAATCAATACAAAAAAACAGTAACTGAAACAAATGATTATGAGAGACCCTGTTTCAATTTAATGGCTTTAGAATATATTACTAAGAGTCCCAAGATTACTGGGGATTGAACCCAGGGGTGCTTAACTACTGAGCAACATCCCCAGTCCCTTTTATTTTTTATTTTGAGACAGGGTCTCATTAAATTGTTTGAGGCCTTGCTAAGTTGCTGAGGCTGACTTCGAATTTAAGATTGGCCCATCTCAGCCTCCTTAGTTGCTGTGATTACAGGTGTGCATCATCACCATGCCCAGCTCCAAGATATTTTTATGATGAAATTTCTTCTATGTTAATAAACTTAAACAATATTTTCTGGCTTCTGCTCAACTGTGAAAAATTTACAATAATTACCCAACGAGGAAAAAAATGTACATCCTCTTTTTCCGTAACTTATGATATTTAATATTCATGAGAAAAAATACATTCCTTCTATTGTTTCATGAGTCATGTGATTCTAAAACAATTCATTGAAAAATCAAATGTCAAAATAAAGTCAAATCTCCTAAGTACAAACACATTTCTGTTTGGCCCACGCTAACCCACTTACCATAGAGGAGCCAGACAGGTATTTCTTCCAGCTAACTGCATTCTTGGCAGGGCTCTGGTTAACACACTTTATTTTTTAATTTTCTGGGGGGGGGTACCGGGGATTGAACTGAGGGGCACTTGACCACTGAGCCACATCCCCAGCCCTATTTTGGCTCACTGAGTTGCTTAGCGCCTTGCCATTGCTGAAGCTGGCTTTGAACTCGAGATTCTCCTGTCTCAGCTTCCTAAAGTGCTGGGATTACAGGCATGTGCCACCGCGCCGGCTCTTGGTTAACACACTTAAATGATTTAGCACTGCACTCCATTCGCTCCATGTTCCTCACCATGACCTTGAATGGACCTTTTGCTTACCTCTCAACTTACATCACTCTTCTTCTAGTTGGTGGTGCTCAAGCAACATCAGTCTTCCTTCTGCCTTCAAACAAGCTAAGTTCTTTCCACTTTATGCCTCTGCTTTTGCTATTCCCTCTGCCTGGAACTCTCTTGCCCTCACCTTCATAAGAATGGCTCCCTCTGATTCTCACTGTGAATGTACACACTATTTGCTCAATCCCAAAAAGTATCATATTCCATAAGAGAAACTTTGGGGGTACTGCAAATGTTGTATATATGAATCTGGGTGGTTATTACATGTGCATATACATATGTATAATTCTTCAAGCTATATATACATTATGACATAAACTTTAGCTACTTTACTAAATATCTTTCAAATTTCAGAACTAGGGATGTGATTCAGTGTTAGAGCACATATTTTGTATGTATGAGGCCCTGGGTTTGATCCCCAGCACCACCAAAAAAAATGTTTTAAAAATGAAAAAAAAAGCAACAACACAACAACTCCATTGTCCTTTTTCCTTCATAGCAGCTATCATAATCTACAAATTTTGTTTATATTGTTAGTTTATTTTTCTTTCTATTTTTTCTTTTTGAGATGGGGCTTCATTACATTATCCAGGATGGACTTCAACTCCTAGGCTCAAGCAATCTTCCTGCCTCAGCCTCTCTGCTGGCTTGGACTACAGGTACACTCTATTACACCCATTTATCTGTAGCTGTTGAAGTCCCCTGTTAGAACGTTAATTTCTGTGAAAGCAAAAACTAGCCCAAGATAGGTAGTAGATGAAAAAATAACCCTCTAATTTCTGGCCCTTTGTCAAATGCCTCCTCTGTAGACTTGTAATTTTGACCTGATGACTCTACCAGCACTGAAAAATGCATCATCACTAACTAAAAACATGTTGTTGAGTACATTGCTCACTTTGTCCTTCCGTCTTCATGGGGTTTAAGGAAGAAATAGCTCAGTACTACACTTACCTTGTTATCTAATGGATATATCTTTTAGATACTAGGATTTTATATGATAGTATGTTTTATTTGGGTTGGAAATTGCAATCAAATTTATAATTTACTTCTGAGAAACATTAAGGTTCTGCTTATTTATCTTTATTTACTTGACCTCATTTTCAAATTAATTTAATTCGATAAAACGAGATTTCAAAAATTTGGTTTACCAGACATTTAGAAAGGTCTAAATAATAGTTATTAGTAGTGGTACACAAGGAAATGTTTAACAAATAGCTCTGCAAAAACAGAAAAAATAAAAATAAACCAAACCCCTGGTTTATAGCATCTGCATAGAAAGAGTACTGACAACAAAATGAGGGATTTTTTAAAAATATTTTTTAGTTATAGATGGACACAATATCTTTATTTTGTTGACTTATTTTTATGTGGTGCTAAGGATTGAACCCAGTGCCTCACATGTGCTAGGCAAGCACTTTGCCACTGAGCCAAAATGGCAGCCCCCAAAATGAGGGATTTAAAACTATAATTTCATAAGTAATTTTTTAAAAATTCATTTAAAATATTAATATTATTTTCAAATATAATGTTTATAAAATGATAAAGACAAATATTTGTACCTTTCAAAAACTCATCATCAAATTGCTGGGCTGATACCTTTTGGGGATACTTGATTCCAGCTCCCCAAGTGACTAAAGGAGTTAAAGTCTCTGAAGGATGACCAGCCCCATGGGAACCTATAAAGAAGACACCAAGAGTAATAAGATGCATATAAGAACTTCTCATTATTTAAAAAATACTTTGTTTTAAAGAGTTGATCCATATCACTAATTCCAGCCAACAAATTCTAAATACTTATAGATTTTCAAAACAAACAAACAGGCAAAAACAAAAACAATAATAAAACCAGAATGTCTGCTACATAACTGAAAGAAGAAACTTTAAAATAATAACAGGAAATGATGGAGAAGCTGTTCCTATTACCAGTGTAGTACTGAGAAGAAAGAACATGGGAGGGCTCTTTGAGGGAATAACTACTCAGACTTGGAAAAATGGTACAGGCTTCTAGAAGGAAGAGCAAGGTCTATAGATCGTTTTCTTTCAGGCCTCTTAAAGCTGGTGTAGCTAGAAGAAACCCTTCATAAAGTAGATCCACTCACTAGGATTCTCTCATGTGATCTGCAGGACCACACCTCATCTTGGTATTCATTAGTTCATTCTTTGAGTACACAGTACATTTGCCTTGGGAGTCTAACAGGCAACACAGGCTTATTTCAGATAGAACTTTAGCAGGTCTAGGCCCCTCAGTAATACTGTCTTAACATCACCCCTTTGTCATCACATATGGTGAATTTTAGGCAGACAGATATTTCTTCCCCACACTTTTTCTTTCTTGCCTTCTTCTTACAATTAGAAAAAATATTCTTTATATAAGATCAGTCTTTTTCCACTAACATTTTAAACATGATTACTCTGTGCTAGCCACTTTGCATGTAATAAGACATCTCATCTTCTCAACATTATAAGATACCAGCAAACTATATTTTTAACTATTTTACCTGTAAGGTACATATCACTTAAAGAGAAACTAACCCCAGTCTGTCATTCCGTGGTCAGAGGTAAAAATAAATGTTGTTTTTCCATCATTTCCATAAAAATGTTGAAACATGGATACAATTTCTTTTACTCCATCATCAACTATTTTAATATTGTCCTTATACTCCCTGTTTAAAAAGAAGCAGAAGAGCAAATTAAATTAAAGTGAAGAGATAAGATTTATTCAAAACTGGACTCTTTACATTCAAAATTAGGAATTCATAAAATGCTTTCAATCTTTAATATTTTAAAATCAGAGCTCTTTAGATTACAAAAAATAATTTTTTCTCCTTTAATGAACGAAAGAATCTGAAACAATTTTCAAAGACGGTTTAAAAGGAGGTACTGATTAGCATACATATTTTAATGAACTCTTTTAAGACCCCAAATGAGATAATGACAACTTCATATTCTCTGATAATATAAACTATGCTGTTCTGCCTATCTTAGTAAGTAAGTATCACTGTTTCAAGTATAGAATATCTTTATCCTAAAAAGGGTTTTTGATATGTCTTGAACAAATTATATTTAACCTTTTCATATAGTTGAGCAAAGATGGTTTGACATGAATATATTCAATCAATTAAAATAATGCTGGCAGCTAATTCAATATACTTTACAGTTGGCTAGATATATCTAATATAAATCCAAAATGAGGAATACAAGAGGTTTCTTTCTCATATGCTCTGCAAAAGTAAGAAAACATTGCTGCTATATATAGAGTGCCTTAAAAATAGATATAAAACTTTATGTAATTATTTGCTAGATACAATGCAATGAAACACACAAGGAATTACTTTTTTGTGATGTCAAAATTAACACCATAAAAATATTTTTATTTCAAAATTCAATGAGAAATTTTTAATATAGAGATATTTTAAATAAAATATTTTTCTATGCCTTGATAATTAAAAGAATATGGAATATATGTACAGGATATCTTATTTTAATGAGTAGTCTGGCTATAGCACATATAATTTAACTACTCTATAATACTATATGTCAAACTTTTTTTTTGGTACTGGGGATTGAACCAAGGGGTGCTTTACCACTGAGTAATATCTCTTGCCCTTTTTATCTTTTACTTTGAGACAGGGTTTTGCTAAGCTGCCTAGGCTGGCCTTGAACTTGTAATCCTCTTGCCTTAGCCTCAAAATTACTGGGATTACCACCCAGCTTATATCTCATATAAATAAGTATTTGCTGTATATTATACTAGTTCTTTAAAATACTAGATCTGTTGTCATAAATACAAAGAAATGGCATAATAACTTAGAAGTTCAAATTGCATAGCTACTTCCCTCAAAAAAAATCAAATTGAACACATTAAAATTACCTTGATGATGGTCGGTGAGCATGTCCATTTGTATCTAGTCCTAATAAATGTAAGAAAAAAACTACTTTTTCTTCATTTACTTTAGAAAACAAAGATTGATTGTTTCTGGCAGCATGAAAGAAGTCCTATATGTAACAAATCAGTTTAAAAATTAGTTCATTATTTAAAATATAATACTGATGAAAACACTTAATACAATCTATGCATAACTACAAAATTAAATTACCATATGTTGGTTCAATTTGTCCTCAAGAATTACCAACACAGCACCTTTGTTATTAGTTCAAACATCTATGTTCAAAGAATGAGTGAGCTATTTCTTGTGATATAATTAGGCCAAAACAAGGTTATAAGAAGGAGATCTTAGTTTTAAGAAAACTTACTATTATTCTTATGACATATCTAACTTAATAAAATATAGCAGACAAGAAATATTTCAGAAAGAACCAAAATTATAATAGATTTATTATTTTAAAATACATTCAAAGCTAAACCACTTCTCTTTGTCCTGTCTGCTACCATTTTAGTCCAACCATAATCTCTCATTAAGAACACTGTGAGTAGATTCCTAACTATTTCTATTTTTTTTTTTTTTTTTGGTACCAGGGTTGAACTCAGGGGCACTTGACCACTGAGCCACATCCCCAGCCCTATTTGTGTTTTATGTAGAGACAGGGTGCTTAGCACCTCACCGTTGCTGAGGCTGGCTTTGAATTTGTGATTCTCCTGTCTCAGCCTCTCAAAGTGCCCTAACTATTTCTTTTGCCTCAACAAGAATCTGTTCTTCACACTGTAATGGAAAAATATGTACTTAATGAAATTCAATTCAAAAGTCATTAATTTCATAATGAAAAACTGGATTTCTAAGCCCTTCCAAGACAAATGATTCACCTAACGCTCATATACACATGAACGTATATGCAAACACCTAGGAAAGTGCTTTTAAGTTATTTTAAATAAGTCAACTGGCTATCCCAAGATATATCATTGTTGTTTACATAAATGTCTCCAACTGTAGAACTTTTCTTTTTTTTTTTAAATCAGGGATAGCGACATCCCCAGTCCTTTATACATTTTGAGCCAGGGTCTTACTAAGTTGCTGAGGCTGGCCTCAAACTTCCAATCCTCCTGCCTCTGCCTCCTGAGTCCATGGGATTATAGGAATGTGCCACCACACCTGGTTAGAATATGTTAACTTTCAACAAGAGATGTTTAACTTTTCAACACAGCTCTGAAGCATTGAAGGTTTTCTTCCCCCCAAATAATTCTTCATTATTATAAATGTCAAAAATATAAATGGTACTATTAGAGAAGTTCTTCAAAAACAGAAACAATTTTTTTAGCCAGGCATAAACCTATAATTTCAGCAACATGGGAGGATGAGGCAGGAGGACTATAAGTTTAAGGCCAGCCTCAGTAACTTAGTGAAACCCTCTGTCAAAATCCTAAAAATAACGGGCTGGGGTTGTGGCTCAGTGGTAGAGTGCTTGCCTAGCATGCATGAGGAACTGGGGTTGTGGCTCAGTGGTCGAATACCCTTGAGTTCAATCCCCAGTACCAAAAAAAAGCAATCATGAAATTCATTTGGAAAAGTAAGAGACCTAGAATAGCCAAAATAATCCTTACCAAAAAGAGTGAAGCAGGAGGCATCATAATACCAGACCTCAAACTATACTACAGAGCAAGAATAACAAAAATGGCATGGATATTGATACCAAAATAGACATGCATGTAGACCAGTGGTACAGAATAGATGACAGAGACAAACCCACATACATACAGTTATTTCATACTAGACAAAGGCACCAAAAACATACATTGGAGAAAAGATAGCCTCTTCAACAAACGGTGCTGGGAAAACTGGAAATCCATATGTAGCAGAATGAAATTGAACCCCTATCTCTCACCCTGCATAAAAATCGACTCAAAGTAGATCAAAGACTTAGACACTAGAACACAGACCCTGCACCTGATAAAAGAAATGTTTGCCCAAATCTTTATCATGACAGCTTAGGACCTGACTTCCTTAACAAGATTACTAAAGCACAAGAAGTAAAGTCAAGAATCAATAAATGGGATGGACTCAAACTAAAAAGCTTCTTAGCAAAGGAAAAAAATCAATGACATGATGAGAGAGCCTACAGGATGGGAAAAAATCTTTACTACACACACCTCAGAGCACTAATCTCCAGGATATACAATCTCAAAAAACTTAACACTAAAAAACAAAATAACCCAATCAATAAATGGGCTAAGGAACTGAACAGACACTTCACAGAAGAAGAAATACAATTGATCAACAAATATATGAAAAAATGTTCATCATTCTAGGAATTAGAGAAATGCAAATCAAAAATAAGATTTCATCTCACTCCAGTCAGAAGGGCAATTATCAAGAATACAAGCAATAAGTGTTGGTGAGAATGTGGGGAAAAACGTACACTCATACATTGCTGGTGGGACTGCAAATTAGTGCAACCACGATGGAAAGCAGTATGGAGATTCCTCAGCAAAGCCGGAATAGAACTACCATTTGACCTAGCTATCCCATACCTTGGTTTATACCCAAAGGACTTAAAATCAGCCTACCACAGTGACACAGCTACATCAATGTTTACAGCAGCTCAATTTACAATAGCTAAACTATGGAACCAACCTAGATGCCCTTCAACAAATGAATGGATAAAGAAAATGTGGTGCATATACACAATGGAATATTACTCAGCCTTAAATAAGAATGAAATTAAAGCTTTTGCAGGTAAATGGATAGAGCTGGAGAATATCATGAATATCATGGCTGAGTAAAATAAGCCAATCTCCCCTGCCCAAAAAAAGGCTGAATGTTCTCTCTGATAAGTGGATGCTGGTCCATAATGGCAGGGTGTGGGGTAGGAAAAATTGAAGGAACTTTGGATTGTGCAGAGGGGAGTGGGGGGTGGTGGGAAGGACAGTAGAATGAGACAGACATTATTACCCTATATACATGTATGATACTGGTATGACTCAGCACCATGTACAGCCAGAGGAATAAGAAGTTATGCTCCATTTGTGTACAATGTGTCAAAATGCATTCTATCATATATAACTAATTAGAATAAAAATGATCCAAAGTGGAGGGAATATCCTCCCCTTTTACTTTAGTAAAAACCTTTCATTTTATGGGACATGGCAATTCTCAAAACTTAAAAGCTATACACATTTTCTATCTTTTCTTACAATTAAATGTGCCTTTGTGGTTGTGACCTATGAGATATGAGTCAAACATTTCAGTCAAATAGCTATGCGAACCTTAGGCTCTTTGAAACAAATATAATTCAGTAGGTCCTTGGAACTCCAACATTATCTTGGGTTATGAGATGACCTTGATGATAAAACTTGTGTGCTGAGAATGGAGAATTTTAAGAGACCTGATCTTATTGACAGTATACAGCATCCTAGACGGCTTCAATCCCTTACTGCTGACTTCTGCCATTATCTTTATAGAGACAGAAGTAAATTTTTAAGTCATTTTTCTCCTATTACACAGGGCTGAATCTAACCTAAGTTAATGAAACAATTCCCTGATAGACAATAATAATAATATATATAAAATATAATATATAGTTGTATATTATCATATATATATAATATATATATAGAATTGAAGGGGAATGTGTATCATCAAAAATCTTAGTATAGCATGATAAAATACTAAGAATTATTACGGGGATATAGAGGATTGTTATCTAAGTCAATGTAGGAATAGGATCAAGCAAGAGAAGTTATGGAGATTTAATACAGGAGATGAGTATAAATTGAGTTTTAAAAAGGGAGTAGATTCAAAATGGATGAACTGATGAAGGACATTATTCTAAGTGAATTAAGCACATTATAAAAAGACAAATGCAGTATTATTCCTCCTATTATGAAATGAGATATCTAGAGTGGCCATATCATAATGCATAATAACAAAATGGTGTTTGCGAAGGACTGAGGGAGAAGAGGAAAGGTCATTTAATGGCTATTGAGTCTGTTTTGCAAGATGAAAAAGTTCTGAAGGTTGGCTACATAACAGTGTGAATGTACTTAACATTACTGAATTGTATATTTAAAATGGTTAAGATGAAAAAAATAGGAGGGTATATTTTATGTTACGTGTATTTGTACCACAATTAAAAAATAAAGTGAATAGAAATTAAAATGGATTTGAAAACAGTTTGACTTGAAAAGACCCTGCCTCCCTCTCTAGCCTCATCAGAGACCTCACTCCCAGTCAGTGCTCCTGACACACTAACCTTCTTTCTTGAAGTTCCTTAAACTCTTTTCTGCTCTTACTTTAGGGCCCAAGATTTATATAAACTGTCGGCCTTGAGCCCTCTGTTCCATACTGATCTTTCCTTCCCATCCATTTCTTTGCTTCTTATATCTCTTCAAAGATATCTCAAAACTCTCCAAGAAGGCATTCCTGGTGGACCAGCAGGAGCCGCAGAGGGCCCAGATCCGCCCACAGGAACCTCCACTGTTGTCCAGCCAAAGGGAGACCAGGGACTGCTACCTCTAGCCACTGGGGAGCCCAAATTCAGGGCAAGAGTCACTCCAGAGACACCAGTGTGAAGCAGCCCCACCCAAGGGTGACCTGGGCCCGCCTCAATTCCACTCCAGAGTTCCTGTGGACCAGCAGAAGCCTCAGAGGGCCCAAATCCACCCTCAGGAAACTCCATGGGTGTACAACTAAGGACTGACCAGAATCTGATTGCTACCAGCCACAGAGGAAGGCACACCCAGGGTAAGAGTGGCCTGAAGAGGCCCCACCCAAGGGCGCTCTGGGCCCACCTCAGTTCCGCTCCAGAGTTCCTCTGGTCAGTCGAGACAGAAGGCCCAAACCGCCCTTACGGATTGCCGGGGGTACCCAGTTGAAGGTAGACCAGAGCCTGGTAGCCTCCAGCCCCAGGGGAGCTCACACTCACTGTAAGGGTCGCACACAGACTCTCCTGATTGTGACCCTGCTTAAGTGAGACCTGAGCCCACCTCTAGTTCCACTCCAGAGTTCCTGTTCACTAGCAGGAGTGCAAGAGAGGGGCAAAACAGCCCTCAGGGGCTGCCTCAGGAGCCCAGTCAAGGCCACTCCCACTGCCCTCTACAGGTACATCCACTACCTCCGCCGCCAACTTTAGTGACAGTAGTGCCCATCTGGGGACACTGGGGGAACAGAAGTAGCTCCAAGGTGAGACACAGGTGATCTTGTCAATACAACATTATAGGATAGAAGCCGCAATATCTCAGATTGGTATTTCAAGAAAGGAAGATACACAATCAACATGAAAAAACAAAGAAAGAAAGTACCCCAAATAAACCTGCATACTACTGTAACAGAATCCTTTGACAGCACAGTTGAAGAAATGTCAGAGAAAGAATTCAGAATGTACATAATTAAAATGATCAGTGAACTAAAGAATGACAAGTGAACAATTACAGGCAAAAATTGATCAATCCAACAAAGAAAGAGGAGAGCAAATAAAGGCAACCATTGATCATTCTAACAAAGAGATAAGAGAGCAATTACAAGTAGCAAAAGATTACTTTATGAAAGAGCTAGAGATCATAGAAAAAAACAATCAGAAATTCTTGAAATGAAGGAAACAACAAACCAAATGAAAAACTCAATAGAAAGCATCACCAGCAGACTAGATCACCTGGAAGACAGAACCTCGGATAATGAAGACAAGATATACAATCTTGAAAATAAACTTGACCATACAGTGAAGATGGTAAAAAATCACGAACAGAACATACAAGAAATATGGGACAGCATCAAAAGACCAAATCTAAGATTTATTGGGATAGAAGAAGGTGCAGAATTTCAAACCAAAGGAATGCACTATCTCTTCAAAGAAATAATATCAGAAAATTTCCCAAATATAAAAAAAGAAATGGAAAATCAAATACAAGAGGCTTACAGGACACCAAACATACAAAATTTCAACAGATCTACACCAAGACACATTATAATGAAAATGCCCAACATACAGAATAAGATTAGAATTTTAAAGGCTGCAAGAGAGAGGAACCAGATTACATACAAGGGGAGACCAATTCGTATCTCAGCAGATTTTTCAACCCAGACTCTAAAAGCCAGGAGATCATGGAATAACATATTCCAAGCCCTGAAAGACAATGGATGCCAACCAAGAATCCTATATCCAGCAAAACTGAGCTTCAGATTTGATGACAAAATAAAAACCTTCCATGATAAAAACAGTTAAAAGAATTTACAGCAAGAAAGCCTGCACTACACAGCATTCTTGGCAAAATATTCCATGAGGAGGAAATGATAACCAACAATGAAAATTTACAGAGAGGAACTACACTAAAGGAAAGACCATTCAAAAGAGAAAACAACTCAAAGTAAAAACCAAAAACAAACCAAAATGACCGGAATTACAAATCATATCTCAGTAATAACCCTGAATGTAAATGGCCTAAATGCACCAATTAAAAGACATAGACTGACAGACTGGATCAAAAAAAAAAAAAGACCCAACAATAAGTTGTCTTTAAGAAACTCATCTCACAGGAAAAGACATCCACAGACTGAAAAGTGAAAGAGTGGGAAAAAACATATCACTCACATGGATCCCACAAACAAGCAGGAGTTTCCATCATCATATCAAAAAAAGTGGACTTCAAACCAAAGATGGTAAAAAGAGATAAAGAAGGTCATTTCATACTTCTTAAGGGAATCATACATCAACAAGACATAACAATCATAAATATCTATGCCCCAAATAATGGGGCTTCTACATATATCAAACAAATCCTTCTTAAATACAAGAATCAAATAGACCACAACACAATAATACTTGGAGACTTTAACACAGCTCTTTCACCATTGGATAGATCTTCCAAACAAAAACTTAATAAAGAAACCAGAGATCTCACTGAAACTATCAATAATTTAGACTTAACAGACATATATAGAGTGTACCATCCATCAACCAGTGAATACACTTTCTTCTCAGCTGCACATGGATCCTTTTCCAAAATATATCATATGTTATGTCACAAAACCAGTCTTAGCAAATACAAAAAAATAGAGATTCTACCCTGCATCCTATCTGACCACAATGGAATAAAATTACAAATCAATGACATTAAAAAACAGAAACTACTCCATCACCTGGAAACTAAATAATATACTATTGAACGATGATGCATGGATAACAGAAGACATCAAGGAAGAGATAAAAAAATTCTTAGAGGCAAATGAAAACTCTGATATATAACATATCAAATCTCTGAGATACCATGAAGGCAATGTTAAGAGGAAAGTTCATAGCACTAAACTCATTCATTAGAAGAAGTAAAAGTCAACAAATAAATGAATTGACTGTTTGTCTCAAAGCCTTAGAAAAGGAAGAACAAATTAACATCCAAAGAAGAAGACAGGAAATAATCAAAATTAGGGCTGAAATCAATGAAATTGAAACAAAAGAAACAATTCAAAAAATTGACAAAACAAAAAGCTGGTTCTTTGAAAAAATAAACAAAATTGACAAACTCTTAGTCATCCTTGTAACAAAAAGGAGGAGGGAGAAAATCCAAATTACTAAAATTCGTGATGAAAAAGGAAATATCACGACAGACACTACTGAAATACAGAGGATAATTAGAAACTATTGTGAAAATTTATACTCCAGTAAAACAGAAAACCCTGAAGACACCGACAAATTTCTAGAGGCATATGACCTACCCAAACTGAACCAAGAGGAAATATACAACTTAAACAGATCAATTTCAAGCAAGGAAATAGAAGATGCCATCAAGAGCCTTCCAATCAAGAAAAGCCCAGGTCCAGATGGATTCTCAGCTGAGTTCTACAAGACCTTCAAAGAAGAATTAATACCAATTCTCCTCAAACTATTTCATGAAATAGAAAAGGATGGAACCCTTCCAAACTCATTCTATGAGGCAAGTATCACCCTGATTCCAAAACCAGACAGAGACACACCAAAGAAAGAAAACTTCAGACCAATATCCCTGATGAACATAGATGCAAAAATTCTCAGTAAAATTCTTGCAAATCACATACAAAAACATATCAAAAAAATAGTGCACCATGATCAAGTGGGGTTCATTCCAGGGAAGCAAGGTTGGTTCAACATACGGAAATCAATTAATGTAATACATCACATCAATAGATTTAAAGATAAGAATCATATGATTTTATCAATTGATGCAGAGAAGGCATTTGACAAAATACAACACCCTTTTATGCTCAAAACACTAGAAAAACTTGGGATAGTAGGAATATTCCTCAACTTTGTAAAAGCTATCTATGCTAAACCCAAGGCCAACATCATCCTAAATGGAGAAAAATTGGAATCATTCCCTCTGAAAACGGGAAATAGACAGGGATGCCCTCTCTCACCACTGCTATTCAACATAGTCCTTGAAACACTAGCCAGAGCCAATTAGACAGATGAAAGAAATTAAAGGGATATGAATCGGAAAAGAAGAACTCAAACTATCATTATTTGTGGACAACATGATTCTATACTTAGAGGATCCAAAAAATTCTACCAGAAAACTTTTAGAATTAATAAATGATTTCAGCAAAGTAGCAGGATATAAAATCAACACCCACAAATCAATTGCATTTCTATACATCAGTGATAAACCCTCCAAAAGAGAAATTAGGAAAAATATCCCATTCACAAGAGCCTCAAAAAAAATAAAATACTTGGGAATCAATTTAACAAAAGAGGTGAAAGACCTCTACAATGCAAACTACAAGACACTGAAGAAAGAAATTGAAGAAGACCTTAGAAGATGGAATAGTCTCCCGTGCTCCTGGATAGGCAGACTCAATATTGTCAAATTGGCCATACTTCCCAAAACGCTATATAGATTCAAAGCAATCCCAATTAAAATCCCAACATCATTCCTTATAGAAATAGAAAAGGCCATCATGAAATTCATTTGGAAGAATAAGAAACCCAGAATAGCCAAAGCAATCCTTAGCAAGAAGAATGAAGCAGGAGGCATCACAATACCAGACCTCAGATTATACTACAAAGCTATAGTAACAAAAACAGCATGGTACTGGCACCAAAACAGACATGTAGACCAATGGTATAGAATAGAAGACACAGAGACGAACCCACTTACATACAGTTACCTTATACTAGATAAAGGAGCTAAACACGTACACTGGAGAAAAGATAGCCTGTTCACCAAATGGTGTTGGGAAAACTGGAAATCCATATGCAACAAAATAAAACTAAACCCCTATCTCTCACCATGCACAAAATTCAACTCAAAGTGGATCAAGGTCCTGGGAGTCAGACCAGAGACCCAACACCTAATAGAAGAAAAAATAGGCCCAAATCTTCATCATGTCGTATTAGGACCAAACTTCCTTAACAAGACTCCTATAGCACAAGAAGTAAAATCAAGAATCAACAAATGGGATGGATTCAGACTAAAAAGCTTCTTCTCAGCAAAAGAAATAATCAATGAAGTGAACAGAGAGCCGACATCCTGGGAACAAATCTTTGCCACACACACATCCGACAGAGCACCAATCTCCAGGATATATAAAGAATTCAAAAAACTTATCACCAAAAAAACAAACAACCCAATCAATAAATGGGCCAAAGAGCTGAACACAAACTTCACAGAAGAAGATATACAATCCATCAACAGACAGATGAAAAAATGTTCAACATCTCTAACAATCAGAGAAATGCAAATCAAAACTACTCTAAGATTCCATCTCAGGCCAGTCAGAATGGCAATTATCAAGAATACAAACAACAATAAGTGTTGGCAAGGTTGTGGGGAAAAAGGCACGCTCATACATTGCTGGTGGAACTGCAAATTGGTACAACCAATCTGGAAAGCAGTATGGAGATTCCTTAGAAAACTTGGAATGGAACCACCATTTGAGCCTGCTATCCCACTCCTTGGTCTATACCCAGAAAACTTAAAAACAGCATACTACAGTGCTGCAGCCACTTCAATGTTTATAGCAGCTCAATTCACAATAGCTAAACTGTTGAACCAACCTAGATGCCCTTCGATAGATGACTGGAAAAAGAAACTATAGTATATATACACAATGGAATATTACCCAGCAATAAAAGAATAAAATTATGGCATTTGCAGGTAAATGGATGGAGTTGGAGAATATCATGCTAAGTGAAGTAAGCCAATCTCAGAAAACCAAATGCCAAATGTACTCATTGGTAAGTAGATGCTGATCCATAATGTGGGGAAGGACATGGGAATAATGGTGGAACTCTGTTCACAGGGGTGTAAGGGGGGAGGGGGCATGGGGACAGTAAAGGTGGTGGAATATGATGGTCATCATAGCCCTAACTTTACGTATGACTGCTTATATGTTGTGATTCTATACAACTTACAACTAGAGAATTGATATGTTATCCTCTGTCTATGTACAATGAATCAAATTGCACTGTTATAATGTAAGCCTAAATAGAACAAATAATTAAATATGAAAAAAAAGAAGGCATTCCCAAAACTGACTAGTCTCAATTAGAATGTTCTAAAAATATATTCTTAATCTGTATTTTTCCTTCTCACCATTTACCAATGTTGATGATTGCATATTATTGGGTTAATATATGTATATCTACATATTTTATGAAGAAGTCATGGGCAAATCTCTTTTTTTTCTCTTTACTATCATGTCACCAACACTAGCAGCATTGGAAATAAAGGAATAAAGGCATGAGTATATGGTCAGTCACCAGCTAGGCCTGCCCATTCACAAGAAATCAAATCCATGATTTTGGAGCAATTTTAACTACCTATATGAAATAGGAAGACAAAGACATTAATATAATTCAAGCAGACATTAAATTAAGTAGATTATACTAATTAATTCATAACTGATTAGTAAAATAATTTGCTCCTCGTAAAGAGATTTTATTTAACTTTAAACTTCCTCTTGACAAAAGTATATGCTAAAAGAAAAAAAGAAAATTTCAAGGGGGAAAGATTCTCGATAAAAGAAATAGGCTTGGGGCTGGGATTGTGGCTCAGTGGTAGAGCGCTTGCCTTGCATGTGGTAGGCAATGGGTTCGATCCTCAGCACCTCATATAAATAAATGCATAAATAAAGGTCAATCAACAACTAAAAAAAAATTTAAGATGGTAAATTGTTAAAAAAAATAGGCTTTAGCAAAGAACTCATTGAGCAATTAGTTTCTACTAAGTAAAGGTGAAAAATGCAGATACATATTGAGGAGTACATTTACACACAAGCTAATAAAAATGATTTTTTATGGAGAAAAGATACTACATTAAAATAAGTGCCAATTAAAACCAATCAAATAGATCTTCTTAAAATGGATGAATCTGAAGTTGTTATTCAAATATAAAGAACAACAGACTGCTAGGAAGGAGAGAACTAACATCTACAATTGCAATTTTTTCACATAATTTTTGAGAATATAAATTCTTTAGAATTATTGGCAAAAAAAATTATCACTATCAAATAGTTTGTAAAACTTCATTACTTAAAGAAACTCAGAGCTATTTGATAATAAATAACTTACTATCTTTGCTGTATTGCTGTCTTTGTTTATCTTTAAAATACAAATTTTTGAAAAAAATACTTGGGAATCAATTTAACAAAAGAGGTAAAAGACCTATACAATGAAAGCTACAGAACAATAAACAAAGATGCTAAAAGACCTTAGAAGATGGAAAGATCTCCCATGTTCTTATGTAGGAAGAATAAATACTGTCAAAATGGCCATACTACCAAAAGTGTTATACAAATTTAATGCAATTCCAATTAAAATCCCAACAACATTCCTCATAGAAATAGAAAAAGCACCTGTGAAATTCATTTGGAAAAATAAGAGACCCAGAATAGCCAAAGCAATCCTTAGCAAGAAGAGTGAAGCAGGAGGCATCACAATAACCTTAAAATACATTACAGAGCTATAGTAATAAAAATGGCACGGTATTGGCACCAAGATAGACATGTAGACCAATGGTACAGAACAGAAGACACAGAGACAAACTCACATAAATACAGTTATCTCATCCTAGACAAAGAGTTATCCTCATACTAGACAAAGGCACCCAAAACATACAATGGTGAAAAGATAGCCTCTTCAACAAATGGGGCTGGGTAAACTGAAAATCCATATGCAGAAAATGAAATTAAAACACTATCTCTCACCATGCACAAAACTCAACTCAAAGTAGATCAAGGACCTAAGAATTAGATCAGAGACCCTACGCCTAATAGAAGAAAAAGTAGGTCCAAATCTTCACCATGTCAGCCTAGGATCTGATTTCCTTAACAAGACTCTTAAAGTGAAAGAAATAAAATAAAAAATTAACGAATGGGATTGATTCAACTAAAAAGCTGCTTCTCAGCAAACGAAACAATCAATAACATGAAGAGAGAGCCCACAAAGTGGGAGAACATCTTTACTCCACACACATCAGATAGAGCACTAATCTCCAGGATATATAATGAACTCAAGCCGGGCGCAGTGGCGCACGCCTATAATCCCAGCACTTTCAGAGGCTGAGACAGGAGAATTGCGAGTTCAAAGCCAGCCTCAGCAATGGCGAGGTGCTAATCAACTCAGTGAGACCCTGTCTCTACATAAGACACAAAATAGGGCTGGGGATATGGCTGAGTGGTCGAGTACCCCCGAGTTCAATCTCCTGTACCAAAAAAGAAAAAAAAAAAGAACTCAAAAAACTTAACACCAAAAAGTAAATAACCCAATCAATAAATGGGCTAAGGAACTGAACAGATACTTCACAAAAGAAGATATACAACAGATCAACAAATACATGAAAGAATGTTCAACTTCTCTAGTAACTAGAGAAATGCAAATCAAAACTACGCCAAGATTTCATCTCACTCCAGTCAGAATGGTAATTATCAAGAATACAAGGAACAGGGGCTGGGGTTGTGGCGTAGTGGTAGGGTGCTTGCCTAGCACACGCGAGGCACTGGGTTCGATCCTCAGCACCACATAAAAAAAAAATAAAACAAAGACATTCTGTCCACCTACAAATAAAAAAATAAATATTAAAAAAAAAAAAAAGAATACAAGCAACAATAAGTGTTGGCAAGGATGTGGAGGAAAAGATAGACTCATACATTGCTGGTGGCACTGTAAATTGGTGAAACTACTATGGAAAGCAGTATGGAGATACCTTAGAAAACTTGGAATGAAACCACCATTTGACCCAGCTATCCCATACCTCTGTTTATACCCAAAGGACATAAAATCAGCATACTAGAGTGACATAGCCACACCAATGTACATAGCAGCCGAATTCACAATAGCTAAACTGTGGACCCAACCTAGATGCCCTTCAAATGATGAATGGATAAAGAAAATATGTTACATATACACAATGAAATATTACTCAGCATTAAAAGAGAATGAAATTATGGCATTTGCAGGTAAATGGACGGAGTTGGAGAATATCATGCTAAGTAAAGCAAGCCAATCCCAAAAAACCAAAGTGTGAGTGTTCTCTCTGATAAGTGGATGCTGATCCATAATGGGAGGGCAGGGGTGCGTGGGGAGAATGAAGGAGCTTTGGGCGAAGGGTAGGTGCATAGGGGCAGGAAAGTTGGTGGAATGAGATGGACATCATTACCCCAAGTACATGTATGACTGCACATATGGTGCAACTCTACATTGTGTACAACCAGAGAAACGAAAAGTTGTGCTCCATTTGGTACAATAAATTGAAATGCATTCTGCTGTCACATATAACTAATTAGAACAAATTTTAAAAATGTTTAAAAATAAAATACAAAATTTTAAAAACACATCATCTGCTCTGTTATTATGAATGTGTTACATTCGAACAGCATTTTTCAAAACGTTTTTGCAAATCTCACATAGTCCACTACCATAAGTTTCTAACATCAACAAAAGATCAAGATTTAGTTAGGATGAATCCTCAAACTAGAAATAGAAGGCAGGTTTTTCTGAATCCTAATCTAGTGTTCATTTTACCTTCAGAAACCTACAGATTTTTAAAGGGGTATCATTTTAAATTAGTTTTTAAAAACTTATTGCTTATTATAGAATGTGTAGTTTCCTAAAATTCAATTTTTTTAAAGTAGTGTGCTGTAACATACAATTTTCAAGTTTACAAAAGTGAAAAAAAAAACAGAAAACAAAGATATATTTACTAACAAGTAAGTTTCCAGTACTTCTGGTTAATACATATTTAGTAGATTAACCACTTAATACCATTACCTTAAGTTTAGCAAAAACCCAGGTATCCAGTTTTGTTGCATCCTGGGCACCGAAATCCTCTCTTTCAGCATCATAACTGTAAGTATAAACATGGTCTCCACTAGCACCTAAAACAGAAATTGGGAAATAATAAATTAATAAATAGATTATTTAAAAATCTCATAAAAAACGAGATAATCATTTAAAGTTGTTTTTATTTTTTATTTTTCATTTTTGGAGACTAGGTTTCATTATGTTATCCAGGTTGACCTCAAACTCTTGAGCTCAAGTGATCCTCTTGCCTGGGCCTTCCAAGGGCTGGGATTATAGGTATGCACCTCCATATCCAGCTCCATTTAAAGATTTTTATGAGAAACCAGAAATCTTTTACAAAGCACTTTGTTTTATAATATGGTAAAGATATATGGGAAGAATAATTGGCATTTATTTATAT
Source organism: Geosciurus inauris (assembly GCA_004024805.1). Lineage (NCBI taxonomy): Eukaryota > Metazoa > Chordata > Mammalia > Rodentia > Sciuridae > Geosciurus > Geosciurus inauris. The sequence continues at coordinate 139,517 of PVHX01000280.1, forward strand.
TATGTGCCCTGGACCACACTATATACTTCTAAATTTTTTGTCATCTTAATAATTTATTCTAATTTTAGATACATTACTTGTAAGTAGTTTACCTGTCAAAGTCAACATTCTAATATGCAATAAAACAACAAAAAAAGCAGCAGTTTATCTCTCTTTTTTTTTAATATTTATTTTTTAGTTGTAGGTGGACAGAATATCTTTATTTTATTTTTATGTGGTGCTGAGAATCGAACCCAGTGCCTCTCGCGTGCTAGGCGAGCACGCTACCACTGCGCCATAACCCCAGCCCCCAGTTTATCTCTCTTAAGGATTAGACTATTCAAAAAATACGTGCCTCTTAGGATGTTACAATCTAAAACAGATGAAGATAATCTGGTATATAAACCTTCCTAAAGTAAGAAAAAATTCAAATATTTCAAATTTCTTATTCACAGACTTTGTATATTTTTCTCAATAAAAGGGAATAAATAACTGCTTATTGTCAGTTTGAAGAGGTCAATAAATATATTAATCATGTAGACTTACAAGATTTTATTAAGAATCTGACCAATTTCTGGAATAGACAAGCTCTTGCAGATCAAAATGGAGAGAGGTAACAAAGTAATGACAATATCTATAATATCAGTTCAGCTATAATGACCCTCTTTCTCTGCTTAGTTATTGTGCTTCCCCCATCCCAAATAGACTTGAATGGGATAGCTAGCTACCATAAGAAATGGAACATTTCTAGTAGACTGTGTCTGATATAGGCATTGGTCCTGTCCTATCAACTGTAGTAGCTAGGATAGAAGGCTTAACTTTGCAAGGCATGTCAAGTTAATCTGCTCTTACCACTTCTGGCTCCTCCAAAACCTAAACTGCTTCCCAAGAAAGGAAATAAATTAATGGCAAGCAGGCTGAGATATTTTGACCTGCTCAGTATAACAATGTCCTATGAATATCATATATAAAATTCTAAATATAGACTTTGCTTTCTGGACACAAAATTAATCTTCAATAGTTCTAAATATTCTAATTATGGGCTGGGATTGTGGCTCAGCAGTAGAGCGCTTGCCTCACATGCGTGAGGCCTTGGGTTCAATCCTCAGCACCACATACAAAGCAATAAAATAAAGACATTGTGTCCATCAACAACTAAAAAAAAAAATTATAAAAAAAAATATTCTAATCATACTCATGGCTAAGTATCATATTATAAAATCTTTTCATTAAGTAAAAATGATCAGTCATTCTGCTCCCAGTAAAAAGTAATGATGTGCAATTCATCCAACTGCATTTAGAAAATAATATAATGAATTTTCTGATCAAGAGATATCCTAATACTTGCAGATCTGTATACAAGAACAAATACAACAAATCCAAACGTCTTATTTCAGTTTAGCAAACTGAATATATGGCATTCCAATAGACTAAATGCCATATTAATGCCATATTTATCAAATGCCACAGCACATATGGCATAATATATTAAACTAAGAATTATAATTACAGATTTTAACACTTAAATCTTTATGTGAATATCTATTAATTTATTTTAACAATTTTGAAATGTAATGAACTATACATCAACATTATCATCATAATGAAGCTGTATGACAAACACATGGCTAAATGTCTCACATGAGTTATCGAATTTAATCCTAAAAACAAACATATGAGGTAGAAATTATTATTAAGATTATAGGCCAGGTGTGGTGGTGTACACGAATACTCCTAGCAGCTCAGGCTGAGGCAGAAGTACTGTGAATTTAAAGCCAGCTGCAGCAACTTACCAAGGCCCTAAGCAACTCAGAGAGATTGGTCTCTAAATAAAATATAAAAAATGGCTGGGGATGTGGCTCAGTGGTTAGGTGCCTCAGTTCAATCCCCGGTACCAAAAAAAAAAAAAAAAAGAGAGAGAGAGAGATTACATTTAACTTAAAGGAAAACAAGCTAAACAAAGGTTATCTAACTTACCCAAGATTATAGAGTTGTTAAATAATAGACCTCTACACCATTTCACTGAATTCGAAATACTGTTTAACAGTACCATGTGCCAATATTTCAAATGTAAGAAAGAAAAATCACTGCCAATGTAACTGGCATATTTATCCACTGCAATATACATCCCTATTTCAAAGTTGTTTAAAATATGAAAATATGTCTGAAAACCAATAAATGCAGTAATATATTTAAAAGCTAGCATACTGATTTATTATTTATTTGTTACCTGAGAAAATATAATCAATGGCTGTCTTACCTTTGGCAAACATAGGTAAAATATCTGGGCTTCCCCAGCTCCATGTGTACTTGCTTTCATTAAAAATAGAATCAAATTCTACAGGATTTTCCTTCCATCCTTAGGTAATGGAGAAAAAAGGCAAGCAATAACAGTAATAAATACATGGTAAAATAAGTCCCAAAAGATGTATTCTTCAAATAATAATATTAATTGGAGAACAGATACAAAACTAAAATAGATTTTATATTATGTATATTATATTACTATTTTAAAAATCTAACAATAGGTAATCTACTTCTTTCTAAAACATAAAAGCACTTTTGAACTCCTGAAAGTTAACTCTAGGAAAATCACACATCCATCCAACTACACTCAGGATGATGAAAAACTAAAGTTTAATTCCAGAATCAATATCAGTGTGCATTCATGTGAATAAAACATGCTAAGAACTTACCAAAAGTATCTGAAAAGACTTTTCAATTTATGACACAATTCAGTGGTTAAAAAAAGGCATATTTATATGATAAGAGTTTCATTTAATAAAACTGTCTAAGCAGACAATACCTTTGGCAACTGCACTGACATCTTCATAAAACCCAGCTATCATAGCTACATGACCTGGCCGAGATTCTGTTGGCACATGTGTATGAGATACACCCCAGCTGCCCTCATGTGTTATGATATTCCTAAAAGATAAGGTAGACAAACAGTTAACATAGACTATCATTAATTATGCTCATAAGTCTTTCGAAAAATAAGACTATTACAGAAGAATCAAAACCAAAAGTAGTGGAAGGGTGCTTGCCTGGTAGGCATGAGGTCCTTGGTTTGATCCCCAGTACCACAAAAACACCATGAGTTGAAATTTAAGAAGGAAAGGAATCTTTCAACACCCAGCCAAGCCTAATGCTAGCCCTCCCACCAGCTCACTGCAGTAGCATGAGTGAGCCCAGGTGAAACAAAGAAACCACAGAACAAAACCACAAGACAAAATATATCACTAATGTTTTAAGTCACAAAATACTGTGGTTTGTACGTACAAATAACTGATATACACAGTATTATTATTTCAATGTTAAATTTTATTTAATATTATGATAGTATTGTGATTATATGAGAGTAAGTTCTTGTTTTTTGTTTTTCCTACCAGGAGTTAAATCCAGGGGCACTTAACCACTGAGCCACATCCCTCACCCTTTTTAAAATTTTTTATTTTGAGACAGAATCTTGCTAAATTGCTTAGGGCCTCACTAAGTTGCTGAGGCTGGCCTCAAACTTGGAATCTTTCTGCGTCAGCCTCCTGAATCACTGGATTATAGGTATACATCAACACACCCACCTGTCCTTGTTCTTAAGAGATAAATGTAGAAGTGTTTAGGAATGAAGTATCAAAATATATCACTTTCAAATTACTCGGGAAAAAAATAATTTAAAACTGGGTATACACAAATGCATATCTGTATGTGCGTATGTTAGAAGATAATGCAATATTTAAGAAGTTAAAAAAACATTAAACTAAATTAAAGATATACAGATGTTCATCATATAAACAGTTTTTTTTTGGTAGATCAAACCCTGGGCATTGCACATGTTAGACAAGTACTCATCACTGAGCTACAACTTTTATTTTCATTCTTATTTTTATTTTTAGACAGGGTCTTGATAAGTTGCCAGGCTGGCTTCATCCTTCATCCTCCTGCCTTAGTCTCCCAAATAGCTGGGGATACAGGTGTGTGCCACCACACCTGGTCCAACACGTAATCCTTTTAACTTTGTGCAGTTAAAATTTAACAATTGTTAAAATAAAAAAAGCAAGGGGAGAGAAAAATGTGACGATCCTAGTTAGGATTTAAATTATATTTCTATTTGAGATTAAACAAGCAAAAAGTTTCTTTTGCTAAAATCTATCAATATCATTTAAGTTGTATCACAGTGATTGACAAAATGTGGGAAGAAAGCAAAACCATCCTAGATGCTGTTATAGGTGGAAAGCCAGCAGAACAACAAGTTATACAATAACAAATACACCAATAACATTTCTGATAATGAATGTTTCATATCATTATATTCTGAATAACAATATTTATAGTTATTGGTTTAGGTTATTTAAATACTGACTAATCTCACGATAAAACCAGAAAACATATATAATAAGAAAATGGTTTAAAAACCACTGGATTGAATATGAAAGGAGAAATAGTCTTTGACTTTTTGAGTTATATAATGAAAACTAGAATGCAATAAAATGGGGAAGTATCAAGAAATCTGGATATTTCTATGCAAGAACATTAATTAGAGTTTTCATTAGATCATTTTATTTCTTCCCCACCCCTCCCCCCACTAGGGATTGACCCCTGGGGCACTTTACAACTGAGTTAGATCTACAGCCCATTTTAAATTTTTTATTTTTTTAATTTTGAGACAATGTTGCACTAAGTTGCCAAGACTAGCCTCAACTATGATCTCCCTGACTCACTCAGCCTCCTGAATTAGTGGGATTACAGACATGTACCACCATGCCTGATTTAGATCATATTTTCAAAAAATAAAATCTTTCAAAAACAGTTTTAGAAGAAGTTACAATATTTCTGAAATTATAAATATACAATGGCTTGTAATGCAGAATACATCAACTATTTAGGCCTTTGACCTGAAGTGTTTCCCTTAGTCAGACCCAAACCAGAAACAAGTGCTACCAGAAAAACAACTTTTTCTTATCAACCAATATATATTTATCTTAAGAATTTTGAGAGATGGGATGTAGCTCAGTGGTAGAGTGTACGTTTAGCATGTGGGAGGCACTGCATCCAATTCCCAGGACAACAACAACAAAAAAATGAAATAAGTTATATATTTCTTTTCTTTGGAAACTAGGAAATTCACCCAAATACATTATCCAAATGTTACACATTTTTGTATATTATAATACTAGTCTGATCTTATTTTCCTATTACTATTTCCTTGTTGACCTAAGTGGCTCATTTATATGTTTTTATCCTTTATCATATTATGCATTTCCCTGAGCCACCATAAATTTGTTTCTGGAAATTCAACAGAGCATTCAAGTTCATTCCTTCTTCCAGGAGTCAATGAATATTTGTTAATTGCCTATTTATATTTTACAAACTGGAGATAAAATGTTATGTAATTCCTGGCCCTCATGGAACTTGCACAATTATAAGCACTATAAAGAAAAATAAGATAAAACAGTGTAAAGAGATAGAAAGTAATGATGACAGGTGGGGATGGGTGAAGGTACAATATTTTAAGAGAAATTTCCTCTTGACTTTGACTTTTAATCTGTCCACAACAACATTAGGAAAGTCTATTGAGGGGTTTGCCACTAATCAGAAAAAAAAATTGTTTATAGGAGCCTCATAAGTCAAAAAATTAAAATATATTTCAAAGCCACTTAATAGAAGCCAAAGTTACATTAAACAGTCATAAAGATTTAAAAGGGCTTTCTTTTCATTTATTTATTTTTTGTAGAGTTGCATTTTGATATGAAGTCTGTATTCTCTAAACACCATTGTAATTAGTAATTCATTAATATTTGTGCTTGTCATTATTTAAAAACAAAACAAAACTAAAAACTGGTAGGTTTATTTTTTAAAGAAAAAGATAATACCATGAGCTGTGAGCCAGGTTTGGCAAATAAGGACACATTAACAAAAGCAGCTAAGGCCACAACTTTTTTTTTTAAAAGACCGTGTCTTGCTGTATTGCCCAAGCTGGTCTCCAACTCCTGAGCTCAAGCCATCCTCATATATCAGCCTTCTGAGTAGCTAGTACTATGGGTGTAAACCACCATGCCTGGCTAAGGTGCCTGCCTAAGGCCACACGTCAATTCACATGGTATCAGCTTCTACAACACTAGAAATAACACCTAGAAGGAAAAAACTGGCATTATAGTGCTAATCTATAAAACAAAGGCAAATGAACAAGTGCTCTATTCTCTTTCTCATCACTACCTTTGTGCCCAATGTGAGATACATAGTAAGATATCTTACTGTTAACTAGAAATCGGGATAATATTTCTAAGAGATATCTCTATATCAGTTGACAAATTTACCTAATAAATGGTGCTCTTGAGTTTCCATTTTCATCTAATTCAAAAAGTGAATCTGCTCGCAGGCCATCAGCAACAAACAGCACTAATCTTCTTGCTGGAGGTGGCAATGGTGTAAACTGAGGAGTCATTCCATGAACCAAAGGGGATGTAAAATAAATGTCAAAGATGGAGGCAAAGAACACAAAATGTACAAGCAATCCCAAAATAAAAAATAGCAGCATATCTGGTGTAACTAATTAATCTTCAAGAAAAACTGAAAGAGAGAACAGAATTAAACTGGGGTAAATCTTAATGCAATCATATGTATTTCCACATATTTTAATGACTGTACAAATTGAACTTCTATTTTATAATATTATGTAACTCACAATTTCATTTGTAGTGGTAACAATAAACATTTAATAATGAGAGCGAATGCTGAAATAAAATATATGATAAAGTACACCTAAGCAAAAACAAAAAGTTCAAGTACAGTAATTAGGACTACTCAGCTATTTATAATAAATTTAAGTACATTCTAAAACACAAAAATTAACATATGATCAAAAAACAAAGAAATTAAATCAATCCTAAAATAAGTTAGGATTCAGTCAAATCAAATCCTATGTAAAATATGAAACAACTCATGCAACTTTTGGTTGACCATACGACAACTGTTGCTATTGTCAGAATTTAATAATTTTAATTAATCCACAAATATTTAAATGTTTTAAGCTTAATTTTTTTTTTTTTTAACTTTGGTAATCAGCTCAGGACTTCTGGCTCTCTTGACTATCAACAAATTGGGCAGGAAACATGCATTCTATTCATTTAGCTGAGTCATTTGTAGGAAGTTAAATTTTATTTGTGCTTCAGAAATTTTGCATTTTATTAAGGAACACTTACAGTCCCCAAAATTAATTTTAAAAAGTCACATGACTCATTCAACAAATATGTTCTGTGTACACAGTGTCTGCACAATTGTGTGTTGGGGTACTACAGAGAAGATAAAGACAGTTAAAGGTTTCATGAGTTCACAAATACTAAGGAAAGAAAAGTCAGCAAAGTGAAACATTTTAAACAATACTGTAAGCCAATATGCCATTAAACTGCCAAGATGAAACCATCTATAGGAATGTTTTTCAAACTAGTCTATAATTTGTTTTTGTTGATGAATCTCTGCAAATTAAGAAAAAAATTACTTATATTTGTCTTACTTACAGCAGCATTAGTTACATATAGTGAGTGTGGGCTGAAAAACACCAAAGACAAGATATCTTATTCTTCCTGGCTTGAAGAATCGTCACATCATGGAAAGAAGGTATGGCAAAAATATCCTGCAAAAACAAAAGAAACACTGGAAAAGGGCTTATCAAAGACAAACATCTCAAAAAATAAAATAAAATGTATGAAAAAAGGGTTCAACTACCAGCTATTTTTTTTTCCCTGAGAACAAAGGATCAACTAATCTGCAAAGTATAAAAATTCCTTAGTGAGTAGATGCTATTTTGCAATGTATAACAATACTCAGAGTAAATATTTGCTTCTTTACTAGTATATGAGCTTCAACTACATTGTAAGCACTACCTTAATGTTATTCTAAATATTCATAAGATAAAATCATTACAGTAAGTTTAGAAAATTTTATAAAAATTATGAGTCTACCATGTGAAAAAAAATCTGTTTTCTTACCATTTTTATCCTATCTACATTTCTACACAGGCACATAATTTTATTGGTAAGTTTTTTTCCTTTAATACACATCAGCATATCTGATATTATGATCACACATAATAGTGGGATTCATTGTGACATATTCATACATGCACATTTGATAATTTCATTCCCCAGCCTTTTCTCTGTCCTCTTCCCTCCTCCTGATCCCCTTCCTCAACTCCACTGGTCTCCTTTGTAATTTCATTAGGTCCCTTTTTAAAAATTTTTTTCTAACTTCCACACAAGAGAACATATGACCCTTGAGTCTGGCTTATTTCCTCAACATTATGCTCTCCAGTTCCATTTACTTTACTGAAAATGACTCAGTTTCATTCTTCTTTATGGCTGAATAAAACTCCATGGTATATGTATACCATATTTTATTGATTCACCTGCTGACAGTCAGTTCCATAACTTGGCTATTGTGAACAAACTGCTATAAACATGGGTATGCATGTATTGCTATAGTAACATTAGCATATCTCCTAAAAATCAGACTCTTGCCACATATTAATTACTCTCACTATTCTCTATTGTATGGGGGGGTTATTCATTTTTCTAATTACTCCTATATGGGCAAGCACTGAAATGTTTTTCCCATTTTTCACTATTAAAAATTATCAATGTGATTAATTTAAATTTATATGTAATTTTGTCCTAATGTTTGTATATGTCATATTAAGTGTTTAAGATACTACCTATACATGTAATCATTGAGTCAAAAACCTAAGAGCAGCTTTAAGGCTATTGACATACTGAATATGGAAACAACTTTTTTATTTAAATATTGATTTTCCTAATGGTAAATTAATTAAATAACTCATCGATATATACTTCATTTGTTTATCTCACAGTTTCCTAAAGAAAAAGCTATCACACCAAGTAGATCATGTTTAATCATATCTGTAGTTTCAGGAGATGGCACACTTACACGCAAGTATACAAGTCATTCATTATACCATATTCTTAACCCCATATTTAGTTCAATAATCTTGTCTACTTCATGTTTCCTGAATCTATTTGTCTCTTACCTCCGTCATCCCCGTAGTCTACCATGTATACCATCTCTCGCCTGAACCACTACAAATGCTCCCAGAGTTGATCCATTTCTTGCCACGTAGCCATAGAATTACTTTTTAAAATGCAAATCTGTACATCTCACCCCTTGTATATGCTGTGCAGTGCCTTTCCCCATACTAATCAACACTAAAAAGGTTTTACAGGGACTGATCTCTACCTCATTTTCTAACCTTGCCTCAAAGCACTTTCCCATGATCTATGGTTCTCTCACCTCACTCGTCTTCTTTAGTTTCTTCAAGTATTCCATGCTCTCCAATGCTTTGAGACCTTTATAGGCAAAAATTTCTCTCCACAGAATGCACTTCCAACCTATCCTTCACACTCTTTCATCCCACTGTCTTCTAATATCTTTTTTCAAGGCTTACCTCTTCAGGGATTGTACAAGCTTAAGTCAGAAGTCAAAACCTTGTTAGTAATTATATAACTGTGTCTTCGACTGTTTGGATTAATGTCTATCTCTGCCACTTAACTATAATTCCATGACAGCAGGTCAGGGCTTCATTAGCATCCATCACAGTTCTAAATACTTAGTAAGGACTCAAAGGGTTGCTGAATAAATTGTTTAGGATTACCACTTCAAAGCTAAGTGCAATATGCTCTATAGCCACTAGAGGCTGCCTTGGTCCTTTTTATGAGCCTCTCAAACATGACCTGTGAAGGTTCTTCAAAAACAAAAAAGCTCCACATTTTATGCTTAAGTTATTTATCACACATAAAAGTGCAGCAGCTGAAAAATACTCACATACTACTTATTTTATTATTGCAATATTATTACATAATGTTTCCCTTTAGAGAGGATCACATTTTATTCAGATTTTTTGAAAAATAAAACTGTTTGCCATGGATTGTTTGGAAACCTCCAAAATAAATGTATAACAATTATTTAAAAGGACATATCCAACCAGGGAGGGTGGCACATGCCTGTAATCCCAGCAGCTTTGGAGGCTGAGGCAGGAAGACTGCAAGTTCAAAGCTAACCTCAGCAATTTAGAGAGGCCCTACGCAACTTAGGGAAACCCTGTCTAAAAATTAAAAAGGGCTGGGGATGATGCTCAATGGTTAAGTAACCCTGGGTTCAATCCCTAGTACCAAAAATTTTTAAAAATAAAATAAAAGGACATATCCATGTAACAATAAAATTACCTAGCTTATACTTGTGGAATGCTTACCATACACTGAAAAACAATAAAACTTTTGATATTACTAAAACTTTAAATCAACCAAAAACTTGAATTCAGAATATTACTTGTGGTTATTTTAGGACTTTTAAAGCCAAAACATAATTTTTAACATTAAAAGACTGAAGTACTTGGAAATAAGCTTTCACATTTTCACTGCTAACGTACAAATTTCTTTTTTTTTTTTGGTACTGGGGATTGAACTCAGGGGCACTCGACCACTGAGCCACATCCCCAGCCCTATTTTGTGTTTTATGTAGAGACAGGGTCTCACTGAGTTGCTTAGTGCCTCGCCATTGCTGAGGCTGGCTTTGAACTTGCGATTCTCCTGTCTCAGCCTCCCTCAGTGCTGGGATTACAGGCTTGAGCCACCGCGCCCGGCTTAACGTACAAATTTCAATGACAACTCTTATAATTCAGATGAAGCATCAGCTGTACAGTCCTAGATTATTGCAAATCTAAGAGAGGAAATTTACCAACAGTATTAATACTAAATTATGATAAGTAGAGATCAGACATTAATATTCCAGTGTGTGCTGCTAATTATACATTTTCAATTTATCACTAAATCTCTACATGTGGTAGGAGAGAAAAGGAACCTACTGTAAGACTGGCTAGTTGATTTGTTATGGACTTATATGGTCATATAAACAAATCCATGATTACAGGATAGGAATGAGAAGCAGTAACCACAGATTTGAATGGGAAATCAGTCATGAAAGAATTCCTATATTCACCTTCTTATAACTCTCTTACAAAACATTTCAAATCTATTTTCAACTTGTGCTTTAAAACCCAGACCCGAAATTAAAATTATTCCTTTTTTTAGTTCTATTGACTCAATTGCTTTTCCAAGCTTCAATTGCTAAGTTATTTGTTTTTTTAAAATATCTTTTTTAGTTGTAAATGGATACAGTATTTTATTTATTTATTTTTATGTGGTGCTGAGGATCAAACCCAGTGCCTCACATCTGCCAGGCAAGTGCTCTACCACTGGGTTACAACCCCAGCCCAAGTTATTTGTTTTTAAAACCTTGTCAAATGCTCACATTTAGCAATTATTGGTATTTACTAATATTTCATTAATTAATAACTGACCACAGAAACAACATTTACTGCAAACCAGCTACCAGGCATTGTGACATGAACATTTACAATTCTATGTACTTTCAATATTCATTTTGACAGATAATGAACGTGAGGCTGAGAGAAGTTGGGTTTAAACTTTTTCAAGGTCTCACATTAAATAATAGGCGGAATCAGGATTTCAATTTAGGATCTTCTATCTGATAAACACAGTTCTCTTTAGGAACCCTAAGTGTAGAAGATTTCTAAAGTTCCCCATTATAGAAATGGAAACATTGTATGTAAATAATTTCTAACTATGCCCTTCCCATGCCATTCACTAATTCTCCATTCCTCCGTTCTGGAAATTGGTTCAAATTTTAATCTCTCTAGCAAATGCAATTAAATAAGAATCCTGTTTGCAATCCTGTTTGCTAAGAAATAAGTAACAGGATACAGTACTGGCCATTTTTATATTATTTTCCTGATATAAGAGTTTTTTTTTTTTTTCAGCATATGGCACAGAAAAATATTTAGCATTAGAACATCAGGAGCTAACATCTTTAAAAAAATACTTGGAATGCTTATTATTAACATTATTCTTAAAGCTTCTAGCAAAAGACAAAGGAAAAAAATCCCAAAGCCTCATTCAAATGAAAAGGTTAGTTTACTGAGCCTGGGTAAACTGAAATTAAATCCTACACTTAAGGGTTGGCATACCTTCATATGTAAACCAATAACCTGACTTAAGGTTATATAAGAATCCTCTATTTTTATTTTTCCACAGAGTTGAAGGAGATGTTTTACTGTTTCAATATAATAAGTAACTTAATCTGATAGTCGTGATTACTGCTGCCTATTTATTTTGGTGGCTACTGGAAGCTGCACAATAAGAAATCTAAAACCTGCAAAATGGCAATTTGTGTGTGAAAGAAATAGAAGCTCTCAGGAATATCAGTCTAATACTGTTGACTGAAAAACATTCCTTTACTACCTCAGACTGTAATCCAGGAATGACAAAAAAGACAAATACTCATCTTCCAAACTTAGGAATATATGCGAAGTCGTAACCCTTCACAAAGGAAATCAAAACTCTCTACGGCATACAACTTTTAAAACCATTAAGTTCCACAATCAAAACCTTGATTCTAGTCTATATGAAGGAGTCAGAAAGGTTAGAGGGCATTGTGAGAGAAAAGCTTTGGACATAAGACAAATGACCTCAACTCCTTTGAATATCTATTAATGAAATCTGAATATTAATGGAACATCTCTGACGTTTTCTAGGCTTAATTGTATTCATTTCTCTACTGATGTGACAGCACTTGATATTTTGATGAGTCCCTGTTGTACAATTTATGTACTAAATCCTAAATGTTTACTGAGCACCTAATAGTTGTCCAAGCCCAGGATGTTCACAGATGCAGAAACCTGTGCGTTCATTTTCCGTTCAGTCTCTACACCCCGAACCCTACACCCCACACCTTTACAGGGCTACGCAGGAAGACTGTGCGGCCGCTCGCCAAGGTGAACACACGTTTGGGAAAAGAAGGAACATGAAGGAAGGCACATTCTGACCACAACCCTAGGTACTTTCTTTCCATGCGGAGAAGATGTCACTGACTGCCGGCAAACAGCGGGAAGAAGAGAATCGTGCTAAGGGAGCAGCGGTCTGCCGGCATGAGACCACCTTTTATCGGCGCCGCCGCACCGAAGCGCCCTGAACCCTGACTTTACCTGGGGCTTATCCCGGTCAGGCCTGATCTTGGGAACGAGGCCTCTTTGGCGCGAAGGCAGGACCCAGAGCCTTTAGAACCCTCGCGCAGGGTTTCCCACAGCCCTTTCCAACGATAGCCAGGTGAGGATCCCTACACCACCTTTACGTTTGTCCCTCAAGCACCAAACGCCCAGCACTTCCTGGGCTGCAGCTGTTCTCGCGATAACTCCTGGGCCGGTCCCCTGTAGATCCAACCAATCATGGAGGAGTTGTGGGAGGGGTTTTGCTTTTGAGCCGCGAGCGGGTCCTTCGGTCTTCGAGTTCTAGTGCTGAGAATGGGCGGGGCTGAAGCGTTCTGGGGCGGGGAGAGGGCAGGGCTCGGGCCAGTTCTCGCGAGACTGGAGACCAGGAAGACGCCTGCAAAGCCGGCTGCTGGTGCAGCGGCGGCCGTAGCAGCGGCCGTAGCAGCGGGTGGTACTGCATCCGGATCTTCAGTCTCCGAGCCTACTCCTGGTCTTTAGGCGGGGAGGCCAGACGTGGTCAGGCCCGGGCTGTGTAGGTTGTCAGTGCCTGCTGAGCTTTAGGAGGGATTCGGACTGCGGCCTGTCGGAGCCAGTCAGGGAAGCGCCCACACTCCTGACAGGATAAAATGGCGGCGATGGCGCCTGGAGGTAGTGGCAGTGGTGGCGGCGGCGTGAATCCATTCCTCAGTGATTCGGATGAGGACGACGACGAGGTAGCTGCGACCGAAGAACGGCGGGCAGGACTTCGACTGAGTGCCGGGGGTGACCTAGATCCAGGCTCTGCGGGCTCGCTGTCGCCACAGGATCCCATGGCCTTGGGGAGCAGTACGCGGCCAGGGCTCCCTGGGGAGGTGTCAGTGCCTGCGGTGGCCCTGGGGGGCACGGGGGAGACCCCAGCTCGATTATCAATCGATGCAATCGCGGCTCAGCTGTTGCGCGATCAATACTTGCTGACTGCTCTGGAGCTGCACACCGAGCTGTTGGAGAGCGGCCGCGAGCTGCCTCGGCTGCGCGACTACTTCTCAAATCCAGGCAACTTCGAGAGGCAGAGTGGGACCCCGCCCGGGATGGGGGCGCCTGGGATCCCGGGAGCAGCCAACATCGGAGGCTCTGGAGGTCGGGAACCGAGTACGACGTCTGGCGGGGGACAGCTCAGTAAGTGAACTCAGCCTGTCACACACCCCGTAGGATTGTGGAATTGTGAAGTTACTGTGGGGAGAGGGGTGTTTCTAGGCTGGTACTAAGTTGAGTATATGGACGTTTTAGGGAGCGAGAGCATGTTGGGCGAGGTGAGCGGGGAGGGTTCCTTTTGTGTTGGAAGCAAAACAATCCAGCAATGACTGCTGCCTCTGACTGCCTCCAATCTTTGTCTGGTGTTGAGCCTGCCCTGTTCCCTGTTGGTGTCACAATCTGTAAAACACCAAGAGTTTCCAGTTTACTGGCTATTACGACACTCCAGAGAAGGCTACCTTGTAAACTGTCTTATTGCTCTAAGTGTTCTCCTTTTTCTCTATTCTATTGAATCACACCTATCAGGAAATAGTTTCTCAAATTGCCTGCAGCAATTCTTTGGTTCAAAGTCAAGAGAGAATAGGAAATACTGTTGTTCTCTGGGTATAGTCAGATGCATGTAAGACCTGTTGTCATTGAGATAGCTATCTTTCTCAAAAATTGATTTTTCTGCAGCATAAAATTCGTTCTGTTTAATTAAAGTCAATACAATTCAATTTCAGTGCCTTCACTTCAGTTATGATTAGTGTTCAGAATTACAGGAAAGCTGAGGAGCAGGACGCCTGCAGCCCTTCCCACCATCCTACCACCACGCAGGCTTTTTTTCACTGGTTTAGATAGGAATTCACTTGTATCTTGTAATCATTTTTAGCAGCATTTAATCCTTTACCCAGATCGTCACTTATTTGTAAGCATTTTTTATACCTTGAAAACTTACTATCAAGGTGTACTATAGGATTTCCAGTATCCTCCTTTTGAGAAGCATCTTTGATTTTTTTCCCTCACTGATGCTGTGAACTATTGTAGTGTATTATATGAAGCCATCTGGAATTCACTAACAAATACATTCCAATTTAAAACTGTAGCCTATTTGATTTTTATCTGTATACTTTTGAATAATGCCAGAAACTTACATTGCTAAACTTAGTGGAAAGGCATTTTCTATAAACGTAAACAAACACATTTCCCTTTTGGATATGTAGTTCTCTCAGTAGGTATAATTTCGTTACTTGAAAGAAAGTACCTTTCAGGAAGATATTTTCTTTTTCTTTCCTTCTCTTTCCTTTCCAGATTGAACCCAGGGACACTCTACACCTGAGCTACATCCCCTCACCTTTTAAAATTTTTATATTTTGAAACAAGATTTCACCCATTTACCCAGGATAGCTAGCCTCAAACTTATGATCCTCCTGCCTCCGTAGCTGGGATTACAGGCAGGCACCAGGAAGAGATTTTCTTATTTCCAACTTATCTTCCAGGACTATAAAATGTGAAAAAGAGCAGTGTAACAAAATCATTACATAGCTGTTGTTTAAAATATTTCTAAATTATCTAATGATTCTTAACCCGACAAACTTATTCCTTCATCAAGACCCAGCTCAAGTGTCACCTCCATAAATGCTTCATACACTCCCCAGACTCAGTTGCTTGGTTCTTTCATTATACCACTTCCATCATAGTCTTTAGCTCTTTTTTATTCGACTTCATGACTATCACAACTGAATGTAATAATTTCACTTGTGAGCTTGGAGCTTTTTTGAATCATCTTCCTCTTTTATATCTTCTCTCTCATGATCCTATATTTTTTCAACTCTTTGAGAGTACATATCTCATTATAATCAGAATTCCTTTCCTTAGTATCCCCAATCCTAAGATGTCATGATTGCTTTTTTCCAGAGTTCCCGTCTCTTCCATTTTTCAAAGATATTCCTCTCTTATGTCAAGATAGGGTTTAGTGCTTCTTGTGCCTTCTGAGAGAAAATATCAACAGATTATTTCCAAAATTTATTAGGTTTGCTGATATTAGCTGAATGAGATTTTTCATTATTGTGTAAACCATTGACATTTCTAAATATGTTTACTGTGTAACTGTCATTTTTATTGCTTGTGACTTTCTAGTTGTTTCAAAACTATTAATTTCTATGAAAATTTAGCTCAATATTTTCCTTGTCTAGCACAGTGACTTGAATATATTTGATACTTAATATTTTTACATTAGTTTATTTGTTAAACTCACATCATTTCAGGGCTCTAGGGATCTAAAAGTTTAATGCATATCTTGGAGCTTATGTTCTTAATGAAGAGGCAAGACTCACATAAGAAAGAATTATAGAGTAGACTTCTATGGTAATGTTTACATTCTTAAAGAAGAAATAATTGGTGATTGTGGACATGAAATGGCCCTCATAGAGAATGTAAAATTTAAGTTTGACCCTCAAAGATGAGTGAAATTTTGAATAAATAGTAACTTTATTATTTTACTATTTTTAAACTTCTTATTCTAAGAAAGAAAAGGAAAAGGAAGTGAGTGTAAAGGAAAGATAGTTTTTTGGTTTTTTTTTTGTTTTTGGATACTGGGGATTGAACTCAGTGAACTCCACCACTGAGCCACATCCCCAGCCCTATTTTGTGTTTTATATAGAGACAAGGTCTCACTGAGTTGCTTAGCGCCTTGCCATTGCTGAGGCTGGCTTTGAACTCGCAATTCTCCTGTCTCAGCCTCCCTAAGTGCTGGGATTACAGGCTTGTGCCACTGCGCCCGGCTGGAAAGATAGTATTTATTTTATATTTTTCCTTGTATAAAACATCATCTGGGAACATACAGCTCTCTGCTTACTGTTACCTGGCTCACATATTATGATAGGTGAAAAACTAGTTGAAAAAATGTAGTATATTTCAAGCCATTGTGGCACTCTAAAAGGAAGCAAGATAGGGGTATTAATCTAGAAAAATAGACCGTATTACTCTCAAAAATAAAATTGCACTATTTTCCGAAGAAGAATGTTAGGGCTAATCTCTAAAATGTTTGCTTATTCCTTTGTTAAAAGTCTTTATTAATAGATTAGTATTTTTAGGTCAGAAATAAATTTGAATAAATTTGATGAACTAAAAAATTGAGAAACATCTTAAATATTTTTTCACAAGTAATTGTTTTTTATTAACATGCTGGTATATATTGTGAGATTTGATGATAAAATGTGGTTTTGAAATTATTTATATTGAAAACATGCTCATTGATATTTGAGTAAATAATGTTTTGTTATTTGGCTGTCCTTTGAATGTAGTACCTCTTTGATTTACCTTGGAGCTAATCTACTTCAGCTGTCATACAAGTTTTCATTTCAGTAACATTACATTTTTTGTTTTTTGGTTGTTTGTTTTTTTTTTTTTTTTTTTTGATGCCAGTGATTTTTTGGTGCACCACATCCTCAGTCCTTTTTTATCTTTTATTTAGAGGCAGGGTCTTGCAAAGTTACTTAGGGCTTTGCTAAATTGCTGAGGCTGGCTTTGAACTTGTGATCCTCCTGCCTCAGCCTCCCTAAGTGCTGGGATTACAGGCATGCGCCACCACGCCCGTATGTGTCCATGCATAGTAGGACACTCAGGTGATTTGACAATATCTACCACATTCACAAATATACATTTTTTAATCTTCAATTTCACTTCTTTAATTTATCATAGATATACTTATTTGCATAAAAGCAAATAAATCTCAATTTTAAAATTTTTACAAGTCAGGGTATTAAAACCTAAAAATTAAATGTCCATTAGTGGGAGATTGGTTAATTAAAGCATAATGATCCATATATGCCAATATAATGATCACCAGGATACATTTAAATTGAATAAATTAGAGTGCAGCCACTATTTATGAGATGATTCCATTTATGTATAAAGATAGAAATTTGCATATGCCTGGCATACTATTAAAAGAATATGGAGGCAGGCTGGGGTTGTGGTTCAGTGGTAGAGCACTTGCCTAGCACGTGTGAGGCACTGGGTTCAATCCCCAGCACCACATAAAAAACTAAATAAACAAAATAAAGGTATTGCATCCATCTACAACTAAAAATTAAAAAAAAAAAAAAAAAAAACGATATGGGGGAAGATTGTTCCTGCAGAGTAAGATTGCTGGTTGGAAGATAGAGGTGGGAACTTTTCTTTGTATGTCCTTTTATATTTTACCACATACCATGTCCTAAGTGGCAGGACTAGTATTCCAGTCTAGGTCACTAATTTCAAAGTCTATGTTCTTTCCGTTATACCACAACTATTACTGTATGTCTGCTTTAAAACAGTTCAGCAAAAGGTCATTACAGCACATGATCAAAGTATCTTAGTAACTCAGAGTATGCCTTGTTTACTCATAATGGCCAATCTTAATACAGAAAGCAAGCCAGATGATACAAAACCAATCATTTAAAAAATAAAGTGAAGCCAAGTGCGGTGGCTCACACCTGTAATCCCAGCACTTAGGGAGGCTGAGACAGGAGAATCGCAAGTTCAAAGCCAGCCTCAGCAAGGGCGAGGCAGGCGCTAAGCAACTCAGTGAGACTCTGTACCTACATAAAATACAAAATAGGGCTGGAGATGTGGCTCAGTGGTCGAGTGCCCCTGAG
Source organism: Geosciurus inauris (assembly GCA_004024805.1). Classification (NCBI taxonomy): domain Eukaryota; kingdom Metazoa; phylum Chordata; class Mammalia; order Rodentia; family Sciuridae; genus Geosciurus; species Geosciurus inauris. The sequence continues at coordinate 158,198 of PVHX01000280.1, forward strand.
TTCAATCCCTGGCACCAAAAATAAATAAATAAAATGACAAACTATAGCAGCATACTAAGGCGGAGCGGAATCATCTGCCTAAGGCATCTCTTCAAGGCAACATTTAACTTAATCAAAATTACTCACGTTGTAATTGGTTTTTTTTTTGTTTGTTTTCTTTAAATTTTTTTAGTTGTTGATGAACACAATGTCTTTATTTTATTGCTTTGTATGTGGTGCTGAGGATCGAACCCAGGGCCTCACGCATGCGAGGCAAGCGCTCTACCGCTGAGCTACAATCCCAGCCCCACGTTGTGAGTAATTGTAGGATATATACCAGTCATGAACTGGGATCATCAAACAATCCTCTACTGAAAACCAAGTATATTCATCAGTGGTTCTGAATGAAAAAAATCTAACAAGGCCAAATTATCTTGTACTGTCTTTTTCAATCTAAAATTTGATGTTAGATCTAAGTTTTTGGTCTAGTAATGGAGCATGACTAGGTCTCAAGGAGGAGAACACAGTTGAAATCATAAATTTGTAGCCTTCCAAATTTTCTCACGTGTTATCTCAGGAATTCTCAGGTGTCAGAATGTTCATTTGTTTTTGAAACCAGATGGTCCTGTTGTGGGTAGACAGTACTGTTCAAGGTAGTATCAGATTTTTGTGTTGTTTCTAACATTTCTCAGTTCTGTGCTTGTGTGCTGCCTTAGTTAAGGCCTTTAGTTTAGATTGGATCATCAGTTTTAGTCTTATCCTGTGGCTTTAGTATCTTCCTCCATCTTTTTCTTGATTTTCAAAGCTATTCTCCATGTCACTTCAGCTAAAACCTTTGAAAATTGCTCCCTCCTGTCCCAAACACCTTTTTTCGGTCCTTTTTGTAATTAGCAAAACTATATATTGCAGAAAGCAAATTTACAAACCTGTTTAGGAAATTTGCAGCCTTGTTTTCCATATATAAAAATCTTTATTCTAATGACACGTTTTCCTCAATTTCCCTGGAACATACCTGGTATTTTCCTGAACTGGTACTTGGAATCTTTTCCTGGTATATTCCCTTGAAATGCCTTTCCTCCTTCCTCCTTTTTTTTTTTTTCATACCATATGCCTCCTGAAAAGAAGATCCTTTTTATATTTCTTCCTTTCTCTAAAGCTTCTGCAGTCCATAATGATCTTGAAATCCTTTGAAGTATTTTTTTCTCTATTCTACTTACAGAAATTCACTATATATATAGACTTGTAAATTTATATGTACCTCTAATTAATTCTAATGATAGTATTGACTTTTTAAGGTGTATTTAGTTGATTTTTTAGAAGGTATTAACGTGAAGCTTTTATGTCTTTATCTTTTTTTTACACATAGCATAAACGCTTAAACTAAGAAATTTACAAATGTTTATTTAATATGAGTATAGAGAAGAGATCATGTTTTATTTTTCTATGCATCACCAATGCTTAACATTATGCCTAGTGTACAAGCTTTCAATAAATGTTGAAGTTATGTTAAATAATTATAGATAGTTGTATCTTATAAGTTTATTAGTTTGTAATATTTCTTTTTTTTTTTTTTTTTGGTACTGGGGATTGAACTCAGGGGCACTTGACCACTGAGCCACATCCCCAGCCCTATTTTGTGTTTTATGTAGAGACAGGGTCTCACTGAGTTGCTTAGCACCTCGCCTTTGCTGAGGTTGGCTTTGACTCGCGATTCTCCTTTCTCAGCCTCCCAAAGTGCTAGGATTACAAGCGTGAGCCACTGCACCCGGCTTGTAATATTTCTTCTATAGCCTGTTTCCCTAACCCTACCAAAGCAAGATTGAGTCAAAGCTGCACTTTGCTGAGGCCATTCACAGTATTAAACGTAACTTACCTGGAATTTGAGATCAAAACCTGGATGTTTTTACATAGTGTCCAAGAAAACTAATGTTTAAAGCTCAGATTTTGGCATCAGAGAGCTCAAGGTTCACAGTTCTATTCTTCCACTAACTAGTTGCATGACTCTCAATAGCCTGTTTCCTTTACTGTGAAATACTGATGATAATGACTCATGCTTTTTTTTTTTTTTTTTTTTTTTTAAATTATGGTGCTTGGGATCAAACCCAGGGCCTTGTGCATGCAAGGCAAGCACTGTATCAACTGAACTATATCCCCAGCCCTAAATGACTCTTCTTTTGAATGGAGTTCTTAACACAGTTAAATAAGGTTGTCTGATAAGTATATGGTACAGAGTAAGTAGTCAGAAAAAATGCTAATTATTTCTATTGTTGTTATTACTAGTAGTCATCCTCTTAATCTAACAGCCTTTCATATTGCAAAATTATCTGTCATTATAGAAATCTTAACCAAAAGTTAAGTTTCAGCCTTTAAATCTCTTCCTAAGTTTAAATATTTTGACTTTGGAATTTAGCTCATGGTGAAATCTTCTTTCTTCAGAATAAAAGATAGTTGACTACAAGTTGGAAGATTTGAATTCTGTTTCTAGCTTGCTCATAGTATAAGTGATAACAATGTATTGTTACTGTCTGTGTACCTGACATAATTCTAGTGGTTTATGAGCTTATTTAAGGCAAGGACCAAGTCTTACTGAGTTTTATCTGTAGCAGCATGGATTAGTAAATATCAATTGAATAAAAACAGCCTTCAGTTTCCCAAGTGAGGGAATTGGACTCTCTAAAAATTTGTTCTAGCTTTCAAATATTTTGAAAACAGTGGCCAGTGAACAATGAGCCCCAGCACTGGAGAAGAACTAAAGATTAAAAAACATAATTGTGAGCTTTGCAATTGATAGAAGTAAAAGACTCTCTTTGCCCTGCTTCCTCCCACCTACCAAGGAACAATGTCTGGATTCTGGTATATCCAGACATTAACTTTTTAATATATAAGCATTTCAAATAATTTCTAACTGACCATGAATAGTAGGAAGCAGAGTACTATTGTAGTTTTACTCTGGCCTTCATAAATACACTACTCACCTAAAAGAAAACGTTCCTTAGGATTGAAAGCAATTTTATATTACTTCCAAAGTAGAAAATTTACAATTGGTCACACACTTTGGCTTTCATATTTTAGATTAACTTTAGAGGTTCTTTTTCTTGAACATTAATCTTTGATTTTCATCCTTAAGTGGATAATACATAAAAATGCTTATACATAACCTCAGGTTGAAATGCAATTACTTTTAAGTAATAGTATCTTTTTATTTGTTGAATATATATATCTTATTATATATGTTTCTGTGTTATTTATCATGACATGTTTTTTAGGCATGTTTCAGTAAATGACCTTTGCTAAAATAATCATAATTTAAAGCTAGCTGCTTGATTTTTTTTTTTTTTTACCCCCTAACATTTAACTGTGGATTGGGTACTTTCAGAATTTTTAAATTATAAACTCTTTATCCCAAAGAGTAAATGTAATATGGGAAAAAATGCCAAAAATATAAACAAAAAAGTTCCAGTAGTATAGTGAGGAGTATGTACTGAAAAATTAAAGTTGTACTCCAGGTAGTCAGTTACTATTAATAACTTGTGTGTATTAAAAAAACATTTGGGCTAGGGATGTAGGTTAGTGGTAGAGTGCTTGTCTAGCAAGCCTTGGGTTCAGTCCTCAGCACCGCATTAAAAAAAAAAAAAACAAATATTGTGTCTATCTACAACTACAAAGATTTAAAAAGAAAAAAAAAACCCTTAATATAGATACAAGCATACACAAGTACACTTACATGGACTGTATATCCATAACCTTTAAACAATTATATTTTGATAGTTTACCTTTCTCTCACTAACCCGGTATATAGTAGTTCAACAAATGTTTATTGAAATAACCAATACTCCTTTTCCACAACTGGCAAGTGTTTTTGATGTATTTTGATAGAATTCCTACAAGATACCTTTTCAAGGATCTGGGGCTAATTCTTTTTAACTGTAATGAAAATGCATTCCTTCATCAGTAGTAAGATACTAAATGTAAACATAAACAAAACTATTTTATATGTGACTTATAAAGTCATACTGCATATCTTATAGTCACACTGTGTATAATGGATTTAGGTCTCAAACTTGATAAACTTATGAACAAGTTTTACCGGTTTGCTAACTGTGATGAAAGTTTCTGAACATTGGTTTCTGAGTTATAAAATGAATTATCAGGAAGTTACACAAGCAGCCTAGTATTAAAACGATGTTTTGTGGTTAAAGTACTTTAACCACATTACATTCCCTGTGAGGCAGGGAATAATGTCCCTATGTTTCCCAGGCTGATTTTTTCTTTCTTTTTTTTTTTTAGTCATAGATAGACACAATACCTTTATTTTATTTATTTATTTTTATGTGGTGCTGAGGAGCAGACCCATTACCTCACACATCTAGACAAGTACTGTACCAGTGAGCTGCAACCCCAGACCTCCCAGGCTAAATCTTGAATTCCTGGGCTCAAGTGATCCTCCTACCTTAACCATCAGCTACTCAGGTGGTATTGGAACACCAAAGCATCTGATTGTGCCATAAAAGAATTGTGACTGAATTACAAGAAGCATTACCAGTCAGAGTTAAAATCATTTTCTTCCATAAATAGTATTTTTCTGACAAGATGGAATAGATTTTAATGAAGTAGATTTTTTGTAACATAATTAATATTTTAAAATATTTTAATATTTAAAATATGAGCTTTTTTATTCTTATAAAGTTGTTAGCTTGAAACCAAAAAAATTTAGAAAATATTTTTCAGCGGTCATAATAATACCAAGTTGAAAATTAAACTGCCTTTGCCTTCCCCAAAGATCCTCCTTAATGCATAGAAGAGTTCTTTAAAACTTGAAGAGAAATATTAACAGTATAATGGGAAAATGATGTATCATGACCTAAGAGATTCTGATGTAGACATGTATGTATAATTTAAAATACTTAAAGGTAAAAGGAGGAAGAAAAAGACTTAATAAACTCATAATTGATAAAAACATAAAAAATATTTATCTGAAATCAACAGCCAACATCATTCTTACTATTCAGTTGATATCAGGAATAATACACACACCAGAATGTTGGTTTTTAAAAGTTTATCCTGTTAAGTGTATATGTTTTCATACACAGGTTGGAAACAAAGTAGCTACTGAGGAGACAAGACTTTTAAGCAGAGTACATTACTCAAGTGGACTTACTGGTCAGGGCAGTGATGGCCAGATGAATTAATGTATCAGGAAAATGTTAGATACATGATCTGAGTATGAGAATAGAAAATTCATTCACACATCCATAAAAGGTAATGGCCAATACATTTTTCAAAGAATGTTCAAGTTCATTAAGAATCAGAGATGCATTATTAAATAAGATATAATTTTATAGTATGTTCAGTTGATGAAGATTTTAAAATAATACCAAGCATTGACAAATACAGTTATATACTGCTAGGGGGAATTCAAATTGTTATGTATATTTATGTTGGAAAGCAGTTTAGCAATATGTATCAATAGCTTTAATAGTATGGGAAAATCACATTGTACAAACTTAATTTAAAAAGAAAAACAAGATAATTGTATATGTAGTTTCATTCTATTCCTTCAAAAATATACATAATTAGACATGGACAAAAGGTCCAAACTGAATATTTAGAAATTCAGGGGAAATAAATTAATGATCTGCTAACTTTATCCCTAGTTCTAGCGGGATTGGGATGATTCATCATGCATGTATGTACTTTGATATTCATAATTATTTATAGTATGTGTTTTTATAATTGGAGCGAAAATATAATCTATGGTGTGATACAAAACATTCAAGAACAGTGTTTTTTTTTTTTAAACATTGATTTGTTTTTTTTGTACCCGGGATTAAACCCAGGGGTGCTTTACCACTGAGCTAAGTCCCCAGCCCTTTTTTATTTTGAGACAGTGTCTTGCTAAGCTGCTCAGGCTGGTTTTGAACTTGGATTCTCCTGCCTCAGCCTCCCACATTACTGAGATTACAGGCATGTGCCACCATGTCTGGCATAAAGTTGGAAATTTTAACTGCTGTATATATTTTGACCCAGGAACTTTGTTTTATAATGTATCTTATTAATTATTTACCAAGCAAGTGTATTTACAGTGGTTTACATTTTCACCTATTTTTAAAAGTCTGTAAGTGAAAATCCTCACTAGGTTTATCCATATACTGTGAAATTTATTTTTCTTTTAGTGACACATTGTCTTACTTTGCTTGGTTCAATATCAATTGGAGGGGCACACAAAATTTTATTTGTTTAAGACAGTAGAAATAATAGCTACTCTAGCATTAGGATTTTAATTATTAATGAATCCTGATCTGGTAACTGATTTCTCCCTTTCATGCATTAAAGTTATTTTTTCTGCTATTTATAAAGTTAAAAATGTACAGAAAAATTGAATGAATTTTATACCTATATATCCATCAAATCTAGGTTTTACAGTTAACATTTTACTCTGCTTTATATCTTACCTATACATTTCTCAAAACTTCTCTTTATCTGATGATCATATTTTTATGGTTTTTTCCAAATGAAATTGCATATATCAGTATATTTTTACCTTAACATGTTAGGGTGCATGTCATTAATTAGAAGTCAATATTTTAAAATTTGATCTTTTTCTTTTCAGGTAAAATTTTAAAATAGTAAAGTATGTAACTCTTAAGTATACCATTTGATGAATTTTGACAAGTGAATGTACCATAGTCTTACAATATACACATTACCATCTCCCCAGATGGTTCCTCTTCCCTTTCCCAATTATTTCCCACCCATTCCAACCCTTCACCACAAGAACCATTATTATGACTTTTTTTCTATCATAAATAACTATTGCCTGCTCTAAAAAACATCACATAAATGAAATTATATCGTAGGTACTTCTGAGGCTTTTTAAATTCAAAATAAAGCATTTGAGATTTCATTGTTGTTCCATTTATCAATAGTGCTTTTTATTTATTTTTAATTCACTGAGTAGTTCAGCCCATTTCATTGTGAATTTTTTGAGACTCCTGGATGTAGATTCTTAGTTTGTAGGATTTTTTTCCTTACTCTACTTTGAAGATATTCTTCTGTTTTTTTAAGTTAGTAGCTTTGTTGAGATAAAATTGAGATAAGCATCTTATAATTCATGCAATTAGAGAGTACAGTTCACTGTGTTTTAGTATATTCACAGAATTATGTAATCATTGCGTTATTTTGAAAGCATATTCATAATCGCCAAAACAAAGCTCATTAGCAGATACTACATTCATCCCCAACCCCTAAGCTGAGAAAACCCTTAATCTATTACCTGCTTTAGATTTGCCTGTTCTATACATTTTGTATAGATAAAAATTATACAACATGTACTTCTTTTATGACTGGCATTTTTTACTTAGCATAATGTTTTTAAGTTTCATTCATTATTATAACATATATCATTATTTCTATTTATTGATGAATAACATGTATACCATTTATTTTTCTCCATTTATGAGTAGGTAGACATTTGGATTTGGTTGTTTCTACTTTTTTGCCATTATGATTAATGCTTCTATGAACAAGATTTTGTTGGAGTATATGTTTTCATTTCTCTTGGATGGAAGTAGAATTTCTGTGTCGTATGGTAGTTTTGTGTTTAGCTTTTGAGAAACTGCCAAACTGTTTTTCAAAGTAGCCATATCATTTTGCGTCCTCACCAACTAGATAGCATTGTTCTAGATTCTTCACTTCCTTGCCAACACTTCTATTGTCTTTTTTTGTTTTTTGTTGTTGTTACTCTATTTTTTATCTATTTAATTATTTATTTATTTTTGGTACCAGGGATTGAGCTCAAGGGCACTCCACCACTGAGCCACATCCCCAGCCCTATTTTGTATTTTATTTAGAGAGGAGGTCTCTACTGAGTTGCCTAATGCCTTGCTGATGCTGAGGCTGGCTTTGAACTCATGATCCTCCTGCCTCTGCCTCCTGAGCTGCTGGGATTATAGGTGTGCACCACTGCACCCAGCTTGTTGCTTTTTATAGTACTGGGTATTGAACCTAGGGTTGCATACTCTTGGTGAGTGCTCTACCACTGAGCTACATACCCAGCCCTTGTTTTATCTTTTTAAAGTGAGATAAATTCACATACCACAAATTCACTTTCTTCAGTGGAGGGAGTTGCGGTGCTGAGGATACAATCAAGGGCCAGGTTTTCGTGAGTGCAAGGCTAGCGCTTTACCACTGAACTACATGCCTACCCCTTTTTAAATTATTTTGAGGCAGGGTCTCACTATGTTTTCCAGACTGACACAGGTTATCCTCCTGCCTCAGCATGAGTAGCTGGGATTACAGGTATGTGCCCCCACACCCAGCTAAGTTCACTCTGTAAAATGTATGATTTGGTAGTTTTTAAGTGTGTTTACAAAATTGTGTGACTGTTACCCCACTCTTCTTTCAGAACATTTTCATCATTCTAAATGAAATCATGTATCTGTTAGTAGTCATTACCAGTTCTCCTCTACCATTAGCTCCTGACAGTGGCTGATCTACTTTGTGTTTCTGTGCAGTTGCCTATTCTAAACATTTCATCCGAATGGTCATACAATATGTGGCTTTATATGTTTGGCCGATCATCTGATCCATGATCTTGGAGCATGTTTCCATTTATTTAGATCACCTTTAATTTCTTTCAATAATGTTTTGGCTTTTTATAGGCAAGGCAGGATATAGAGAATGAACCCAGATGTGATTTACTAATAAGCTACATCTCAGCCCTCTTTATTTTTCATTTTGATACAGTCTTTCCAAATTGGCCAGACTGGCTTCAAACTTCCAATCCTGCTCCAGCCTCCTTGAGTGACTGGGATTATGGTTATGTACCCTCACACCTGGCTTGTTTTGCAAATTTTCATTGTACAAGTGTCACACATTTTTTTTTGTTAAATTTTATTCTTGTTTTTTTTTTATGTTATTGGAAATAAAATTGTTTTCTTAATTTTAGTTCTGAATTGTTCATTGCTAGCATATAAACACCTGAATATTTTTGTGTATTGGTTCTTGTGTTCTGCAACCCTGAGAAACTCATTTATTAAGTTTGTTTTTTAGTAGATTTGTTAGAATTTCCTATATACAAAATCATGTCATTTGTGAAGAGAAATAGTTTACTTCTTCCTTTCCAATCTGGATGCTTTTGTATATGAAATCAGTAGTTATTCAAATCATTATTCCTCTATATGAATATATTGTTTTTCTCTGTTTGCTTTTAGTGTTTCCTCTTCACTTTTGATTTTGAGTAGTTTGATTTTATGTGCCTAAGTTTCTTTTCTCTTTACTTAACCTCTTTGGTGTTCTCTGACCTTGAATCTATATCTGTCTCACCTCTTGTCTCACATGTTTTTGATTCCAAACCTGCATATATTAGACATTTTTATGTTGTCTCACAGGTCCCTGAGGACCTGTTAAATTTTTCTGTTAAATTTTTCCAATCTTTTTTCCTCTATCCTTCAGATTCCATTACTGTATCTTAGAGGTCATTTATGCTTTCCTCTCCCATTTTTCATTCTGTTATTAGAATTCTGCAGTAAAATTTAAATTTCATAAATTTTTCAGTTCTAGAATTCCTATTGGTATGTTTTATGTTCTGTATTTTTCTAAGATTTCCACCCCTTTCACTCATTGTTTACATATATTCCCTTACTTCACTGAGCTATTTTAAAGTTTTTGTCTACTAATTTCAGTATCTGCTTAATCTTGGAGTTGGTCCTGGTTGATGGTGTTTTTCTCTTGACACTAGATCACCTTTTATCAGTTCTTGCATATTGAGTATTTTGGACATTATGATGGACAATGTGTATATCAGGTTGTGAAGTCTAGATTCTGTTCTGTTTTTTCAGAGTATTGTTTGTTTTTAGTAGGCAATTACCTCGTTTAGACGAACTCTGCAAAAATCTCTCTCTCTTTCTCTGGTGGAAACTCAAATTTCTGTCCTTTTTTTTCTTTGGCTAGGCTGCTTTGCAGTGAGCTTTATGTACATTTTTCAGTCACTATCCAGAGATTTGGGAAGGGAAACTTGGTTATTTTGAAGTAGCTCAATTGGTTTGAGCATTTTTACCTTTTTTGTTCAGTAGATCCATGGTTTTATTAACTGGAAATATTTACTTGGTATTTGAATTCCAATCTCTTATTTTGGCAGTTAAATAAGATACTGGTTATTTAATGCTTTTATTTTTCTCTTTATTACAGATAGAGCTGGAAGTATCAGTACTCTTGATTCTTTAGACTTTGCAAGATATTCAGATGATGGTAACAGGGAAACCGATGAGAGAGTGGCAGGTAAGATTGTAAAGACAGATTGAATTCTTTGACTTTGCAGAAATAATGAAATGGCTTAAAGAATTATCTTTCTTCTACAATATGGTATGTTGATACAATGTGCATAGTTATTATACAAAATTGTGGTACTAATTTATTGTTAGTGAATTCTAATTCATTGGAAGTTTGGGATACCCCAACCAGGAGGCTAAGAGTTTCTGGATATACATACCTGCAATTTCCTGAATTTTGCCTGTAGCCAGCAACTTACCACCAAATAGTAGTAAAACTGATGTTAAATAGACGTAAACCAGCCACTGTGTAGCACAAAATTAGTTGAACCTTTGCCTCATTCCTTTGATTCTACAAACCAAGGCTCATACTCAGGTAGTGTATTACTACAACTCTATTGATTGTTCAAAACTGATTGCAATAGTTTCAGTCTCAAATGGTGAGTAAAACTTTATCTTGAATTCCCTGGGTGCTCTCCAGTTATAATAGCATGTCTCCAGAAACTTCTGACTTTTCTCTGATCCAGAAAATAGAGGTTAATGATTGGTATGGCAGGGAGGACCCTGCTTATTTCAGAAAGAAGGGATAGCATCCTTCTAATTGGTTGCTCAGTCTACTTGTCCTCCCATAGCTCACCTGCCCCCATGAGTTCTGCCCTCTAAGTATCACAACTATATTTGTGAGTACTTCAGAGGACCAATTTGTATACCAGATGAGCCCAGTGGGAATCTACTGGAGGTTCACCCTGAATTTGCCAATGTAGAAGCCCTGGCTCCTTAAGTATAAATATCTGGTGCTTTCTGGTGCCTTCAGACTGGAGCTCTCTACCGTTGAAGGCATTCTAGATTGTGTTGCAGGCTTTGTAGTTTTCATAAGACTTTGTCACTGAGAGACATGGGAAAAGCAGACAGGTGTCACTCTGGTGTTTTGAGCTCCATTGGAATGTAGGTACTCCTAAAATAAGAGGTATGCCACATGGGATATATAGAACCTGTGAGGGAAATACAAAGTCAGGAAATACCCATAATATGGATTCTTCTCTTGTCCAGCTCTTGAATTTTTCTTTGATTTACTGGAACAAGTTTGCTAAAACCTACCAAAGATGGTATTACCTGAAATTGTCACTATGAATGAAAACGAATACCACCAATTCTTAAGGTACTAGCACCATTCTGGATACTCTAAATGTTTATTAACTCATTAAATAATGAAATTAGCACCATGGCTCCCTCCCCAGAAAACTGAGGCACTCAGAGTATCATATAAAAAGAGAGCTGGGATTCAAATCCAGATAGCCTAGCAATAAGAGCCCACAATTAACTATACCATATTCTTTCTCCTGGCATAAAGGATTAGGTTTGACCTAATTAAAAATGACATTTCAATATGATTTTTCATTCTTTGCTCCCAAATAAATATTGAACATTGTAATAACTCAGACATTGATATGAGTTAGAAAAAAAAATGGTTGTTTTTCAACAAAAGCTGAGACAAGATTTAATAGTATAAACAATAGCAATACCAATTTAATGGGGAAGTCTCTAGAATTCTAGAGTTTAATGTGACTTCCCTATATCAAATCACAGTTTAGTGATAAGCATCACTTATTGGTAGTCATAGCAAAACAGCAAACCACATCAGTAATATCTAAAAATTAGCAAATCAGATGGAAATTATTTGAATAATTTTGGGATTAATTTGTCCTATGGTATCATTTGTACAGTAGCATTGTTAGATATTAGGTATTTAGGTTACATATTAAATATGTGGGGTTTTAGTTGATTTAGAGACTAAATATATCACAATTTGTATATTATTTTATTGTACATATTGTTACATATTAGAAAAAACTCCTACGTAGAAGTTGGCCACATAATTATGTTCTCTTCAACTTAGATTTGAAAATTTACCTTTCAGATTGAGACAAATTAAAGGGATTCATCATTATTCTCACTATTTAGGTATTTTAATATCTCTAATTAAAGGAAGGAAATCATTATTGATGTAAAAGCAAAATGTTTAGATTAAATTTATAATCACAAATTCCTTGGGACAATCTTTATTCACAGCAGTGTAGACAGAAAATTGAAGTTTCTCTAACCAAAGTTTACTGTGTACATACAGTTTCATTCCTTGTCTTTTATCAGAACTCTGAGTAAGAAGGTTAATAATCACATTCAACCAAGTGTGGTGACACACACCTATAATTGCAGCTATTGGGGAGACTAAGGCAGGAGGATTATGTGTTCAAGGACAGCCTGGACAATTTAGCAAGACCCTGTCTCAAAAATTAAAAAAGAGGCTGGGGATTTAGCTCAATGGTAAAGCACCCCTGGGTTTAATTCCTAGTACCATGGTTGGGGGGTTGGGGTCAGGGAGAATCTTTTGTTTTTCATGTATCTTTCTTTTTCATGATATTCAGTCTTCAGTATGTACCCCCTTTATCAAACTGTAATTTGGTGCAAAACTCAGTAAATATAGTTCTGATTGTTAATAGATATATCTCATTGTTGTGATAAGATGTAGAAAAATTGCACATATTTTAGTATGATGCAACACTAATTTTGTACTAGGTTGCAGGATCTGTGTTCAATGTTTTGAGGGTCTTAGTGTATACTTGAAATAAACTGGTACATGACACCTCCTGATTTATAAATGTTGCCAAATATGCCTGTTTGGATACATATTGTTAAAGGTAAACATGATTGTTTGGTAGCTACTCATTTTTTTTAAATTGGTACATCTCAGTTGTACAAAATGATGGGTTTCCCACATACATGAAAACCCAGTTTGATCGGTTTTATTCTCCAGTAACCACCCCACGCTCTCTGTCCTTCCCTCCATGCCAACCCATCCAAATGCTAGATAGTGAACAAAGTAGTGGATCTGGATGCCCTACAGACTTACACAACCAACAGTGGAATGTATTAAATATGTGATAGTTTTGAGCTTACATTTTTATCTAAAAAATATATTCCTAAATTTGGAGAGATAAAGTAACTTTTAATTACTACATTGTGCTTAGTTTAAAATAAATGCTTTCATCTTCCGTAAAGGAGGAAGAACATTTATCCCAAGAGAACAGCTTTCAGTCTTTTAGTGATCTTGTACCCTAGCCTTTTATTGAATAAAATGTGTTAATATGTGGATGAGACTTCACAACAGTTTCAATTAATAACAGTTCCCACTTTCCAAAAGATTTTGAATCTGCTAACTATTGGTAGTAATTTAAAAGCTTATCAAAAGATCAGTAATTCAAAAAAGATACTTGTCCTATCACCTGTCATTGGGTCATAGACTCACCTCACTAAGAATGAAGAAACATCCAGGAAGAAAGATTTATTACATTTCTGTGCCAGTCTTGTGTAAAAAGAGGTCATAGATAATATAGTTAATGAGCCCATTGTCCTCCCAGGCAAATATAGCGTCTTTTCCAATCTTTAAGTTACCTGTCAATATTTATGAAATAGATACTACATTTGTTTTTAGCATCATTTTTATCACTATTCCCCTAAATTTAAAAAATTAGTTTATTTTCTCAAGTTCACATGAGTTTCTTTTTCATAAAGGAAGGAATCTGTAAATGAACAAATTTATTGAGCATATCCTATATGCAAGGCAGTATGCTAGGTGCTTTATATGAAATATTTGATCTTTTTAAAAGTCCTATAAATTACATCATAAAATCCTTATTTTACAAATTAGAAAATTGAGGCTTTCCAAGGTTGAGAAATTTACACATAGGATTTTTACCCTTGAGCCCATAATATGTCCTTTAGTATTGGACTATTATTTCTGACACATCTGTACATAGATGTGGACAGCAGAATATATATTTCTTACATAAGACTCAACACTTTCTTTTTTCTCTTTCTTTTCAAAGGAGTAAAATTTTAAAAGCCTTTTAGGTAGTTTCTATTTCTCTTATTTTTCACATGAATATTGTTTTAGTCAGCTTTTTTGCTGCTGTGACTTAAAGACCTGACAAGAACAACTACAGGAGGAAATGTTTATTTTGAAGCTAACAGTTTCAGAGGTCTCAGTCCATAGACAGCAGGCTCCATTCCTCAAGACTCACAGTGAAGCAGAACTTCATGGTAGAAGAGTGTGGCAGAGTGAAGCAGCTCCCTTGATGATCTGGGGACAGACTCAACTCTCTAGATACAAAATATATACCCAAAAGGCACACCCCCAGGGACCTACCTCCTCCAAGCACACCCTACCCTTCTTCAGGTAAAAGAGGGTAACCCTTCTTCAGTTACTGCTTAGGTAATCTAGTCAGGGAATTAGTTTACTGATTGGGTTAAGACTCTCGTAACTCAATCATTTCTCCTTTAAATCTTCTTGCATTGTCTCACACATGAGCTTTTGGGGGACACCTAATATCAAAACCATAATAAATATGGAAGTATACACTTTCACATAAAAGTGATTTAAGTAGTGAAGATATCAAGCCAAAATGAGCTTACTTTAATTGATTTTTAAGTAAAAGTCTTAAGTTTTCTTAAAAGTATCAAGAGATTCATATTCTAAATATTGGAATTGCCATTATTTAAATTGTTTTTTGTGCTTTGAGCATCTATTCTGTTCATCACAATGTTAGACCCTCAGTATGGAAATATAAAAGAGATCAAGTTTCTGCCCTAGAGATATGTGCTCTGAAATATGTCTATGTCTGTAATACAAATGTATTCTGTGCTTTGGAAACAGTGATAAGGATCTGATTGATTTTAGAACTACCTATATTCCTGTTTTGAGTTTGTAAGATTTCGTTTAATGTTGGCAAGAATGTAGGGGAAAAGGCACACTCATACATATCTGGTGGGACTACAAATTGATGAAATCACTCTGGAAAGCAGTATGGAGATTTCCTCAGAAAACTTGGAGTGGAACTACCATTTGACCCAGCTATCCCTCTTCTTGGCCTGTACCCAAAGGACTTAAAATCAGCATACTATAGTGATGCGGCCACATCAATGTTCATAGCAGCTCAATTCACAATAGGTAAGCTAGGGAACCACCTAGATGCCCTTCAGTAGAAGAATGGATAAAGAAAATGTGGTACATATATACAATGAAATATTACTCAGCCATAAAGAAGAATGAAATTATGGCATTACCCAGTAAATAGATGGAACTAGAGACTATCATGCTAAGTGAAATAAGCCAATCCCCCAAAAAACCAAAGCCCGTATGTTCTCTCTGATATGTGAATGCTGACTCACAATGGGGGCTCTGGGGGTGAAGCAATCTGAAGGTTCACCAGATTGGTCAGTGGGAATGAGAATGGGGGATGGGAGTGAAAAAGACAGTGGAATGAATCAGATATAACTTTACAATGTTATATATGAATACACGACTAGTGTAACTCCACATCATGTACAGCTACAAGAATGAGAAGTTATACTCCATGTATGAATATGTCAAAATACATTCTACTGTCATGTATAACTAAAAAGAACAAATTAAAAAATACATATTTCATTTAACATCAGAATCCCTGACTTTGTTCTCATATCTTTACCTGTTACCGTGTAACTTCTCTAGTTGGTTGTACCTTAACTCCTCTAGGATCTAGAGAAGTAAAAACTGTGCTTTCTAACCAGGCATGATGGTGCACACCTGTAATCCCAGCTACTCACTTGGCTGAAGTATGAGAATTACAAGTTTAAAGTCATCCTGGGCCATTTAGCAAGACCCTCTCAAAATAAAAATAATATAAAGGGCTGGGCATATAGTTCAGTGGTAGGACACCCCTAGGTTCAACCCTCAATACCACCAAAAAATAAAATAAAATAAACTGTCCTTCCTAATTTATATGTTTCAGATTTATCACATATAGCATCAAGCATTGGAATGTCCACTCAACAAATATTTGTGGAATAAGTTTATATTCTAGGTATATACTGTCCTTGGACCTACTGTCAACACAAACATATGTAGACTTTATTATGTTTACATGTTCTAGCAGGCATTCTAAAATGGCATTCAGATTTTTGCCTATAGAATAATTTGCCCCTTTCTCCTGCTAGGATCAAATTGAAAAAGGAGACATTAGTAGCCCTCTCATTCCTTTGGTAGTATCTTGGCAGCATTCACATCCAGCTGTCTCAGGATTAGGGGGGAAAAGCCCCCTATTACACATACATCATTTCCTTCCTATCAGTAATATGTTTTGATGTTCTTATTTTAAAATCTTATGTAAATCCTATTATTTTATATCATTTAAAATAGGATAGGTGCTCCAACGAAGCTGAAAAGAAGATAGGCAGCATTTTCAGAATGGATTTATCTTCAATTGTTACCATGAAATTAATAAGATAGACTCAAAAAAATGCATCATTGTTTTGGGTGGTTATATTTAAACTCAAAATTATTATATAGTAATGAAATTTTTGTGGATTTAGGTTTCTTTGTTCTTTAACATTTCCTAAAATATATTCATGACAATGTGAGTTTCATAGAGGAAGAACAAAAACAAAAGGAAAAAAAAGGATTTTATAAATATGTTTAGAAATTTATGGTTTTTGCAGGAGTTTTCAGAACTTTTAATATGATATGATTATAATTTATTATTATTTAATATGATTATAGGTTATTATAGTAATTTATATGGCAAGTCCTAAAGATCTTAACTATAACAGTTGTGGGGACAGATTAATATATATTTAGAGAGTGATTAAAGGGTTAAAATTAGTATGGTATGCACATTTAATTGATGGGGTAAGAGTAAGGGGTAGATGTAAGTAATCTCTAAGCTTCCTATTTGGCCAGCTGTGTAGATAGTGGTGCCATTACGGGAGACAGACAGCAGGTGGAAAATCAAATTTGAAAGGAGATGATGAAATTAGTTTTGTTAGGATCAAATTCAAAACTTAGGAGTCTTTCAAGTGGGTATGTCCGGAAGATACATAGGTAAGGTTTTATCTTAGGAAGAGAATTTAAAGATTTCTGAGTCAAAGTAATTGTGATAGTCAAAACCACAGAAGTATCATCCTAGTGGCTAGGTAGAATATGAAGAGAAAAGAGCCAAGGATGATGCCCTGAGAAACATCAACTTTGAAATGAGTGACAGAGAAACAGAAATGTAAGCAGGAAGAACAACAATGGGAAGAATTTCTTTCTTTAAAGGCTACAGGAAAGAGAGTGCCTTTTTCCCACTAAGGTAGATATAGAAAAAGGGATGTCTACAAATTATGGAGATTGTATCATGCTTTGATTCATTTACTTATCCCTCTCTAAGTCATACCTAATGGTGCTACATGTTTCTTAAGTCCATGATGGGTATGAGAATTTTAAACTCAGTAGGGGTGGAGATTATACTGTCTTAGGAGTTTTGTTTTATTTTAGAAATGGAGGCCAAGCGCGGTGGCACATGCCTGTGATCCCAGTGGCTCGGGAAGCTGAGGCAGGAAGATCCTGAGTTCAAAGCCAGCCTCAGCAATTTAGCGAGGCCCTAAGCACCTCGGAGAAATCCTGTCTCTAAATAAAATATAAAGGGCTAAATAAAATAAAATATAAAGGGCTGGAGATGTAGCTCAGTGGTTAAGTGCCCCTGGGTTCAATCACCAGTACTCACCCCCCACAAAAAAGAGAAATGAATTTTTATTCTAACATATTAAGAAAATTAGAGAGAATTTTTCTTTTCATAGAACTATTGTTAGTATACTTAAATTAAGTATTAAAGATTCAGAAGTAGTATTTCCAATCATCCTATATAAAGAAAAAGAAATCCAGATAATCCAACCTGGAAGAAAACGATTGTACAGCTACTATGAGATGGCAAAGTTCTGACGCAGACCTATTAATTTGAACTCTTCAGTGGTGAGCCAGAATTTGAAAAAATACTTAGACCAGTGTTATGGAAAAGATCTTCCAAAATAATATTTTGAGTTTCATGTCAGAAGAACTGAGTTTTAGTGAGTATTTCAAGGTAATATTAATGATAAATTGAGTTGGGGCCACAAAGGATTATTATTTCTGTTTTATCTTTAGCACTTCACCTTTGATATTTTCACATAGTTATATATCTCCTAAGTCATCTTAGGAGATACATTTCTTATATAGGAGATTTATATCTCCTAAGAGCAACCTTTAAGTACTCAAGTACCTCTAATATCCTCATAATATCCAGTGCAGGTTGGGAAATATTTCAACTAATTTAGAGTTGCTTTCTAGACTTAATCATTAATTATTTTGGCAAAATCATAATATGAAATATTAATATATACCTGCATATTTGCAGTTATTTTGAGCTTTTAATCCAAAGATTTAATAAAAATAAAAATTCATGTATATATAAGTATAGAATTGCCATAAAGAGCCTTTCTTGAGAAATTCTTATATAACTACAATTTCTTGCTTATACCCCTCATATAGATGTGCTATAGCTTCAAAGATAAACCTTTGTGTTTTAAAATTGATACTGTGTACAAGAAACATGCAGCAGAGTGAACTCATGTTGATAGGCACTGTCTTTTCAAAGTATTGGTAATTTCTGATGACATTTGTCACCATATATATATATAGAGAGAGATGTGCTAAAAAATATAAATTCTTGCCGTCTGACATGGGTTTTTCTGGCTTTCTGTGCCTTAATCATTCAGTGTTTTGCTCTTGGTCACCTAAACTTTCACCAATCTAATTTTGAGTTTTTCCCAGTTTGTCTTTTAACCAGCCCCCCCTTTTTTTTCCACATTTCCTATCATTCTGGTGTAGGGCATTTCTGATCTGCAATTGTTCTGTATTATGTCTTAGTAAATTTTAAGTGATATTGAAAGCATAATTTATATACTTTTAAGGTATAAGCTAGATATTTTTACATCAAAATTGATTACCTAGTATTTTGAAATTTAAAAAAAAGGTAAACCAATATGCTACTAAACCTGTTCTGTATTGTGTATAGTCTCACTGTAACACATGTGCTTACAGTTTTCAGAATTTTGATTTAGAGAAAATGTTTTCACTTTGTTGCACAGAAATCTTTGCAGATCAGCATTGCTGACTACCAAAAAACATATAGTAACATACAGTGTCATCTAATTTTTAGTTTTGCTTCCATGTTGCTGCAGTTAAATTCTGTGCATCAAAATAATTGGCCATCATGTACTAGATGTGATTGAACAACATCTTAAGTTTTTATTGAACATATGCAAACTGAGTGAATCCTAATTTTTCCATGTATTTTTATACCTTTATTTTCTCTGATATTTTCTGATGTGACATCTTGTTTTCTATTTATTGGTCAATCAGGAAAAATTGCACCTTTAAGATAAAACCTGAAATTTCCTAATTTATATGCAGAACTATTAACCACTATAGTTTTGAATATGCATTTGTGTCAAAGATCACTTAATTTTCTCAGAGCTTTACTTAATAGAAATGTCCTTTTTTCAAGTCTAAGCTTCTTTTTCTTCACACAGTATTCATCAATTTTAAGAAAATTTTTCATTTAGGACACATGTGGTTAAATCTTCATGATGAAACATTTTAAAGAGTTTATTAAAAAGTTTTTCTAGAGGGCTAGGGCTGTAGCTCTGTGGTAGAGTGCTCGCCTCATATGCGTGAAGTGCTGGGTTCAAGTCTCAGCGCCACATAAAAATTAAAAAATGATAGCATGTTCATCTACAACTAAGAAAATATCTTTTTTAAAGTTTTCCTAGTATTCATATTTATCATATAATCAGACTTTGTGATGATAGGAGAAATCTTCGAGTTTCATTAATCTTTCATAATGTGAACAGATTTGAAGAGTAAACAATCTTTGAAATTCTATTTAATATTCCTTAATATCCTTACACAACTATATACAATCATTTTAGAAATGATTGAAATGTGCATGGTCATTTGTTTTAGAATTTTCTTTATTAGAAATTAAAAGAAAAACCATTTCTAGTTTTTGGCTTTAAATGAAAACTAAAATAAAATCTTTAGAACTTTTTTTTAGGATATGTGCTTAACATATCTGTGCTTGGTCTTAGAAAACATATGCTTGTTTATAGAAAAATTTATAGGCATCCCAACCTTTGTTAAATATTTAAACCATATTCCTTCAACATCTTAATAAGGGTATCTCTATTCACTGATGTTTCTATATATTGATTTATAGCATTGTTTTAGACAATGCATTTAAAAATAACTTTTTTTAAAAATCCTTTTTTTAAATGGATATATGCTTGGACTTCGTCTAATTTTTACCTTTTCTCCAAAACTGCATCACCGAAAAACATGTCATTACATTTTCTCTCATAGACTGAGTGAAGCAGAAGCGCCCAGATTGCTGATATTTTTATTTAACTAAATGAAAGTATGCCATAGATTTTTATTTTTAAGTAGAGCTATTCCTTGTCAGACAGCTAGAACATTTGATAACAGTCCCCTGAATTCTACAAAAACTATGGAAAATATTCACCAGTTTGCTTTCAAATCAACTCTGCTGCATGCGTTCACAAATTTCATAAAGATTGCATGCTTTCTGTTTTCAATACAAATTGTATTTTTTTTCATACCCATCTTTGCTTTTTATTTTTTTATTTTTGTTTCCCTTTTCTTGGTTGGATGCCTATGTGTGTTTATTCCAAATCCCTGTCCAGTCCTGGAGTTTGAACTACGGAAAGCCAAGGAGACCATTCAGGCCCTCCGAGCCAACCTGACAAAGGCTGCAGGTGGTGTACATAAAACTTTTTTGAGACTTTTTGTACTTTAACAACGTAGAAGTAGCTGGGATATTTTTAAATGTAAAATAGTAAAATATTATTTATATTTTTTTCCACCAGAACATGAAGTTCCTTTACAGGAACGAAAAAATTACAAATCAAGTCCTGAAATTCAGGTGGGTGAATGACAGATCTAAAAGTATCTTCCACATAAAATGGTAGTACAAGTATTGAAGGAAGAAAACTTAACAGTTTACATCTAACTTTTATTTTGTTTCCAGGAGCCAATCAAACCTCTTGAAAAGAGAGCTCTAAACTTCTTAGTCAATGAATTTTTATTGAAGAATAACTACAAGCTTACATCAATAACTTTTTCAGATGAAAATGATGATCAGGTAAAGTCAGTTTTTTAAAGTGATTTGTTTCCTTTTTAACTTAGTTTATTTTCTCTTGTATCTGTTTGTTTGTTTTAAGTTATCCCTGTAGTAAAATTCTAGTGCCATTCTACTAGTTAGCAAAAATAGCAGCCACTAACCTCCCCAGTCTTGTATTCCATTTGTTTACTGATTTTTGTCTTTTCCTGCAGCTTTTACATAAAGACTTTTATTCTTTCCAGATAGTTTTTTTTTTAATTTTATTTAGTTGTAGATGAACACAATACCTTTATTTTATTCATTTATTTGTATGTGGTTCTGAGAATCAAACCCAGTGCCTCACACATTCTAGGCAAGCGCTCTACCACTGAGCCACCACCCCAGCCCTTTTCAGATAGCTTTTTACAACTTCCCAGTGACTTACAATTCATCCATAGTTGCATGTATTCATAAAGTGCACTTTTTGTTTTTACTTTAAAATGTTTGCTTGGTAATATAGATTAATTTACACTTAGAAATTTAGTTTAGGGTTGGGGTTGTAGCTCACTGGGAGAACATTTGCATAGCATGTGTGAGACACTGAATTCAGGCCTCAGCACCACATAAAAATAATTAATTAATTAATTAATACAGGTATTGTGTCCATCAGCAACTAAAAATATTTTTTAAAAAATTCAGCTTAACTATAAAAACTTCATGAGTGCTATGACAATTAAGAGGTTAGATAACACAGTAATTAAGATGCTTTCTTGAATGAGAGTGCAACTAGAAGCTGTATTTCTGAATAGGGACCAGTTTTAGAAGTTCATGGTTATTTTCCTGATAAAATCCTTTAATTAAAAAAATGATGGCTAAATTTAGTATTGTCTCTCAGCTCTAGAAATTTTGGCTACTTAGCTTAATGGATCTGTTTGAATTATATATCTTAAAAAACTAAATTCCAGGGAGTTCCTTATGTAGAAATAAGAAGGCCATCATTTTTTAAAATGATATTTTATTTTTTGTTATGCCTAGAGATTGAACCCAGGGCCTGCACATGCTAGGCAAAGACCTTACCACGGAGCTATACCTCCAGCCCCATGAGGCCATCGTTTTAAATTAAATGTATTTTGTCGGTTCATAAAATCTTACATAGATCTTTTTGCATCTCTTTAAGGGAGATAACATTTGCAATAACATTATTGCAAAGTATTTGGCTAAACTTAAAAATAATACAATGATGCATTGCTTGATAGAAGGGATACTTTCTGGGAAGTACATCATTAGGTGATTCCATCATTGTACAAACGTTGTAAACGTACACAAACTAAAATGATTATAACATTGTTAAGTGATATAACCTTATGGGACCACCATCTTATATGAAGGCTGTAAATATCTAGTTATTTATTAAATGATAACTGTACTGAACATATACTATGTAAAAGACATTAAACTAGTATTTTGCTATAATATAAATACTATACTGTGGTTGTAGCTTAAGTGAATTTTTTGTTTGTAAATTGTTTGTAAATGAAGACTAACCAAAGAACAAGAAAAATCTTGACGTAGAAGCTAAAATGAATGCAGAAAGAAGAAAAGAAAAACAGAGAGAGATAGGACACATAAAACAAATAGCAAGATAATAGATTTAAACTTCTGATGAAGGCCTAGGCACTATAAACAAATTTGTTGAGAGAAATTTAAAAATACTTAAATGAAGAGGTATGTTGATCTCATTGATAGATACATTGTGCTCTATGTTGTCAGTGTTTATTTTGGTTTGTATTTTTAATGCAATTCTAATCTGCATTAGAATTGGCATTTTTATGCCAATTTTTATTCATGTGGGAAAGGCAAGGAACTAGTATAGCCAAAACTCCTTTAATCAAGAATAGAGTTGTAGGACTTAAACTACAACTTAAACTAACTGATATCAAGTCTTAAAAAATTCTGTAGTCAAGACAGTGTCATATTGTTAAACAGACAAGTAAATAAATGAAGCAGCATGGAATCCAGAGATAGACTCACATATGTAAGTTTCTTTGATCTCCCACAAAATGCAAAATAAATTCCATGCAGAAAGAATAGGTTTTTTTTAACAAATGATCCTAAAATAATTTGATATCCATATGTTTTCCAAAACGGAAACCAAACCATATTCTATAACATATATAAAATATGAGCTCAAAATGAATCATATACTTTAGTGTAGATCCTGAAATGCTGCAAGGCTTCTAGAGGAAAACAGGGAGAAAGATCATTGCAATTTTGAAAGGTAGACAAAGATTTCTCAGATCTGACACCAAAAATATGTTTGGTCTCCATCAAATGTACTGTTATAAAAATTAATAGCTTCTGCTCTTTGAAAGCCACTCACAAGTAAACAAAAAGACAAGCCAGAGTATGTAAAAATATATTTTTTATGTAAAAACATTTATAAGTAATATATCTGATCAAGAATTTGTTAAAAGGCTCTAACCTCAATAATAAGAAATTAACCCAATTTTTAAGAGATTTATGCAGGTGCTTCACCAAAGATCTTCCTGGCAAATAAGCACATGAAAAAAGATGCTCAACCCCTTTATTGATTGGAGACATGCAAATTAAATTACACTGAGATACCACAACACATTTCTTAGACTAAGATTGTACAAGTCTTGACAAAGATGTAGAGCAGCTGCAAAGTCTTACCATTGCTGGTTCTGAGCACATTTTAGATATGTAATAAATTGTGGATGAATAATAGATAAAAGGACATTTGAATAATACATGTAATAATCATTTAATATTTTTTACAAGTTAAAATTTGTTTAATTCTTGTTGTAGTCCAAGCCCTGTAGTAAGTTTTTAAATTACTGCATTTATCCTAAGAGGTAATAAGTATTATATCCATTTTACAGATGACTCAATTAGGCCTCAAGTTAATTTATAATAATAATGAGTGGAGACTACCAGGAATTTCATATGTGGCTTTGGTTTTCTCCAAAGCTCCCACTCTGAATATGTATATTCATCTCAAATTTAATCCTTAATAATAGCTGTCTTATTTTTCAAATAAGCCTTTTTTGATATATTAGGGAGAGATGGATTTTTAAGAAAATATATTGCATGCAATTGATTACTCAAGAACTTCTAAAGCTCTTCTAAAAGTCTTTGCCCATAGAACTTGATATGCTATGCCCTTTTTAGTTTTAATAAAGTTGTATTAGACTGAATAAAAGAGAATGTTTCAAAATACAACAAATTGAAAAGCAGCTATTTGGATTTTGAAAATTGCCAGAAGCATTTTTAAGTAATATAAGTTAGATTCAAAGAGCTACAACAAAAAGACAAGCAGATTAAATTAGCTATTTACCCACTAGAGATTATAGTAATTATATATAGATCGGAATAATGAAGGAAGAAAACAGCTATTACTGAGTTTACTTGTAACTTTTAAAAAGTAGGTACAATTTATGAAGTATGGCTTTCTTAATCTAAAAATATTGAATGACTTCATGTTATTATTTGAGTATGTTTTATAAGCTGTTAGAGTTTACATTTTTGATAAACTTAAGACAATTAAACCCACTTACCTAGAATGTCAGGAAAATTACAAGATTAATATTGGACAGTAGAAGATGTAAAAGGAGCTTCCGTAAGTATCAATTGGAACATATTTTGCTAATACATCAAATGTATGGTTATTGTTTGGTTTTTCAGATGTTAGCAATAATAATATAAATCTTAAAAATGCAAGATAGGGCTGGGGTTGTAGCTCAGTGGTAGAGCGCTTGCCTCACATGTGTGAGGCACTGAGTTCCATCCCAGCACCACATAAAAATAAATAAATAAAGATATTGTGTCCAGCTACAACTAAAAAAATATTTTTAATAAATGCAAGATAAAATTGCCTCTAAGATTTTTTTATTTTATTATGTCTTTATCTTTTAGGATTTTGAATTATGGGATGATGTAGGATTAAACATTCCAAAACCTCCAGACTTACTACAACTTTACCGAGATTTTGGAAATCATCAAGTGACTGGGAAAGATCTTGTGGATGTTGCCAGTGGAGTAGAAGAAGATGAATTAGAGGCTCTTACACCAGTTTTGGGCAGTCTTCCTCCATCCCTTGAAACTCCTCAACCTGTAGAGGTAAGAAATACAAACGCATAGTCAAGTTCGTAAAAAGTATTTAAACTATGTAAAAACATGATGAGATCTTGAGTTTCTTTTTCTCCTATTTTGATTTTAGAACTCTTTGCTAATACAGAAATTAGAAGATAAAATTAGCTTATTAAATAGTGAGAAATGGTCATTGATGGAACAAATCAGAAGACTTGAAAGGTTAGTACTTAGTCATTATTTCTGAAAATTCTCTTTGAACTTTGTAAAGACAATGGTAGATTATATAAATATAAGAAACAACTTCTTAGTTATAAGGCATAACTTTTGTTTTAGTAATTCTGAAAGAATTATAATGGCTTTATTTAAAATAATAAAAATCCTTTATTCCCAAAAAACATTCTTAAATCACTGGTATTATAATTGATTATGTCTTTGAACTAAGAAATAGATATTTTTATCTCCCTTGAGTTAGTCAGAGAAATAACTCCTCCACATTAGTGTTGTACATTTTTCCCATTATTTTATTTCATTCTTATAATACAACTGTAATAATCTTATAATAATCGTAATGACCCCCACTTTGCAGAATGAATAAAGGAAAAGTGCCAACCAAAAGCAGAGTTCATAAGGCCATTTTTGTGGTTCATTGTTTAGAGCTTATAGCTGTGCCTTTATATATATGAAGCATCTGTGAATATTGTAGAGCGAAAGATGATTATTTGCCAAACCATTTGCTATTAAAATTACATTTTTAAAGCACTAATCCCATTATGAGGTTTATGCTGTTGCCAAAGTTTTGAAGAATAAAGTTGTTCTCTGGTAATTTCTCTCTTGTTCTGCAGTGAAATGGACTTCCTCAAAAATGAACACTTTGCCATCCCAGCAGTTTTTGACTCTATTCAACCTCCCTTAGATCCGTCTCCCCACAAAGACTCTGAAGACAGTGGACAGAGTCAAGTTGTAAATAGTTCTGACAAGGAAAAAAATAAAGATATTCATCTTTCAGTAACAGACAAAACTGATTCCATTATTCCTAAAGAGAATTCCTCAGATTCTTTCCCCAGAATAGAAAGGGAAGGAATGCCATCTTCTTCTTCAGCATGTAAAACCACAGTTCATTTTGATAAACCCAACAGGTTAGTATGCATCCTTGAATTTGAAATGCACCTTTTATTTAGTACATCATCAAACTGGAAAAACTTCAGTTCTTATTTATACCTATTTGTTCTTTTTTTTAATATTTTTTTAGTTGTTGATGGATCTCTATTTTATTCATTCATTATTTATATGTGGTGCTGAGGATCGAAACCAGTGCCTTAGGCATGCTAGACAAGCACTCTACCACTGAGCCACCACCCCAGCCCCCTATTTGTTCTTATATGCATATCAGATGTGTAAATTTCTTTACATTTGACAGGACCATGGCATATAGCAAAGTTCATGTCACAATGTAGTTAATAAATTAAACGACATCAAGAAGAAATAAAGGGGCTAGATTCTGAAGTACATAAATAATATGTATGTTACTATGCTGTATACGCTTAGCTAGTGCATTTTACCTTTTCTCTGTTCAGTTAGTGTCAAACTCTGAAGGTTTTGGGGCTGCATAGTTGCTCATGTAATAAAAAGGGAATGATCTTTGCTCCCAGTCATTTTTCTTATGTCTGCTTCTATTATTGATATTGTATCATAAATATTCTCTTAATTTGTTTGTTTAATTTGGGAGGTTACAGTGCTTGAACTCAAAAAATGAAAAAAAACATGGTCCATGTCCTTTATGATTATGTTTTCTAGTTGAAAAGGCAAAAGGTAAGCCAGGCACAGTGGCTCACACTTGTAATCCCAGAACTTTGGGAGGCTGAGACAGAAGAATCGCGAGTTCAGAGCCAGCCTCAGCAATGACGAGGTGCTAAGCAACTCAGTGAGACCCTGTCTCTACAAAAAACACAAAATAGGGCTGGGGATGTGGCTCAGTGGTCGAGTGCCCCTGAGTTCAGTCTCCAGTACCCCCCCCCCCAAAAAAAAGGCAAAAGATAATTTTGAAATATTTTAGGTTATAATTTGAAAAGATACTTTTAAGGTAAGAATATTTACTAGGTTCTGTTTATGTGTCGGGCTTATAATTCAGTTCCTAGTGCTATATGTATACTGACTCATTTAATCTTTATAAATATACTGTGGTGTATTTTTAGCCACAAGGTTATTCCTCTTCCTCCTATTAAATAGAGAAATATTATACCCACTACTAGGGTACAATAGCAAAGCATTACTAATTTAATTTGCTTTAGGATCATAGGTCCTCTTTATGAGTGGGAAGTATTGGATTTTTTTTAATACCTATTAGATTTTTTTTCTTTAGGATTATGGGGGTTAACAAAATGAAATAGATGTGGTACAGTCCTCAAAATGTATTTATTCCAAGTTCTAATATGCAAAAGATAGCAAAAAAATCTAGGGGCTGGGATTGTGGCTCAGAGGTAGAGTGCTTGCCTCGCATGCGTGAGGCACTGGGTTTGATCCTAGCCACTACATAAAAATAAATAAATAAAATAAAGACATTGTGTCCATCTACAACTTAAAAAATATTTTAAAAAAATCTATATTACAATACTCGGTAATAACAGCATTTACAAAGTTCTTTAGTTTTTAGAAGAACTTCTGTATTTCTCCATTTTTATTTTGTTTCATTTTTTTTTTTAACTTCAAAGCTACCCAATGGAAATAGATGACTGTTAAAATCATTCAACTAATTTTCTTTTAGTTTTTACTAAGTTCCACACAGTATTACATGGATTGCAGTGGTGAGCAAGACATAGGAATTCCTTCACTCACACATTTATAGTATGAGAAAGACAATCAAGCAATTACACTAACATATCAAATGTGGTACTATAATTATTGCTTTGGAAACACACAATCAAGTCCCCTAACCTACTTATCAAATCAGGAAAGGTTTCATGTGTCATCGAAATGTCATCTAATCTGGAACTGAAAGACTAAGTTACAGGAAAAGAGATGAGTGTTCCACTAAGAAAGATCAGAATGTACAAAGAGTGGCGTGCTTTGTGGAAAATAAGGATTTAGTAAGGTTTGAGCAGTGAATGCAAATGAAAGGAATGATTGGAGTTGAAATTAGAGAATTAAGCAAAGACTAAGTCATATAAACCTGTGTTAACTCATTTAGAGAGTTTGGATGTAATGGTATTTAATTTTTTGAAAACATCTTACGGGTAAAGGTAATTAAAATATAGCAAGACTGGAAGAGAGGAGACCAATGTAAGGTGTATATATTGGAAAAATCCAAATAAGAAATCATTGAGACCTGTTAGAGCTGGGAATAAAGATGGAGAGATGTGGATAGATTTGCAATACAATTGAAAGTTAAATGATTGATTGGATTTGGGGTTAAAAGAAAGGGAAAGAATCAAAGCTGATATGTGCTTTCTGGCCTGAGCAAGTGGATGGATTATGGCCCCCTCCTTTGATAAAATATGGGAGGAATGTAAAAGAACAAAAAGACTCAAACATTGGCACACTACTTGAACTCTGATAGAGATCACTGGGTGACACTCTGTGGCCTATATTAAATAAGCATGATTATGTAAGTTTTGGTTTTAGCCTTTTCTCTGTAGGTTGAGCACATAAAGTATAACTTAATCATATTTTTTTTTGCACTACAGTAGAGATCAGTATGTGTTAGAACTATAAATGAGTCTAATCTTCTTTATTAAATATAGATTAATACTTTCTATTGCCAAAATACTTCTTTTTAAAAAATGTATTATGAACCTTGGTTTATCTTTAAATTTTGCCTCATGTGGGTCTCTAACATGAAAATTTGTTGTCATTATTATATATATAAATATATTAGTACAACTTCAATTCCTCTTAGCAATATACTTGGTCAACCTTTGTATCTATTTTACCTTCAGTAATCTTTTTGGGACCATGGAGAATTGGAGGTGAGGAAAGTCCTCATTTTAGATTTTGTAAATATTTTCTATAATCATTGGCCACTATACTATTTCAGGCTTGATCCAATAACCTAAAGGCCATTCATTCATTCATATAACATCAAGCTACTTCAGGATCAGTGGTCTGTATTTTTTTCCCCTATATATTTCTCCAGTGAAATGTTCTTTAAGTAACTAGTGGCTGAGAAATCTGGCTAACATTTATAAGTTAGAAATAAATACAGAAATGGGAGTTATAATATGCATTGCTTTTGCCTTAAATGTCAGCAATAATTCTTTGGTATTGTCTCCTTATCATCCAATATTTTCCTCTAGGAAATTGTCTCCTGCTTTCCACCAAGCACTACTTTCTTTTTGTCGAATGTCAGCAGATAGTCGTTTAGGATCAGAGGTAATTTACACCAGATATTCTTACAACTTCCTTAAAGTGTTCTACTATATTTCTTCATGTCTCATACAAAAGCATATATGATAACACTATATCTCAAATGAAAAGTCTGTTATAAAGAACCAATACCTTGAATTTTAAACTCGTAAGGAAATTAGTTGATTATTTGTTCTTTGGATGATGGCTGTGTTTATTAATATTAAAGTAACCTCTCGTGTCTCTGTTTTAATATGGTATGTCTAATGATAGCATCTTTGGGGTACAATTCAGAAAACTAACTTAGGTGTACACTGTTTTATGTTTCAGGTATGTTTAGGTAGTGGTTATTTTTATTTCATTCAAAGTGATTGTATTTGAGAACTGAGTTTGTTAGCTCTCAGATCATTTTCCTCTTGTAATTGTTGCAGACTCATTTTGAGAGCATTCCCCACCCCCCACCCCCATCTTTGTATTTACTTCTTTTCTAGCTCTTTTTTAGTTAATTCTACTTGTCTTTTCATGGGCTTTGTCTTAGATTGTCACTGGGAATATCAAACACCTAGAGGATTGTTTGGTTGCAGTCTGGAAATCTTCATTATTAGATTGTGTCAGCTTCCTTGGGCCACACCTAATATGCAGCTTCGTTATACAAACTGCCTAGGCAGTGATTAAAGATTTTGTTTTGTTTTGTTTTGTTGTTTTAATCTTTTTGGGGGGCAGGTACTGAGGATTGAACTCGAGGGTGCTTAACCACCGAGCCACATCCCCATCCCTTTTTTATATTATATTTAGAGACAGGTCTTGCTGATTTGCCAAGTGCCTTGCTAAGTTGCTGAGGCTAGCTTTGAACTCACAATCCTTCTGTCTCAGCCTCTCAAGCCACTGAGATTACAGGCATGCGCTACCATGCCCGGCTGTGATTGAGGTTTTGTGAGTATATTTTCAAGGATAAAAACAGAAACAGCCCCAAACATATGCTATCCCTACTTGTTCCCAGAATTAAAGCCTGATAGGTCTCCTTGGCTTCACCGTTATTTTTTACTGGTATTTTATTTAATTTTATCTTTTAAACATTTTCATTTTTAATTGGCACATAGTAATTACACATATTTATGGGCTATGTTGTGACATTTCAGAACATTAATATGCTGTGTGATGATAAGGTCAGGTTAGTTGATAAGTCACATGTCACTTCAGACATTTATATTTCTTTGTATTGGGAACATGCAAAATCCTAGCTATTTGAAATATTCATTTAATTTTTGTCCACCATACTTATCCTATTGTGCTATAGAACATTAAAAGCTATTCCTCCTGGGGAATAGAGATGTTACTCAGTGGTAGAGTGCTTTCCCAGACCGCTTGGAGGCCCTAGGTTCACTCCCTCGCACTGTAAAATAAAGTTATTCCTTCTATCCAATTGTGCCCCCTTTATTAGTATTTTTAATTCATTTCTGGCCCGCAAAACGTTGATGCCATTTGGGGTCAATGTCATTGTGGTCTTTATTACCATATAATGTTGGAATGTGTGTTTAGAACAGAGGTGGCAGGATCCAAAGCATTAACTTTAAACTCCTCTTTGTTTTTGTTTTTGATATTTTTAGTTGTAGATGAACACAATACTTTTATTTTACTTATTTTTATATGGTGCTGAGGATCAAATCCAGTGCCTTATATATGTGAGGCAAGCACTTTACCACTGAGCCACAATGCTAGCCCTTTAACTTAGTCTTAACGCACAGAGTACTACCACCATTAACATTTTTGAATTCTTCGGTTTTCTAGGTGTCTCGGATTGCAGATAGTGAAAAAAGTGTTATGTTAATGCTGGGACGCTGCCTGCCACACATTGTTCCTAATGTACTGTTGGCAAAGAGAGAGGTAAAACACATCAAGTATTTTCACCCCAATAATGCCATCATGTTGTCCATTTTTTGTCATTTTGAAGTTTAGTGTTATATTTTTATTTTGTTAAAGTCTGTTACTTGCAATCATATTCTTACTTTTATGCATGCATCTCTGCTCCTAGAGAATGGTTTTACACCTCTGTCAGGTGAGTTCAGTAAAACTGCATGATATTCATGTTTTTCCAATTTTGCTTAAAGCATTATTAGCTTCTGCAACACTATTACTGTAGGTCCATTTATGTGTCATGAACACTTTTATTTTATATTACCAGTTGACTAATTTATCTCTGCTATTGTTATAATGTGCTAGATATGTCTACAGAAGTGGATACTCTTCAGTATTGAAAATTATGTAATTCTTTCCTCAAATATACTTGTAGTTACTTATTATAAATGTTAGTTTTATTATGTTTGTTTGCCAGTAACACGTGATAGTTAATAGGTTATAGTGATAGGATAGATAGATAGATATTGACTATACAAACTTAAATACCTTTTAAAATTTTACCTTGTAAATGACTTGTTGATAGATTCTTTAAATAAATAAAATACAATTGCAGATATATTTTATTCCATATAGTCCATAAACACTCTAGGAAGTTATCTTCGTAGTTACATTTAGGAATCATTAAATATGGCTATATTTAGCCAATAAAGGATTAATGAGGATTATCTATAATCTCATTTAAATGACAATAGATGATTTCCTTGCTAATAAACCACTTTTTTGAATTATTCAATTTAAGAGATAAATTTCCAATTCACAAAATTTTTATTATAAAAGGATTGACTACTTTAGAACATAAGTTTCTACTGTTATTAATATTTACCACTAATTTTACTTAGAATTCATGGGACCTACAGTATGATAGGTACATGATGCATTGGCAAACCTATTTAAAGCTCATCCTTAGTTATTCGTTTAGCAAAAGAAATTTGTACTGATCCTCAAGAAAATTTAAATGTAGAGTTTTAAAAGCTCTTATTCTTGTAGTTATTTGTAATTCCAAGAGCTTAAAAAACTATTCTTGCTGGTGGTGTTATTCTTATCTAATCATTTAAAAGCAGTAAGATAATAAGAATTTTGAAAGTTTTCTATGTCTTGAAGGATCAGTGTCCAATTTCAGATTGTTTTGCAGTTCTGCCTGGCAGAATGATGTTTGAGCTTCTTTTCGTTTTTCAGCTTGTAACAACCATGCATTAATGTTTGCATCCCTTTTACTATGTTTCCTTTATATAATCTTTAAATGTCACAGAAACCTAATTATCATTAGGTGAAGTTTTAGCGTTTTTATTTTAGTTTTCCATATTATCATAAAAGACCAGCAGTAAAACCAAATTGAACTGCATGAAATATTTATAAATTTGCATCGGTAATTAGACACATTATATTTATATATATATAGATATAGATATAGATCTATATACACACATACATACATATATCTACTTTGAGGTATGTTTACTTTTCTTGCTGATTTTTAATGTTTAAAAAGTACATAATTATAATTTCATGAAGAACCGATCATTTTTATTTATTGTTTAGTTATTTATTTCTTGTTTATGCTTTATCATAAAATTAGCCATTTGTAATAAAACAAAGTTATCTCTCAGAATTAAATTACTCAACAATGAAGTTTATCTTGGTCTGATTTAAAGCCTGTCCCTGGGTATAAAAAGACAAAATCGTATGTGTTTAGCACATACAAAGCCCTGGGTTCAATCTCTAGCACTACAAAAAAAAAATAATAATAATAATAACAAAAGGTGGTAGTTTTGTTTCATTACATTCCTTGACATTGAATTACTTTTTGATATTTGACCCCAGCTTCTTAAATTTTTTAAAAAGCTTTTTTTGTATTGAAGGATTACTATTTTAGATTTTTCCTTATTAAGTTTCATATACTCTCTGTCATCATAAGCCTTTTTATTGGTATGTAAACATGGTTAAAATGTTCTGGTTTTTTTGTTTGTTTGTTTGTTTTTTAATGTTTGTCAGTAAACTGAAGAGCATAGTGATATCCTAGCTGATTATATAAAGCATTAGAAACAGTGTATGTGGTTTTGATGAAGTAATATATTCACTTCACGTAACACTTTTTAAAATGTAAAGAGACTCACAATGAAAGCTTTTCTTTTTCCCCTATCTTTTCACAACTTTTCCAAACAAATTTTACTGGTTTCTAGTGTATTTTTTCAAGTCCTTTGATGATTTTATTAATTGGTTTGTCTTTTGCGGGGGTGGGGGGTTATCAGGAATTGAATCCAGGGACATTTAACCACTGAGCTACAACCTCAGCCCTTTTTATTTTTAATTTTGAGACAGTGTCTTGATAAGTTGCTGAGGCTGGCCTCGATCTTGCAATCTCCCTACCTCATACTCCTGAGATGCTGGGATTACAGGTGTACTTAACACTCTAGTCTTTTGTCTTTTTTTTTGAATTGTAAAAACTCTGTATATTCTGGATATGAAACCCTTATCACATATATGATTTGCAATATTTGCAAATATTATCTCCCATCTTTACATTCTTGATAATATTGTTCGATGGGCAGATGTTTTTTATTTTTATGATGTCTGATTTATATGTGTTCTCTTCTGTTTCTACTCTTGATATCAAATCTAAGAATCCACTGCAAAATCTAGGAGCAAGAATACATATTCCTGTGCTTTCTTCTAATAATTTTATAGTTTAAGTTGTTATACTAATTAGAAAATTTGTCCACTTTGAGTTAATTTTTGTATACAGAGTAAGGATACAGGTTTATTCTTTTAATGCTAGCTATCCAGTTGTTGGGGCAATGTATTCAACAGAAAGAAATATTTTCCTGTTGAGTATTCTTGCCACTTTTGTCAAAAATCAGTTTGCTATAGATTGAGTTTATTTCTGGACTTTCAATTCTGTTCCATTGGTCCATATATTTATCCTTGTGATACTCCCATACTGTTTTGATTGCTATAGTTGTTAGTAAATTTTGAAATGGGGAAGTATGAGTCCTCCAATTTTGTCTTTCTTTCAATATTGTTTCTGCAGTTCTGTATAAATTTAATGCTCAACTTTGTATTTTTGCAAAACAAATCTTTGGACTTTTCAAAAGCAAAAGGAAAAAACAGTGCAAATTTTTCATGCTTCAGTTTATTCCTACTTATTTATTCTTTTGAGTGATAATGTATATGACATTGATTTCATAATTTTCCTTTCAGGTTATTCATTGCTGTTGTATAGAAATACAGTAGATATTTGTGTGGTAATGTGTGTGTTATGAGATTCACACAGCTTGAAGCTTTGCTGAATTTTTTTATCTACTCTAGTGGTTTTTAAAAGGTTCTGTGGTGTTTTCTATATGTAGAATTATGGTGTCTACAAACAGATCCTTTTACTTGTTCTTTTTTAATTTGAACAGCTTTTTTGCCCCTCATTCCTTATTGC
The DNA here is from genome assembly GCA_004024805.1 of Geosciurus inauris. Taxonomy (NCBI): domain Eukaryota; kingdom Metazoa; phylum Chordata; class Mammalia; order Rodentia; family Sciuridae; genus Geosciurus; species Geosciurus inauris. The sequence goes on from PVHX01000280.1 coordinate 193,246, forward strand.
TACCAGTACATTGTTGAATAGTCTTGATTTCAAAAAGCAGATATCCTTTTCTCATACTCATCTGAGGGGAGGAATACTTTTATTCTTTTGCCATTTAGTATGATGTTAACTTAGAATTTTTATAAGGCCTTTGTGATATTAAGAAAGTGTTCTTCTTTTCCTAGTTTGCTGAATGTTTTTGTCATGGAAAGGGCATTGAATTTTGTCACATGCTTTTTCAGCATCTGTTGAGAAGTTAAAGTTTTTTCTCTTTGTTCTATTAATGCAGTATATTACATTGGTTAAATTATGTTGAGCTGCCCTTACATTGTTGGGATAGCCATATAGTCATGGTTTATAAACTTTTTTATATGCTTTTGAATTTGATGTTAGTATTCTGTTGATCCTTTTTGAGTCTGTATATGTAAGAGATACTGGTTTATAGTTTCCTTGATGTGTTTTTGTCTAGCTTTATTATCAGATTAAGATTGTCTTCATAGGGTATGGAGGAATTATTCTGTCCTCTTCCAGTTTTATCATTGGTGTTATTTCTTCTTGAAATGTTTCTTGAAAGTCACCAATGAGGTCATCTGATCAGACTTTGTTGGGAAAGCTGAGTATTGATTGGATCTCTTTCCTTCATTTCTCCCCCACCCCTTAACATTTAATCATTCATTTTGTTGTACATGCTTTTTTTCTCCTGCTTTTGTGGTAGGAACACACACTAATCTTATATTCTCAGCGACTTCCTTTCAAAATTTAGAACCCTCAAATAAATATCTTGGGAAAATAGACTATGTATAGGAAATATTTTGGAAGTTATTTACAAGAGTAAGGAAGTTAAATAAAAATATTTATAAAATCGTGTAAATATTTCTAAAGAGATTTGCTATCTCTAAAGTATTTAGTATTAAAGTATATTTCATCAGAAATTATTTGACTCATAAAACTAAAAGGAAGATTAATATGCTAGAAGGCTTTCTTACTAATTCTGTATAAAATTCCATGGGTAACCTGGGACTTGAGAGGCAGGAGATCCTTCAAGTAGAGAGAACTAGATTTGTTATTAAAATTTTGAAAATCGAGTAAGTTAAAGCTAATGTTATTTACTTAAATAAGGTGCAAAATCCTAATAACCTCATTAATGAATTCTAAAAGTCTTAGAAAATATGCAATAGGATTAGCACACTTATTTCTTCTGTAATTACCAGAAGGCAATCAGTTTTCTATTTCACTTCTGTACACACTATTGATTACCATCCAGATGGGAAAATCTCATTTTAAAATATTAAAGATTCTTATTACCTCTAAATGTGGACATACAAGTTTTCTTACATGAGAGAAAAAATTACTTTTAAATCTAATGTTACTATTAGAATTATTTGGTATTCTTTTACCATGGTTATTGTTATTATTTTAATATTACATGAAGCATTAAATCGAATATGCCTAAGGATTTTTGTCATTAAAAAGGATTTAGATATATCTTAAATAGACATTTAAAAGGATTAGATATATCTTACATTGCTCTAGTTTCAATACATTTCTTTTATATTTAATCTCACAGAGGCATTTTTAAAACACTATCATCTTGTCTTAAAGAAAATTCAGTGACCATTTTTTAAAGGTTACATTCAGAATTGTAAGAAAAGTTTTTAAAAGACTGTAGAGTGTTTCTAATGGAGAGACAAGAGCAAAGGAAATGGATTGATTCAAATCTATAAATTTAAAATAGTGTGAAAATGATAGAAGGGGACTGTTGAGAAGTGCTTTGGTTAGTGCTATATTGAGAAGGCTTTTTTTAAAATATTTTTTTAATTGTAGATGGACATAACGTCTTTATTTTATTGCCTTGTATTTTATTGTATTTTATTGCCTTGTCACGCATGTGAGGCAAGCACTCTACCGCTGAGCTATAATCCCAGCCCCTTGAGAAGGCTTTTTGAAGCCAACTTTAATCACATAAGGAAAAATTAAGAGCAATAGATAAGAAAATTGCAGCATGTGTTTGAAATACTTCTCATTTCTACACTAATCTTAATTCCTATTTGTTTCACTTGAGGAAACTAAGAAGTTTTTGCCTTTCCTTTCATTCTGAGTAGTGTACCAAGACAGGAGCTCTTACAGTTCCTGGGCCAGTGATCTCAATTTTGCACATGTGTAGCCATTCCAGTTAAAGATTGTATTAATGTATGACATAAACCTTATTTAAGGATTACTGAGCCTCATGATAAAATAAAATGTAAGGCGTACAGAATAAACAGCAACAAAATTATTTTGAGATAAAGCTAAGGATGCTACTATATATTTTAAGCTCTGTGTATGTGTAATTATAGTATATATCTTATCTTCATTTCATAACTTTACCTTTAAACAGTAACAAACTAGGGGAGAATGAAAAAAATAATTTAAGTACACATGCAGGGAAAATAGGAAAGTAGAAAGATTAGCAGGAAGCAAGAAAATCATCAGGAGAGAAAGATCTGACATGAAGAGTAAGTACAAGTAAAACTTTTAGAACCTTTCTTGGTTTTAAGGCATCAGAATAATTTCTCGTTTACTTGGTGCTTCCAGAATAATTCCTTAAGGTTCTACTCTAACACATATCCTGGTGATGCTATGTGTTGGTTCTCTCATTAGTGACATGGGGTCTCAGCAGCCTAAATGGAATCAACTAAGAATTAGAATAGTCCTTGGTATTAATGGTCTTCAACCTTAATATTGTTAAAATTTCAAATCAGACAGATATTTAATATGTTATAAAAGTTTTATTTTATCCTACAATATCAGTACTAATCCATCAAGTATCATATTAAGTGTCTAGTGAAAATACAAGGTTTTCGTTGTTGTTTGTGTTTTGGTACTAAGGATTGAACCTGGGGGCACTTAACCACTGAACCACATCCCCAGCCCTTTTTATGTTGTATTTAGAGACAGGATCTCCCTGAGTTGCTTAGGGCCTCTCTAACTTGCTGACGCTAGCTTTGAACTTATGATCCTCATGCCTCAGCCTCCCGAGCCACTGGGATTACAGATGTGCACCATCACACCCAGCAAAAATACTAGTTTTAATATAGGATCCATATATACTGTTCTTCATTTCAGTCCAAAATTATTTTTTTGTCCTTTTCAATTACTCTCTAATCTGGAACCTACAAAGACTTACAAATAAGAAGATTGAAAATGACAAAAGTTTTCAATTTCTTCTATTATTCAGTTTTATTTGTAACTCCTTTTTTTTACATTGTTGTACCATCAAATTTAAGATAATTATAACCAGATAATTATAATATATAAAGGCTTCAGAAATAATTGAAAGGGCCTTGTAGTCGTACCTTTAGGATTAATTCTCCACTTGAAAAATTATATCTATCTAAGCAAGTATCTTCAAAATGAGAAAATACTTATTAAAGTTTAAACTTTTTATCATATTTTGGGGAAGCTATACCATTCTTTTCTTCTGAGTACATTATAGTGAATACTTTAAAATAGGTGCAAAGCATTATTTTTATAAATAGAGAATTTTATTCCAAAAAAAATTTATCACTTTTGGGCTTTTATTCTCATTAGATTTGAAAATCCACTTCAAAATTTAAAATATTAATACATTTTAATATATTCAGTGTTAAGATTTTATCTTAATTTAATTAAAATGTGGAATAACCTTAGTTTCAAATATTTCTGTGAAAGGGAGAAATACACTTTTGGCTATTACTTTCTTATAAAATATTGAATTTACCTCTGCATGTTGAACATCTGGTGCAATGTACAAAATACTGTTAAAAATTTATAGTTTGACATTATTTCTACTGATATTCTGTGGTATTAAATGCTGAGAAGATTTACCAACCTATGGAGGTATTTTGTTTTTATTTTTGTTTTCTCCTGTGCTAGGTATAGAACCAGAGCCTCTAGCATGCTAGGCAAGCACTCTACCACTGAGCTAGATTCCACCCAGCTCAGAAATGGTGTTTTAAATTAGCCACTGGATTAGATGTTAAGGGTTTAAATTATTAGATTATATCTAACCCTAAGGAAGATATATGTACTTGTGGGTGTAGGAAGAGTTGTTTTTATTTACTGTTATCTTTTTAAGTATTAAAATATAGTGAATTTCTGCAAGTTTCATTTAAAAACACTTTCAGAATTAAAATTACTATATCGGCTTGTCAAATGATGGGAAGTTATTTAGTGTAAAGAGCTAGTGGACCATTGGGAAGTACTGGATAAAATAACAAGGTTAGTTGACTCTTAAGTAACTTTTATTACATTGTTATTTATGCTTTCTGTAAACCTGCATAAGTATATTTCAATATTTTTAGTGTTGCAAATTATCAAACTTAGAAAATTGAAATTTACTCTTTCGTATGTTGTTGTTTAAACATCAATTTAAGAATATTTTGCAGTATATTTTCATTTTGAAATTTTCCACCTTCATATTTCTTCAGGAGTTGATCCCCCTCATATTGTGTACAGCATGTCTACATCCTGAGCCTAAAGAGAGAGATCAGCTTCTCCACATACTTTTCAATTTGATCAAGAGGCCAGATGATGAGCAAAGGTGGGTGTGATTACTTCTTTGAGAAATAAATACAGTACTGATTTATTATCATTTCTAAGTTGTCGACAAGATGGGCATTTTAGTCTAAATGCCTTTTTTCCTTCCCAGTGTCTGTTCTAGTAGCATTGGAGCTTTCACTATCCTGGTATCACTCATTGATGGTTTCAAATTCTAAGAAATGCCTTTTAAACTATAGTGTCTTATTATCAAGTTACCTTCCCTTCCCATTCTTTTTTTTTTTTTTAAGGAAAACTGAAATTTACAGCAACAAATAAGAAGATAATGCAGAATTCTTTGAGAAATTTATCATATGGATAATAAGTAAAACCTAAAGCAGGGTCTGAGATTGTAGTTCAGTGGTGGAGTGCTTGCCTAGCATGTGTGAGGCACTAGATTTGATTCTCAGCACCACATATAAATAAAAATAAAGTTCTATCAACAACAAATAAATAAATAAATATATATATATATATATATATGTATGTATTTAAAAAAACCTAAAGGAAAAATACCTTTTTAAAGTTTCTGAAAGTCATTAGATACAGGTACTAATATTATCTAAATTGTCTTGTATTTTTGAGGAATAATTCACATTGAAATTGTACTAAATTTCAATGAAATTTATTTATTTTTAAAATATAAATATTGTCCCCTGAAAATTATAGGGTAGTTATTTTTTATCTGAAATTCCATCTTCTATTAAAACACTTTGCTGATTTCTAGTGGAGAAGAGTCTCTTTAGTAGTTGGTGATTAGGTTAAAGTTGCATATTGACCAGAAAACCACTATTCTTTTTTGCCCTCCAAATGCAACAAGCCATAGTTAGGTGGCATAGCATAAAATTGGACATACCCAGTGATCTCTCAGGCATTATAGTAGTCCACAGATAGAAAACTAACCTTCTTCCAGGAAAGAGATTTTCAAAGAAGCCTGACTTTATCTGCCTACATATGTTCTTGGCACTGTTTTTATTTTGTTTTGTTTTAATATTTTTTTAGTTGTTGATGGATCTTTATTTTATTCATTTATTATTTATATGTGGTGCTGAGGATCGAACCCAGTGCCTCACGCATGCTAGGCAAGCGCTCTACCACTGAGCTAGAGCCCCAGCCCTTGGCACTGTTCTTAATGAGTACTAAGACCTATAAAATCAAGCAATAAAACCTTTATAGATTCTAAGCAGCTTCTTATGATTTACACCATAAGGAAATGCTCCCAACAGAAAGCAAGTTTGTTTTTTTTTTTTCTTTTGTTTTGTTTTTGTTGTTGTTGAGAGAAAGAGAACTTTTGAATTTAAGATAGTAATACGTTGACATTTCTTTATTTTGTGCCCGGTTTGGAATTTGAAAAAGTATTTTTAAAAACTAAGATATAAATACTAAGCATTTGTGAGAAAAAGGACAGCCATTTAAAGGACCTGAGAAATTTTTCTGTTACTCTAGTATCACTGAGTGAGGCTGGATTAAGAAGTCAAATCTACAATGCTTAGTTTTTACTTCGATGGAAGTATTTTTCATTTTGAGTAAAAGGTAGAAGGCCCAAAGTCATTCATTCCTTTGTGTAAGGCAGCCTGTTACTTCTGTCTTCCCTTAGTCTCCAGACTTCTTCATCCAATCAGAGATTAATATCTCTAGTAAACAAGAAATAGAGGGAAATGGACAGGTGGTGCCTTTCATCCTAGAATATGTGGTCTTCTTTTGTAAAACCCTATAAGCCAGGTAAAGACCAGAAATTGCCCTAGATGTACACAGCAGGTATTAATTAATTCATATATTATATTTCACGGAATAAAGCTTCAGACTGCCTCATCCTTTACAACATAAATTCCCGCCATTGTCAAAGGACCTAGATATCAAGAAAAGAGAAAAGTAGCCAGGCGCGGTGGCGCAAGCCTGTAATCCCAGCGCTTAGGGAGGCTTTGACAGGAGAATCTCAAGTTCAAAGCCAGCCCCCGCAACGGCGAGGTACTAAGCAACTCAGTGAGACCCTGTCTCTACATAAAACACAAAATAGGGCTGGGGATGTGGCTCAGTGGTCGAGTGCCCCTGAGTTCAATCTCCAGTACCAAAAAAAAAAGAGAGAGAGAAAAGCAAACCAAAATCCTGCAGAACCACGTTAAATCAATTTGGTTTGATCAAGCAATGATAGATGTCTAATTCAGAGAGTAGAACCTTTAAATATTAAGGAAAGTTGTGCAAATGTGGGCGTGCACAAATCATTCTGGTGATTAGGTAGGTAGGTAGACTAAGTACCAGTTTCAAGTATCTGAGCTACCTTGGGAGTAAAGCTATTACTTGTATTCCCTCCTTTTCTCTCAAAATTAACTGGAGCTGGATCAATTTTCAAGATTAGTAAACAGAATTGACATGAGCCCTATAAAAGTTAAATATAATGAAAACAGCAGTTTTTCTAAAAATTCAGAATAAAAGTATTTCCTGAAAATTGATTACAAAAAAGAAACATTATTGAGTATCCTAAAATTCTAGAGGCACGAGTTCATGGTTGTTATAAAACAGGAGACAGGAACAAAAAGAAATGTAGACTTAGAGGAAAAAGATTGTCCAGACAATAAGAGAAGATAACAAGGAGAAAAAAATATGCAAAATTTTGAACAAATTTACATTGCAGCAAAGTAATAGATTTGACATTACTGAAAATTGAATCCATGTTGTAAATCCTAAATTTCAAATTACCAGTAAACCACTATATCCACTGGCCATTTGGCGGGTTAAAGAATTGTTTGCCCGCATGTCCATGGTTTCAGTAATTTCTAGGAAGTCTTCAACACTAGCTTATTATGCATGATGATGGACAAAATGTAATATATATGTTCATACAATATTATGCCTTGATTTTTCTGTAAAATGTTTTGAAAAACTGCCTTTACATGGCTTGAATTGTATTATGTCAATAGATTATAGCCTTGAAAGCATTTTGACATGAGTAACTGCTTCATCCAATAAAAGTTTATAAAAGTGCATGCATAAAGCTTAGTTTTTTCTTCATAAACTTCTCTACAGCCATTTAAAATTTCCCCAATAATGACATTCTCACAAACTTAACCACCATATATTTTAACCACCATATATTTAAAAGTCTTTCTGTTTTAAAATGAGCAAGTTTATTAATCCTCTGAAAGATATCTCCAGTCACTGTCTCAACAGTGAGATCCTAGTTCCTCCTTAATTATGAAAGATTTTGAAGTTTGAAATTACATGTAAATTAACAGGAAACATTTCTTGTATTTTTTTTAATAAACAGGGGAAATACTTGTTCCATTCACAAGGTTCTATAGTGCTTTCATTCTTATTCTAATTCTTTTTTTTTAATATTTTTTTTAGTTGTCAATGGACCTTTAGTTTATTTTTTATTTATGGTGCTGAGAATTGAACCCACTGCCTCACACATGCTAAGCAAGCGCTCTACCACTAAGCCACACCCCAGTCCCCTTATTCTAATTCTTATTTTAATTTCTTTACTTTTGCAACAATTACCTTTGGACTTCTAATTCAAATATTTCTTTGACTTTATTTTTCATGCTCGATTTCTCCTGAGCATCTCCCTTTTTTCTCACAGATAATCCTGATAACATCATGGTCTCACAATGGTTATGCTTTATAAGAAATAACATATGAATTTCTGTGTCATTGGGTTATCCATGACAAAACCATTTACCTCGTATCTAGAAGGATAATTTTTTTTTGTTTTTTGTTTATTTGTCTGTTTGTTTAGTCTTGAGTCCATTGCTCTCATGAAAGATAGGCCTGAGTGATGAGTTATTCCTAAAGCTAGTGAAAGGAAAGGGCACACATCAGAATGACTCATCAGAATAAAAGGACATGGGTTTGATCAAGCAATGATAAATGTCTAATTCAGAGAGTAAAACCTTCAAATATTAAGGAAAGTTGTGCAAATGTGGGCTTGCACAAATCATTCTGGTGGTTAGGTAGGTAGGTAGACTAAGTACCAGTTTGATAAAATAATGCAGTAAAATGTTTTCCTATGTTTATATTAATGAAAAAAATGATTTTTTGCTTATAATAATAAATAAATTGTACTATTGGATAGGTTTATGCAACTTTAGTACTTGTTTTTTGAATTTAAAGTTTTTATGTATTCTGAGATTTTGGAAGAATCATGAATAAGTGAACCATGAGGAAAATCAAGCTCAAAATTTTAAAATACAAGAAACTCCTCAACAATGAGTACAGAAACAGTCCTATTAACTTTGAAACTCTTGGAGTAGATCTCTTTCCTGCTCTTAAAATACACCAGAGAGCAAGTGGAGGGGGTCAGAATCCAGTCAAGTGTAATTTATACCAGCAGTCTTCACATGCTAATCAAGTGGAAATAAGATAAATTAAGCCACTGTATTAGTATCAGTCATTGCAATCTGAAATTTTTCTAAGAACAATTTGGTGGTACTGTATAGGAAAATTGGTATTTTATTTTTTCCCTGAAAAATAGCATTCCCTATGTTGGTAACTGAACCCATTGTGCCCCAGCATCCCATATGTAGAATACGTATAAAAACTTTAACAAGGCAAATAGTTTGTCTTAGTGCAAGGACATAATGAGATAATAATGAAATACATTTATTACATTTTTAGTTCTAGATTTGCAAAGCAAAAACCCAAGTCTTTAGAGTTCATTTTTATAGACTTTGCATGTAAAATTTATAGCTGCCATCTGGTGGCCAAAAGTACTACTAGCTTTACTTCAAGTCAAGATAGATCAGGAATTCAGCACTGATTTCCATAGTTTATCTACTTTCACCTTACAGAAATATGTAACTGTTTACTAAAATAGGCTAATAAATTAATGAACAATAATCTCTAAAACATAAATAACAAAGCAAGAAATATAAGATAGCATAATAAATTTGACATATAACCAGTTGTTATTTTTCATTAATAACTCTCAGGCTTCTTTGATGGTATCCTAAGAAAAAATTCATACTGAATATGGTGCTTTTGCCAATTCTTTCTTAACAGCCATAACTGACACCGTATTCTACCTATGTTACTTACTAATCATGCAATCTTGATTTTCTTTGTCATAGGGGACTGTTTTCTTCCAGTGTGCTATTTAATAATCTGTAGGCCATCTGATCTTTTCTGTTTTCGAAGTACATTTCAAAACTAAAATATTTTCTAGAATGTTGAATGTTAACTGTGCTAAGAAGTTTGTTTTGAGGGACCCAGTGTTTTTTCCTATTGAAATTTATGTGTGTTTATGATAGTGATAATTTGAAGTTTTATACAAATGTGTGCCTCTAATAAGTATTCGACATACTTAAATTTTAAGAAACTTGATTACAGCCAGGCCGGGTGGCATACGCCTATAATCCCAGAGGCCCAGGAGGCTGAGGCAAGAAGATTGCAAGTTCAAAGCCAGCCTCCGCCATCTTAATGAGACCCTGTCTCAAAATAAAACATTTTAAAAAGGGCTGGCTCAGTGGTTAAGCACCCTTGATTTCAATTCCTGATACCAAAAAAAAAAAAAATCAATTACAATTATCAAATATTTCTGGAACACAGACATTACATATTTATAGTGGGGGGAAATAATCATATATTAGGAAATTTTCATGAAGGAGTATGTATCTAAAGTGGCTTGAAATTTTGTCACGTTTTCCTTTTATTCATTTCAATTTATTTGCCCTCCTAAAGTAGAAAGGAGTAGAAAAGTAAACTACATTGAGAAATAGACATATTGGGTGATATAAATATAAAGGAGAATCATGTAGATAAAAATAACAATGATTGGGCTGCAAGTATATCTTAGTGGCATCTGAAGGCCCTAAGTTTGGTCTCCACCACTGGGGGTGGAGAGGATGTATTGCAGGGATTGTGGTGAATGAGAAGCTGCTTCAGTATACAAAAAAGATATATTGGATCATTTTATAGTTAATTCAAATTGATGTATATTGAAAAACAGCAATGAGCAGTGCTTAGGTTTAACTCTTTAACTTTGGTGCTGTTTGTGTTTTCTAATGTAAATACAAAGTTAATGGTTTTGTTTTTGTCTTTTTTTGTACTATTTTTCAGGCAAATGATACTGACAGGTTGTGTGGCATTTGCACGTCATGTTGGACCAACACGTGTAGAGGCTGAACTCTTACCACAGTGTTGGGAGCAGGTAAATTAACTGTACTAGATTTTCCCTTAGCTGTTATATTCTAATTTCTTCTAAAAGTTTACATTTTCTTTTTTAAATGCCAGTAGGAAATTTATGGAATGTAAACTATGCAGCTATTTCTATACCTCAGCATAGTGATTTCAAATTGCTAAAGAATGCTCTTTTTAAAGAGAGAAACAAATAAAAGAATGTTCTCCTTTATTCACTCATTCAACAAATACTTACAAAACACTAATTCCAGTGCTAGGTATCCATGTAGTGACTAGGGATATGGTGGTGGACAGGAGAGACATCCTAGTGGGAAATGAGAGTCCACAGATAACATGCTGTCTTGAAGTGAATATACCATGAAGAATAATAAAGCAGAAGGGTCAGAAGGACATGAAAAATGCTCTCCTAGAAAGCATGGGAAGAGAAGGGATCTCTGAGAAAGTGACGTTTAAGCAAGAATCTGAGTGAAGTCAAGATGAAACAAGTACAAAGGGCCCAAGGTGGGAATGTGCGTAATGCATTCAAGGACAGGCAAGAAGAAAGTGTGTGTTGTGTGTGTGTGTGTGTGTGAATAGAAATGTATCGTGTATATATTGCATACTTGTATATATTACAGATACATCCAGTATAAAGTGTAGACCTTTTATATGGGAAGTTTTTGTATTTATAATTTAACTCATTATTTTATTAACAGTACCTTAGTTTTGTATTGAATTTTGACGTTTCCATTCTGCTGTAGAACTTGGAATTACTGACTTTTTTAGATGATGTTTAGGTTATTAAGCACCTTATTTTTCTACCTTAAAAAAGATAGGTTTCTCATTTATGGAGATAGATTTTATGGCCTATTTACAATAGTACAGTAAGTTTCTTTTAAGAAAAATATTGATCTCTGGAATATCACTAATGTGTGTAGTCATTTAGAGCTCTAGTCCTAATTTCTTTGGTCCTTCTTCCCCCACCCCCCTCATTAAAATGTGGTGGCTCACTAGGTTCGGTATGTAAAGTGAACAATATATATAGCAATAATTACCTCTGACAGTGTCGTACATCTATATATTATAGTGAATACTAATATAAGCTGAGGTTCTAATCACTTAAAGTCAAAATTAACTTGGATATAATATATGCAACTTTGAATTTATAATTCTATAATTATTAATGTGTACATTTAACAGTTTTGTTAAGTTAATTCAAATAACATATAGCTAGCCCATTTAAAGTGTGAAATTCAGTGGT
>PVHX01000280.1:205256-272890 GCA_004024805.1 Geosciurus inauris
ACCCAAGTGGCTAGCGGCTGGGGCCGTGTGTCCACGGGAGCAACTGCTAGGGGCCCTGCCTGGTTGGGTGGGCGTTGGAGCGAGGTACCCCTGTAGAAGCAGGCCCCGCCCGGGGCGAGCCCTGGGCTGAGCCGCTGCGGCTGAGCTCCGCCGCCGCTTGCTGCTGAAGTCACTCTGCTTGTGGCTATGGCTGCTGGCTCGTGGCCCTGCTTACACGCGCAAGTGAAATTCCTGCCCGGGTAGCTGTATGATGATATCCAGAAGCTGGCTGGGAGATGGTATTTCCACAACTTCAACCTCTGGCTCTGGAGAGACTGACCACAGCGTCCGTCTAGGCCGCCATCTTGGAACCGCCCCCCGGTTTCTTTGGATTTCCATGTGAATTTTAGGATTAGCTCGTAGATTTCTCCAAAGGGGCTAGCTTGGACTTTTAAAAGTAATGCGTTGAATGTACAGATTAATCTGGAAAGTATTTTCATTCTAGTAAGTCTACCAACCTGTGAATTAAGGTGACTTTTCATTTATTTGGGTCTTGTAAATTTTCTTCCAATAATGACTTGTAGTTTTCAAAATGTAGTTTTTAAAATTTATTCCTAAGTATTTTATTATTTTTGTTATTATAAAAAGAATTATTTTCTTAATTCTATTTTCAGTTTGTTCATTGCTAATATGTAGAATTACAATTGATTTTTGTGTGTACTTTTTTAACTTGGAGACAAAAGAAAAACAAAATGAAACTTTTTATGTAGCATACTTTGACATTCAGACCATTCTGTTTTTGAGGTAACTATCTGGATTAAATTTAATTCAGAGATGTCAGTTATGAACATCTCTACCACTACCTCTTCTGTAACATGAATAAACATGGATATCAGGGATCTGTCTAGCCACCTACCTCAAGTTTGTTGCCCAGTAGATTACTATATAATTTCTTTTCTTAATTTTAGGCATCCAATACATTATTGAATTATGTCACCTTTTCATATGGGAATATGAGAACAGATATACTTCTTTTCCAGTCAAAGAAAGATTTATATTCTATGAAGAAGACATACGGGAACAAAACCCAGTATGTGTCCTTTCTTTTGTTATTTTTTGTTATGGTTCAGTGTAGTCATCACAGTAGCAAAACTCCATCATTTTGCATATGCAAACAAAAAATGAAGTCGTCTTCCTTTAAAAAGAAAATCATGGTTCTAGTCCAGCTGGTTAAATCATTGATTAACTTGTGTCCTAACTCATTAGATAAAAAGACTGGCATATGTTATGGACCATATCTATATGATCTAGAAGCTGGATTTTGTAGATTAAAAAAATGTGCTGCTGTTGCTAGGGAAAGGTTCTGATTTCTCCTGACATCCTAAGGAAAGCCTAGTCTTAGGCAAGCACATAATTTCTAGACATCTTGCCAAATTTTCATCTTTGGTTTTCCCTTTTTTCTTTAACAGATGACCCCTGTGACCTCATGATTAGGCTCTCCTTGATTCCCTTATTCCTGATCCAGGTATAGCCACACAGGGATTCCCAAAAGTGGAAAAGGAAGAAGCTTGATTGCGTTCTTAACAGGATTTGTGGTGAAAAGTAATTCTCTGTTGGAAGAAGAGAGGGTATGTTATTTATGCTTGATTTATTTATTTTTTTTGCTCTAGATTAATCACAAATACCCAGAAAGACGACTACTTGTGGCGGAATCCTGTGGAGCATTGGCACCTTACCTTCCTGTAAGAATTGTCACTGTTTTCTTAAAAAGTTTTTTTCCTTTTTAATAATAGAGAAATATATTTTCAAGTGCTTTATACATTTTAATACAAATTCTTTTAGGCATGCTGTCTTAATAAGCAGATGGAAACAAAAATGTAAAGGCTCATATTAATATAATATTGTGTTGTGGACAAATAGGTATATTACTTCTGATTTTGCGTGAGTATAGTAAATATATTAAACTGTATTGCCAGTGTGGTATGGGAAACCTGAAGGATACCTTGAGATCCTTTCAAAAATGAACATGAAGTGAATTTTAAAAAATATTTATCACTGTGTTGACATTTACAGTGTTGGAACCAAAGCAGTGTTGGGCAAAAATGCTCATGTGTTAGCGCTAATCAGAACATTGCTTCCCCAAGGTGTACTGATAATGAGTGCATTCTTCACTGCCATATATTGGCACAGTAAACGAATTTTACTTAAAAAGGAGTTTACTGAATCAGTAGAATTATTTTTACTAAATTTTGAACCTTTCCCCTTTAATATTCTGCAAGACAAATATAAGGTATTTATAGAAAACCCATTTGCTGTGTACTGAAGTCTAATGGCTGTTTGCAGGAAAACTAATTGTGAAGTTGTTTGGGTTGTGAGTTAATTAGCCATTTTTTTTTGGACAAAATTTTGTTTTTGCTTTTTTTTTTTTTGGTGGAACCACTGAGAGTCAAGTTGTAACTATTCAGACTTAGGTGTGGCAGATATTTTCATTTTTGTAAAGTGAGCCTGTCACTTCAAGGAAAACAATGAGATAGCGTTTGTTACAGATGATGAAAATGGAGCTTTTAGATGAGTTCTAAAATTTTGGAAAACTTGTATCTGCCACTGTGAGCTTGACAACTTATAAATATATAGACTCTTTGATGAGATTGTGGGATTTTTTTGGTGATGTAATTAAATGTGTCAGTATTTTTGAGTCTGCAGTGCAGAATGTTATGGTCCAATTTTTTTCCCAAATAAATAATTGAAAGTGTAGAGACAATGAAAATCAAAGATTAACCAGTGGAATTTAATGCATTAGAGTTTTAAGTGCTTGTTATCAATGAAACATTTTTATCTGAAAAGCCTAGTAATATACTTCTCTTCCTTTTTAATGACACTTTCTGTGAGGTCATCTGTTATTTAAATACTTCAACCAAAACAACATACCACAACAAACGGAATGCAGAGCAGATAGGAGAACTGTCCCAAATCAGACATGAGAGAGGTTTGGAAGAATATGTAAAACACCATTCTTCTCACTAATTTTTGTTTTGTGTTGTTTTATAAAAAATCATTTCCATGAAAATATTATTTATGCTAGCATGTAATGAGTTGTTATTTTTTAATTAATTGGTATTTTAAAATCTTTCAGTTTTAATTTCTAATCCTGGTAATTGTAGAATATTACCCACCCAAACAAAAGCTGTCAGAGGTTATTATTAATTTTAAATGAATAAATTCTTTCTACCATCAAAAAGATTGAGAACCACTGGATTTTTATGCCCTTATTATACTTCTTGGACTCATGCCTTCCCATAGGTCCAGGGCTTAGAAGGGAACAAGGTGTCATCACAATTATTTTAATTTAAATACTTGAGACACTGCAGCCTGCATACCAAATCTAGCCCACGGCCTGTTTTGTAAGTAAAATTTTCTTGGAACACAGCCACACCCATTTCTTTATATATTCAACTTAAGAGTTTGGTTGGAGGTTCAAGCAGAGGAGCACAGTTACTTACATACTTTCTTCAAAACAACGGTCCTTGTCTAGTGTGGCAGGGAAACCAATCCTCCACACGCTCTGATGCCAGTAACATGGGCTTCCCAGGCTTAGTCCCTGAGTGTATTCACACCCACCTGTTCAGATCCCTGGACTGCTGTAGCTGGTCCCATGAACCACCAGGTTCAAAGGAGAAGCAAGTTGGGCTCCCTTTTCACTTCTCAGGCTTGAAACCCCCTGGGCCCCATTGTCTCTAGATGAAGATCTTAATTCTAAAGAGAGAGAATTATGAGGAAGGGCTAGACCAGGAAGAAAGTGCATCACTAGATATGAAGAAGGAGCAGAAAGCTGAAAATTAAGGAACATGAGCAGATGGAATCTCAGAGGCAGCTGTCGGAGGCAGAGCCGTTACTGAAGCTGGCTATTGAGGAAATAGGGAGCTACAACAGAAAAATGAAGAAATGGATAATCTGCAGAAACAAATTAAGTTCCCCTCCAGATTCCAGTTCTGTATGGCTACAAGAAACACACCCCACCCCACCCTGCTCCGCCCAACGCTCCTTTCCCAGAATGGCCCTACATGCCCTACTTCATGTATGACTATTTATCACCATTCCTGGGCCATTGGGCTACCTCTTCTACCCTGCTGGCCTCTGGGACCTCAGCCATCACCTCCATCTCCACCATTTGAATAACCATTTTGAAATGTGAAGAGGACACTGAGCTATGGTGCACATGCTGTGGCTGTGATGTTACTGAGAACTGTCAGGTGTACCTTGATGTTTTTCCCTGTCTCGTTCTGCTCCTCTCTCTTTGACTTCTCACAATGCAACTCCTAATAAACTTTTTGCAGCCCTTAAAAAAAAGGAATGATCCTCCTCTATCAGGGAAGGTCATTTTTGATGGAGCACTCAGCTTTGAGAAGGGTGCACATCAGTAGTAAGGGAGTAAGGGAACGCTCGCCTAGCCAACCAGATTAGCCAAATCAACCCTAGTTATCAGTGAGGTGACATGTTGCAGCCAGACAGCTGTCATATTCAAGTTTATTTCTTACTACAATTGCAAAGTTGAATAGTTGCAACAGAAATCTTTTTATGTTCTAAAAAAACAGAAGTATATACCATCTGTCCCTTTACAGAAAGTTTGCTAACCTCTGCTTTAAAGAGGCGTTTCTGTAAGATTGTTCTTTAAAAAGGTTACAAAAAGAATTGTACACTAGTGAATGAGCTATTAAGTTGCATTTACTCTAAATTTCTGGGTTGATTTTTGGGATTTTGCTTTTTGTTTTTTGTTTTGTTTTGTTCTTGTTTTGGGGGGTTTTTTTTGTTTTGTTTTCTTGATACTGAGGATCTAACCCAAGGATGCTTTATCACTGAACCCTTTTTATTTTTTATTTTGAGACAGGGTCTCACTGAGTGGCTGAGGCTGGCCTCAAACTTACAGTCCTCCTGACTGAGCCTCCAGAGTCACTGGGATTACAGGCGTGTGCCTTCATAGCCAGCATTTTTTAAATGCTTATATTGCTAGTATCTCTGCATCTTGCTGCTTCTATCATTTGCATTTTTTATTTTTGACAGTTTCATATTACTTCTAACCAAAATAGCGTGAATTTATATTCCTATTAATAATGCATTGGAGTTCTTCATTTCTCATACCTTTATCAGAGACTGGAATGGTGGATTTTTATTTTTCTTCTCCATCTAATGGGAGAAAACTGATATCTTATTGTTGGGACAATAACAATAGGAACATACAAATGCTTAGATGAGTTTGAATACCCTATTATGTATTGTTCCAGGACACATGAGAATCACTTTTTTGCAAGGGTAAGTAAGCTGTTCCACTCTTAATACTAGAATACTAAGCAGTGTTGATAGATGTAATGTTTCCTCACTGGATCTGGTACTGGAGCAAAATCTGAACTGCAGCAGTTCCTCAGTGCAATCATGCCTTAAGTAGAGTAATCCTGCTGACCTGTCATGTAGAGGAGGGTCCCTGTAACATACTAGAACTTATAATCATTATTGATTTCAGTGCAGAGCAATGTAAAACAAATATCCAACTGAAGTTTGCTTACCTCACCTTCTTGCCTTATGCTAATGCCAACCAAGAATCCCTTTGAGATCCTTTGAATTGTTTTTAGGGCAGTGTTTAGCCTAAATGGTAAATAAAAAAGGTTTTGCATATTCTAAAAGTGTTCAGAATTCACTAAAATTTACTTTTGTTTCTAAAAAGTCAAAACAAAAACCAGACCTTCAAAAAATGTCAAGCACTGGTCTGCGTACCTAATCAAGCTATAAATGTATGAAAACTGTCACCTCCTATGCCTTTAGTTTTATTTTATTCTGTTACATGCAGAACTGACCTAAATTTAGGTTAAAGAATTTTATGAATCAACCAAATTGTAATAATAGTACAAAGTGGGGTGGAAGGGGCATAAATTTGAATTTGAATTTTGACAACTCTATCTTAACCTCAGCCATTAATGAAGCTAAAACATTCCTTAATATAACTGGAAAAAAATCTGTGTGGGGGCTTGTGTGGCTCAGCAGCAGAGTGCTTGCCTGGCACTCATGAGGCCTTGGGCTGTATGTGCAGCACTGCAAAAAAAAATCCGTGTGACATCAAGGCACTGTGGTTGACCTTGTATTAAATATTAAAATAGCAGTGCATCTCTAATTATATTTTTTTATTTTCTTTACTTCTTTTTTTCAAAACAATAAGAATGCCAGGACTTTATATTTCTTCATCCTATCCCAGGCAAATATTTTAATTTCCAGAGTAGTCGTCTCCTCTTAGGGTATTCAGCACTCTTCTCTGAATTGAACCGATAGTGGTAAAAGAGTCATTGTCCATTTGTAGCAGAGTGTTGACTTTGTTGATTTGTTAAATGTGTCTGATAGAATGTCCTGTAAGGATTTGGAAGATTTTTATACTTAGTAAAGTTATAAAACATGCTGAAAGATAATTAATGCTGAATTCAAGATAGGTGTTTTTACCTCTGGAGAGGGAGGGTAGAGGGAAAGACCAGGAAGAGAACAATATTTTGGATATATTTGTAATGTTTTGTCTTTGAAAAATAAAAATTTGAAACAAATACAGAAAAATGATGTCTTTTTATCTAGATTTTGAACACAGGTGTCTGTTAGTACTTCTGTTGTGTTTTAATGGAAATAAATAGTAAAAACATGTTGTTTATTTTCAGAAAGAAATCCGTAGCTCCTTGGTTCTTTCAATGTTGCAACAGATGTTAATGGAAGATAAGGCAGATTTAGTTAGAGAAGCAGTGATCAAAAGCCTCGGTATCATCATGGGATACATTGATGATCCAGACAAATATCAACAAGTAAGTATTTTATAATGAACTTCTTCCATCCCGTTATAAAATTCCAAATAATACAATATTTCAAATCTCTGATTTAGATACTTAATATATAGTAGGAATGATAAGTATGCCAACTTTAATCATTTGGGGATGACTGGTATCAATCTTGCAACTCAGAGGAAAGACTGCTGTGATTCATTTATACTCTGTCACGGCTCCTTGTCAGGAAGTCAGCAACCTGTATGCCATGTTTTCCATACCTTCTCTTTGGTTTGGTCATCAACAGATACATAACATTTAAGAAAATCAGAAGGGGTAGTAGTATGGATAGGTTTCTATCTTGCTTAAAATATTTTCCAAGTTTCTTGAAATGTGTACTTCTTACTTTTATTAAGTTTTTTGGAAAGTTTATTCTTTTAATAAAAATCTCCATTTTTTGTTTCTTTGGCAGGGTTTTGAATTGTTGCTGTCAGCCTTGGGTGATCCCTCAGAAAGAGTAGTTAGTGCAACACATCAAGTATTTTTACCAGCTTATGCTGCCTGGACTACAGAACTTGGAAGTTTACAGTCTCATCTTGTACCTACACTACTGAACAAGATTGAAAAGCTTCTCAGGGTAAGTTCTTCCTTTGCTTACATAATTGATAGCAATTTAAAAGGTCTGTTCTAAACCATCTGAGAGGACCACTAAGTGCCACTTGGTTGAATATTTTGACACATTACCAGTTAAAGATTCTCTTGGACTGGACCCAAAAGAGATTTAAGGAGGTTGCTTTGCCAAAGAAAAAACCGGCATGGTGTGTGTTTTTCAGCTCAAATAGCACCTTTATGGAAGTTACTCACAAACATTCAGAGAGCTAGCTCTACTTAACCTTCTGTGGACTAAATTATTATACAAAACATCAGCTCCAGTTCCAGAATACAGATATAACTAAAATCTGAGTCTGTGTGGCTTTTGTGTTTATATATGCCAAAATTACCTCTGCTTGTAATTCCAATCATTGCAATTGTTCATTTCCTCACTTTTTAAAATGAGCTTTTTCTGCCTACATTAAGAGAACTGAAGTTGTCAAGGAAAAAAATAATGAGAAGGCACTTCTTGCTCTAATTTGGTTCTGAAAAGTTTTTTTAGATCCTAGGAGAGAAACTTAACATTTCCTGAATGCCCATTATGTGCCATTAAGGTAGATGTTTTAGATATAAAAATCCTTTTTCATTCTCATAACCCTTTCAGTTCTATTTGTTTTATGTGGAATCTGAGACTTGGTGTTTAAGTAACTTGCCAGTATCCCACAACTGTCAGATGATAGGATCAGGATCTGGTATAGGTAGGTCTATGACTCCAAATTCTCACCCTTTCTGCCTCAAAATTTTAAAAGACTTACAAGGCCCTTAACCATAAAACATTGTAAGTCTTTAATAGATGTCTCATGTATGTTCACATGTATTTATTTAATTTAGATACTGGGCTGTTCTAGCTACAAATTTAAGAATGTATTTTTTAAAAACCATAAATAGACAACCAACCAGTCTAAAACACTCTGTTCCACAAAACTTAGGAAATTTTTTTAAAGTGTTCTGCATTCTTAGAATAATTCATACCAGGTTTTTCTTTTTCCATTTTATACCATGACTAATTCCACATTACTACTAAAGGTATCTGCAATATTTGGCATAAATAGTAATTCTTCCATGAATAAATTAACTAAATTAAAACTTGATAGTAAATCTTATCTCTGGTTCTGACAGAGTTGCTATTTTTTAATATGGTAATGTCATCTCAAGTGGATTTGAGCAACAATAAATGTTTTCATCTCTAGTGATTATTTTTTTCATCTTGTTTTCTGATCTCTTTAATCTTTTTTGTCATCTTTTGTTTTTTTTTTAAATGTCTTCTCCTAATTTTACCTATGCATGAGACTATTTTAAAATGCTTTTAATACTTGGAAGTACAAGTATCACCAAGTGTATAAAAGGACCAGAGAGTAAATAGCAAGCACTGCTGCTAATTTGGCCATGAGCATTTAAATTGATTCATGTGGCTTGCTTTAATTTCTTTACCCTGACTTACAAAGTTTCAAAAGATAAGACCCTCCCTAAATAAAAAGAGAACCTACACAGAATGTTCCCAACTTTGGAAATGACTGTTGTTTACCCTTAAATTTTCCATATAAAACACTATTACTTCTGCAGTGCCTCATTGCTTCACATTTTGAGTGTACATCTCCATTAAGTGTTATGTTTTGAATCCAACATACAGGTCCTTAAGTGTTTTATTTGCCACAGAAAGGAAAAACATCATAAATCCAATTAGCAATGTAATTTCAGAAAACTAAAATTAGCTTCCACCTCCTTATATTTCAGGAAGGAGAACACGGGCTGGATGAACATAAGCTCCACATGTATCTTTCTGCCTTGCAGTCCTTGATCCCATCTCTCTTTGCATTAGTGCTGCAGAATGCACCTTTCTCCAGCAAAGCCAAGCTTCATGGTGAAGTGCCACAGATAGAAGGTACTGAACTTAAATTCTAGAAGGAAGATGTAAAATATTAGCAGTTTAGAATCCCAGAGACTTGTTTTTGATGAAAATTCTAAAAGTCACTGTATAACAGCATAATTACTAAAATGTATTGATGGATAGAATCTTGTGTTTGTAGACTGTATGTCTAAAGTAAACTATATGGCTTCATCTTTTATGGATAAGCCTCATGATATTTATACTTTCCATTCTTAGAGACTTTTTTATAGCCTTCATGGGGAGGCTAGAATAAATGTTACCACTCATGAATAGATTTGAATCAATGAAAAAATTTACTTAATAGTTACTAGCTCAGTATATGAAGCTGGTCATTTACACTTTATATATATTTTTCTTCCCCTCCATTTCATTTTATTTTTAATAGGGAAAGATAAATATAATTACTTTTTCCCACTTGTGTTCTTGATAGAAAGGAATATAAGCACATGTGGCAGAATTTTCTTATTTTCCATGGAAGAAATGTGTCTTATTTTCAGAAATACATGAAATTTACAGCAGAGGCCAGATAGTTCCTGTCTCACTCTCCAGGTAGCCAGTAAGTGACCTTTGATAAGTGACAAATGATTGACAATCCCACTGCACCGAAGCCCCAAGATAAATACCCATAAACAAGCTATTGCTATGTGTGAGATACTTTTGCAACTCTTTCAGATTTGTGCAGTCACCCATATCTATCACTGGCTTCCGATGGACAAATAATTATGACATTGAAACATCAACAGTTAATGCTTTTGTAATTATACCTTTCCTATAAAGTAAGCTGTGGGCTACCTGTATCTTTGGGGATAAGAAGCACTATACTCCAGGATACATGAAGCCACAGACTAAAAGTAGTGTACATTATTCAAATGCCAGTTTTGTTTGGAAAATTGAGAGTGGATAGAGTAGATTTAGTTTAATATTTTTTTAATGATATCATTGAGGATAATAAAAAATCAAACTTCATCAGATAAAGACTTTGAAGATAAGACTTTAAGACATAACTGGCCACTTCTGATTCTGCCACTTTACTCACTAAAGCACTTATTCTGCCTGGATATTTTCCTATCTTCCCAATCCCCCCTCCTCTTCTTTCTGTTTGGCTATATTAGTTTGGTACAGCCATCTTAAGAATGTACCATAGACTAGATGGCTGGCTAGACCATAAAAATTTACTGTCTCATAGCTCTGGAGTCTAGAATTTTGAGATCAAGGAGTTGGTGGGATAGGTCTTTCTGAAAACTGTAAAAGAAGAGGTATCATTTGGTATCATTTGCCTCTCCCCTAGCTCCTAGCAGTCTGCAAGCAATCTTTGGTGTGTGTTGGCTTTTGGAGGTATCACCTCATTTTTCTGCTGTTATCTTCAGATGGCTCACTGTCAGTATGCTTTTTTCTGTGTCCCAATTTCCCATTTTTATGAGAACATCAGTCATATTGGATAAGGAGCCTACTCTACTTCATCCAGTATATGACCTCATCTAGTATATCTTCAGTGGTACTGATTCCAAACATAACATTCTGGAGGAATGGAGAGAAACCGTTTCAACCTGTAATACTTGTTATCATTTCTTCATATACTTAACAAATAAGCCTTGAATATCAACTGTTGGGAAGCTTTTATCAGAGATTAGATACAACAATTTCAAAACAATTTCTTTATCATTCCTGACATATTTTTTCTAATGTTTATGTGACTGCTTGTGATTGTCATTATACCAAAAATAAACTTTTGTCTTCAGTTCTTGTAATAATACTTTAATAAATTATTGTTAAATGTGTTTTGAGAAAATGCTCCCCCCTCATGTGTCTTTAGGGTGATGCCTCTATATAGGAGTTGCCTCTATTCAAAGTTACTGACCTATAGCTAATGAGCTATGGGCATGCATTGTTCACTTAATGGCTAACCAAGAAGTATTCCCTTAATAAGCTGGGATCTGATTACTGTCTATAGGATTATAGATGTTATTGATGTTTGAACTTTTAAAATATGCTAGTATAGCCAGGCACGGACTGGTGCATGCCTATGATCTCAGCCATTTGGGAGGCTGAGACAGGAGAGTCACAAGTTCAAGACCAGCCTCAGCAATTTAGCAAAACCCTGTCTCAAAATAAAAAATAAAAAGAGCTGGTCATAGATCTCTGTGGTAAAGTGCCTTTGTGTTTAATCCCCAGTACCCCCCAAAATAAATCAATAAATAAAAAGTAAAATAAAATGGACTAGTTTTATATATATGAATATGCATATGTATACATGTACATATACATGTGTATATTCATGTTTTATTTATACAATTTTTAAAGTTTTTCAGTTTTCCCTCAAAACTGTTACAAGTACATAATATAGGACCTTGTTCTTAATGGCATAGACACTGTGCCTTATCTTACTGGTCCCTGACTTCAACATTTCTTACTAACTTTCTATTTATCAAATACTGAAAAAAATTTTAAAGATACAATGCTGGGGAACGAATACTGAAGAAACGCATTTAGATCAAGCTTTAATGTATTTTATGTTATTATTCTTTGCTATTAAACAGCATTTCCCTACTCTTATTAGTTCCTTACTCCCTGAAGGAAACATTTTATTATTATTTCATTGACATAAACAGTAGGGTAGAATTATAAGTATTTTTATTTTTTTATTTTATGTTTTTTAATTTTTTTTAGTTGTAGATGGACATAATAGCTTTATTTATATATTTTTATGTGATGCTGAGGATCAAACCCAGTGCCCCACACTTGCAAAGCAAGTGCTCTACCACTGAGCCCCAGCCCCAGCCCCAGTATTTTTATTTTTTTTAAAACCAAATTCAAATCCACGTTGTATGTAGGAGCCTTATCTTTGGGCCAATTTTAATTTAATCAAAATAAGTTTTTATTATTAACAAACTTTCATTACAGTATTCATTTATTAACTGTATAGTCTCATAAAATCTCAATTTTTGAGATTTGTTCAAGTGACAAGAATTTTTGTTCATTTATTTTCTATCAATGACTTGATGAATATGTTCCAGTTTTATAAAGTTTATAATAAGCAAATTAAATATCAGAGGAAGGACCTTATTTTTATTTTGGTTTCATAGCTAAGTTCCCAGACTACTGTTTTCTGTGTAATTATTATGTTTCTATTATTTATAGTGACTAGGTTCCCTCGGCCTATGTCACCTCTTCAAGATGTGTCTACTATTATTGGAAGTCGTGAGCAATTGGCAGTGCTGCTACAACTTTACGATTACCAGCTGGAACATGAGGGTACAACAGGCTGGGAGAGTTTGCTATGGGTTGTCAATCAATTGTAAGTTACCATCTTCATATTTATTTGATATAACTAATCAGTTCAATGGAATATAGCTCATATTTGTCCTTGAAACTGAAGAACAAAATAATTCTTTAAAAATAAAAATAATAATAATCAACTTGGCATCATCAATGGTAAATTTATTAGAAGAAATTTACACCCCCCAAATATGTAATTATCTGTAAAGAAGTTGCCGTTGTATTATATCAAAGCAACAAGTCTGCTGCCTTATTTGTGTGGTGGATTTTATTTGTGTGGTGATAGATTTTAAACTATATACAGACTTCTCATTTTTGAGTCTAAAGTGGCTGCTGTGTTAGCCACCCTCCCTCTTCTTGGCTTTGAGTCTCATTAACTCCATGCTCAGAACTCTTACCATTAATATTCTATATATTTTATGCTAAGCTGTTAAAATTTATCTTAAAAAGTTTATTCAGTAGAATATAATCTTAAGACTTTTTCACAGGGTTCCAAGTAATTCCTTTGCTTTCAAAAAACAAAACAACAGCCAGGCATGGTGACACACACCAGTAATCCCAGTAATTCGGGAGGCTAAGGCAGGAGGATCACAATTTCAATGCCAGCCTCAGCAATTTAATGAGGCCCTAAGCAATTTAGTGAGATCCTGTCTCAAAATTTTCTTTAAAAAGTTTTTTAAAGGGGCTGAGGATGTGGCTCAGTGGTTGAGTGCCCCTGGGTTCAATCCCTGGTACCAAAAAAATAATAGAGGTTTTTGGATTTGGATTTGTGTTGTTTCAGAAATTGGCAAGGAAACAGTAATTTATATGTATCCCTTGCCTATTTTTCTTTCCTTTCATATTCAGGTTGCCACAACTTATAGAAATAGTTGGCAAAATTAATGTTACTTCAACTGCCTGTGTCCATGAATTCTCCAGATTTTTTTGGCGCCTTTGCCGGACCTTTGGCAAAATTTTTACAAACACTAAGGTAAAAACTTATATTTCATATTTTCATATACTCAAGAAGCACAGAAATATGTTAATGCTGTAACAGTAATAGAATATAGAGTTAAAAATTAGCCCTTCCTTTAAATATCTTTTAATACCTTAGAATTTTATGATAGTAAAAGAAATTCTAATTTGTAGTATTCCTGTCTTTATTGATGTTCAAAAAATGATTTAACCTGAGCTTAATTTGTATTCACACTACTGAGATTTACTCACTGCAGATATCTCAAAGATTTTCAACATATGAAGTATCAGCTAAGGAATTCAACCCAATTCCATGAATATACTTTTTATACTTATACCACAGGATCTGGAAGCAATTGTTTGTTCAGCACACTTGGATAAAAAACCTGAGGTGATTGTGGAACTACAAAAATTCCTATTTTGAACTTGCTACAAGGATCCCACCTCTTAGGAATAGCGTGAACACTTGAGATAAATTTCAATTTAGTATAATTTGTTACATTGGCCTATATGGGTTAATCTGTAGGTTTAGGTATTAAAATCAAAATGTCCTAAGATCCCAATTTCCTCTTTAATCCTATTACTCCATTTGTCTTCATAGCATATTGTTTAGCTAGTTGTTTGGAGATCTAATAAAACATTAAAAGTGTAGTTGCTATAATCAAATGTTAATCAAGACATTTAAAGGGCAAACATTTTAAATATTGCATTTATTTTAGTGCAGCTTTTTGCTATTAAATCGGTAGTTACTGCAACATTTAAAGCAAAAGAGTGTGGTATAAGAAACTAAACAAAATTCAGAACACTTAGGTTATTGTTCTGTTATCTGCTGATTAATGTTTGTGACCTTTTATGTATTAAAGGTCAAATTTTAACAGTGGTCCTTCTCTCAGTTTAATGTGAATACATAAATTAAAACAATAGCCTGATGTACTCTGATCAGAAAGCAAAAACCACATCTTGATATTAATGTAGGAAAATCATTTTACATTTCACATTAGCATCTAATTCTCAAATATAATTTGATTTTGCTGTTATTAGTATTGGCAAAAATTGTTCAATGTGTCCCAAATAAGAAGCTGTTGTTTTTCTTTTAGAAAAACAAGTGGAAGTCTCTTTAGCACTTAACACTAATTGGTTGTCCTCAAATCTTGTGGTAATTCTAATAAAAAATTGAAACAAGCATTTGCTTTAACTTAAAATACTAAAGTTAAATTCTTTATTTGATATTTAAATTGTAAGGAGTTGCCATAAAAGATTAAGATGGATATCACATGATAAATATGTTAGCTGTGAAGACTCCAAGTAAATTCATTTCTTTTAAACATAGCCAAATGGTATTTTTCAGTAATTCTAATCAGATAATAGCAATGTAAGTGAAGCTTTTTAGCACCAAGTTTGCTATTTAGGAGGCAGTAATTTTGGACATTTAAAATCATTTTGGGGTCTGGAAATGAAACTTGGTGGTAAACTACTTGCTTCACATGTGTGAGAAGGCCTTTTCTTTGATCCCCAACACCACACAAAGCAAACAAATGAAATTATCTTTGAAATAATTGTAATTTAAGGAATAAAACCAAAGGCCATCAGAAAATACTTGTTAACCCAAATTGATTCTTATCCTTAAAAGTGTTATTTTTAGTAACTTGATTCTTTTATTGTATGCTGCTTAATATATTTCTGACCACTTCAATAGTCTATAAGCAAAATAAATTAATAATAACAATAAGTAGTAGTAGTAGTAGTAGTAGTAAACATTTTATGTAGTCATCAAGAAATCTATTGAACTTGAGACTTTTTGGATCTTCTCTTTGGGCTGCTTAGGTCAAACCTCAGTTCCAGGAGATCTTAAGACTGTCTGAAGAAAATATTGGTAAGTTTGTTCATTACTACCTCTAAAAACAATTGAATCTCTTTATTCAGAGAAAATGCTATATTCAGTATATTTAAATTACATAAACCAACAAATATAATTCAAAAGGAAAATTTTTATTACGGAAGTTCTTAGTTTTAAAACTGTGATGCATGTAATAGATGCTTCCAGTGTGTGGTGGTCATGAGATTAATCTTTATTCAGACTGATTATAAATATCTTAAGTGCAACCAAATTGAACTAAGGCTGAGCTTCTCAAACTGGGTACTTGTTAATCATTGGAGATTTAAAGTGGTAATATTCAAGATAATGATAATCACACAATAAGCAGATCCAATCAATAATTACTTATTTTAAACTTATAGAAAGTAAATCAAACCTATTGGAAAATAATGAAATAAATACACATGTTTTTAAAAGGAAACATGTAATTTAAGGAAACTACAGATTGGGCAGGTAACCCCTTTGTTAATAGTTTTCATTCATCTTTTTTTTTAAAATTCTATTTATAGCACCATTGGCCTAAGAAATTGTTTATATGTGGATCTTTTGTCCCTGTATATCTATTTTCTAGGATTAACTTATGGGAAATGATAGAAGGAAAGTATAGCATCTCCCCACACCCATTTTATCTTGGTTGTTTTTAGGTTTGAGGGTTTCTTTTGTTTGTTTGGCACGTGCTTCCCAAAGGTTATTTTTAATAGCTTTTTAAAGGATTGGTGTTTGAAATTCATATTTGTTAATATTATATGTTTAACTGTGAATTCTGATGATAAATTAGGGAAGAAAAATTAAAATATTTTGGAAACTGACATTTTTTGAAATTATTAACTGTGAATGTTTGCTTGTTCAGATAGGCGATTAGCCCCTGTGTATATAGTCCACATCTATGAATAAAATTTACACTTATGTTCCTAGCATCAGATTTATCTCTCAACTAACATTGTCATCTAACATCAGTATACCTCCCAAGAAAAAGTTATTTTTATCAAGAATAAACAATGCTTAAATACTAAATTAATGTGAAAATGGAGCTTTCTCTTTTTTGCTAAAATTTCTTCAGGACAGTAGATAAATACATCTTTTCAACTCAATTTCTTTATGACATATAAAAATAGAAATAGAAAAAAGAAAATTATAGGAACATGGAAGCAAATGTAAAGCAACTAAAACAGTACCTGATGGTCAATAAATGAGAGCTATTAGCGTTATAAATAACTCACCTCATTATCTTCTTTGGAACTTTTCTTTGAAATTGTCCACAAGTATAATAAAAGAAAATTTTTTATTTCACTGGGCACACACTAATGGCTGGATAAATTTCTCTCTTTCCCTGTTTTACTTAACCTGATTCTTCCTTCCTCCATGAAAATTATCAGGGTGCTGAAAACTCTACTGAGGGTGCAGTAAGTGCTCTGGAATTAGGCTGGTACTGGAACAAGGAGAGTCTCATATCTGAAAGCAGATTAAATAATAAAGATTAAGCATCCTGCTTTTAGCTGAGCAGCTTTACATTTTACAAGCACTGCAAATGGAAAGCATGAATGTTTAGGAAGAAAAGACCTGGCTATATGAGTATATGAGATAGTTAAAGAAAGTTCTAATTCTGATTTTGGTGGAAATAGGAGTGACATCTCATTTTAGTTGTTTTAATTTCTTTACCATGTATTAGAAATTTTTATGCTAATGGCCCTTCCAGAAGCATTATGTTGTATTTCACAATAACCAGTAAAAATATGCTTTGATTACAGTATTTTCCAAATATGTAACATTGTAAAAAATGTTTAAGTATTATATTGTGACTTTTTTTGTTTACATCTGAAACATACTTGGACTTTTAAAAATATTTTAATGATTTTAGATTCCTCAGCAGGAAATGGGGTCCTCACTAAAGCTACAGTCCCCATTTATGCAACAGGAGTCCTTACGTGTTATATTCAGGTAAGGGAAGAATTCTTATTCTCCAGTAAAAGTACCTTCAGAGGTTGCGAGTAGAGGGCTTGCCTAGCATATGTAAGACCCAGTTCAATCCCCAGCACCATCAACCCCCCCAAAAAAGTATCTTCAGTTTAGAAAAATAGTATTATGCTTTCTGTGTGAAGACATAATTATAAATGTGAACCCAAAAGAAAAATAAAATTTAAAGAATTTATAATGGAGAACATATTTGAATAATATGACTGAGCAAAATATCACTTGAACAGTAAGTTTAGAGATTTTGTGCTTTTTGATATTTTGTTAGTGTTAGATTGTACTTATTTAGCAGAGTTTCTTTGTGTTTCATAAGTAAATGACAGCACATGTGTTAGGTGACACAAACTACAAAGTGTTGTAGAATGCTATACTTTGTCATTGTTTTCATCACAGTACTTCTTAAAAATATTTTGTTTTTTGTTACTACATAATATCTGCCCTGAAACATAATACCTTATAATCGTTACAAACCATTTTATTTGCTCATGATTCTGCAATCTGGGCTTTGCTCAGCTGGCTTCTCTTCTGTTTCCTTGGTTTGGTCGCTTGTATTGCTGCATTAAACTAATCTGTTGGTAGAGTCTCAGGTAGGATGGCTGATCTCCGCAAACCATGTAGCTTTAGGGCCTCTCTTTACTTCATGGCCTCTGGAGCAGCAGAGCCAGGATTTAATACTTGGTGGTTGAAGGCTTCCCAGAATGCAAAAGCAGAATTTGCTATGCTAAGGCTCAGGCCTGGAGTTAGTATATCACTTGTACAGTATGTTAGTTAAATGAAGTCTCAGGCCTGATCTAGATGTAGGAGACAGGAACTAAGCCAGAATGTAGACTAAGAGACGTGGTTCACTGGTTGCCACCAACTGAACAGACTGCCAAACTCTGCTTACCATTGTTTTAAGTAAATAGTACATGATGTAGCTGAAGGCATATTAGTAGGCAACTAAAAATGGGTGGAATCTCTGTTGCAACTTTGCTTTGATATTGGTTTGTCACCCTCTGTACCTTTTCACTAAGTAGACTGCCATGTTTTAAAACTGCTATATTCTTCCTTTTTCATTTTAATCATTAATTCTTGACCTCATTCAAAACTAACCTATGTAGAAAAAAAAAGATAAATAGTAATACAGTCTTTCTCTTGGATCTTTTTTTTTTTTTTTTAATATATTAGTTGTAGCTGGACACAATACCTTTTATTTTATTTATTTATTTTTATGTGATGCTAAGGATCAAACCCAGTGCCTCACATGTGCTAGACAAGTGCTTCACCACTGAGCTACAGCCCCAGCCCTTCTCAAGGTTCTTTTGAGATATTTAGAAGCCATTAATTGTTGACCTTTTACAACTTAACTTCATTATATATTTATTTCCTGATAGATGGTCAGATTTCCTTTTTATCTGGTTCAAGTTAATATAACATACAAAGTTTTTGGTTTTGTTTTTTTTTTAACTGTCCTAATTTAGTACGTTTACTTTATCTAACATTTTTCTTTTTTTTTTAAATTCGTTCTAATTAGTCATACATGACAGTAGAATGCATTTTGACATCTTATACACAAATAGAGCAAACCTTCTCATTCCTCTGGCTGTATATGGTGCAGAGTCACTCTAGTAGTGCATAACGTTTCTTAATAAAAAGAAAGAACTATTTCCTGATTATAAAAATAATAATAGTTCATTGAAGAAAGGTTTGAAAAATATAGATTTAATCAAGAGAGAGCAGCCATTTCTCTCCAAAACACACTAGTTTATATTTCAGTTAAGTATGCAGTTTTTCACCACTACGATATTACAAAGATAATTTCTTGGAAATCAAATTTCTACTATTAGGAAGATAACTATTTTAGTAGTTTGTATTTAACTATATAGAGCCAGAGTTCATAGGAACTAAATTTGACAAATTTTAATAAAACAATACACCAAGACCATTCAAAAGAACTTTCTGCAGTGACAGAAACAATGTATATCTGAGTTGTCCAATAAAGTAGGCACTAACTACATGTGGCTATTAAGCCTTTGAATTAATTATAGCTAGTACAACTGTAAGGAACTGACCCTTTTGTTTTACTTAATCTTTCATTCAAATTAAATAAAAATAATCACATTTGACTAGTGAACACCATATTGGACAGCACAAGTCTAAACCAAAGAATAAAGATAGCTTTTGTCCTTATGAGCACACATATGCTTAATAAGTATCTTTATTTTATTTAAGAATAGATGGATAATTATGGTATGTAGTCCTACTTGATTGCTTGAAAATTCATTATCAGTATTTTTCCTCCGAAGGAAGAAGACCGAAAACTGTTGGTTGGATTCTTAGAAGATGTAATGACCCTGCTTTCATTATCTCATGCTCCTCTCGATAGTCTGAAGGCTTCTTTTGTGGAACTGGGGTAAAAAAAACTAATAGTTTACAGTTTTTTTTAAAGGTATATAAAAGAAAGAGATAAAAAATGATCCAGGAAACTGAGGACAAGCAAGGAAGGGAAGCCCCAGGATGATGGCAAAGGGAAGTCCCACTATAATAGTTTTAAAACACACCAAAGGAGCACCCATCCAAATTGGAACAGGATTGGTTTCCAGAAAGAGGGAGAAGAGAAAGGTTATTATATGTTTCAACCATTGCAGAAAACAAATAATAACAGGCTTATGAAAAGACAAGTTAAAGTTCTCAGATTAGATTTATGGAGTGCAGATTTTTGTCTCATTACACAATAATTCTCTTTGTTTTGAGACCTAATTTTTTTTTTATTTTTTGGTGTTGCTTATTTAGATATTCTTAATACTTTGTAATCAATTCATTGTAGTTTTAAATGGGATAAAGGATGCAGATATGTTTTCTTTGAAGCAATTGAAAAATAAAACAACAGATTTGAAAAAAAAAGTTTCCCAGAACTGAAAAAAAAAAACAAAACTGAAAGCTAGCTCCTTAGGCTCCTTGTTCCATTATGTTTGATTTGCTTAGTCCTGCTCATGATTTCACTATCTGGCTGCTGAAGTAGCTTTGTCTCAGTCTTTACTAAAAACAAGCTTATGCATTTATTAATTATACTGTCTTATATTTGAATAGGCTTCATAGCCAACATAGTCTTCCATATAGGTGGTTTTAGTTGATCTTATTTGAACTTACAACCATGTGACATAAATAGGACATGTATTACTTCCCCAAGTTTTATAGATACAGAAACCGAGACTCACAGAGGCTATAACTTACTCATCTGATTCTTCGTTCAGTACTCTTTCCTGTTTTCTCCTGGAGAAATTTTTCTTTATTTATAATGTTAGTTTTTCTGCTATTGAAATGTTAAAGTTTCTATCAAAATTGCAGATGCTTAGAGAAGCTGAAAAATGATTTCTGAATATGGTTTGTAATTTGAGATGACTTTCTTTTTTAAGAACCTTAGCTGTGACCCATTAGTTCTGCCAATATTTTTATCATTAATATTCCTTATACATACCATATTTCAGTACATTGGTAAGGCACTGTGGCTTTCAATTTTAACAATGGTATTTTTTTTCCAGTGCAAATCCAGCTTACCATGAGCTGCTGTTAACTGTTTTGTGGTATGGTGTTGTCCATACTTCAGCACTTGTGAGGTGTACTGCTGCTAGAATGTTTGAGGTATGTCAACATGTGTTTCTATTGATTCCAAGTGTAACAATTTTCTTTGTAAGAGGGAGAAGGGGAAAAGAAAATTAAGTGCTTTGTACACCATGTTGATATGTATTTTATGGCATTGAACACTGTCTAGTTGTGTACTGTGTGATGGGGCAGAACTTTAGCTTTGACGTATTTGAGAATGTTTTCTAGCCTTATTGGTTTGTTAAATGTTATTCTCAGTTCCATTTCTCAAATTCTTTTAAATCTTATTTTAATTTCAATCCTATATAAATCTTTCTGAGTATACTTTTCTGTTTATTAAAGTAAATAACTACATAAATAAACTAAAACAACATGAGTATTTTTCACATTATTGGATTCATTAGCATTAAAAAATCAATTATTGCAATTATGGAAATATTTAATTTATTCATTTCCTTTACATATTTTATCTGAAATAATATCCCTATACATTAACTGCCTATAGACTTAAAAAAGGAGATTGTTCACATAATTGACCTTGATTTTATAGAATTGCCACCTACCCAAGTTTGAAAATTGAAATATTTATCTGTTGTACCCATCAGATAGCAAGTTATGTCATAGCGAAGTATATTCTTGTAGAACACATTTTTAGAACTTGAATCAAGCACTCAAATTGATTTAGTGTTTCTTGATGGTCTTGTCTTACCACAGAGTCAGACTTCCTGGGTTCAGTTTCCACCTCTGCCACCTGGTGATCTTATAAATTACTTGGGCAAATTTGAACTTCTCTGTATCTGAGTTTCCTCATCCATACAATGAAGATAGCAATAAAAGTATTCATCTCAAAGGACCATTGTTAATATTAAATAAATTAATTCTTATAAAACCCTTAATACAGTGTCTGGAATATAAGAGCATATAATAAATGTTAACTATCATTATCATTGTTTTTATATTTATGCTATTACTTCATAAAATAATATAATAGTGCAAGGACCATATACTTATTCAAACTTATCCCTGACGTCCATGTGATTCTTAAAATGTCTTTAAGCAGTTATTTCCATAAAAATTAAATCAAATCTTCCTGAATTTTATAATTTCACCACAATTTGAGACAAATTGCAATTAAAAGTGTAGAATACAGATATACTTAAAATTTGCTTTTTTAAATTTTTAAGATTCTAAAAATTTTAATATGTAAGTTAGATTCATGGAATCTAAAAAATTCCATTGTTATAAGGAAGTTGAAAATTCTCTATTTACCTGAGTTATTTTATGTATTTGATTAAAAATCTATAGTCCACGGCTCGTTGTCCAGGTGAATGCCAAAATAACTATTTTGATTTTATGTCTAATACAAGTTGCTTCTGGTTATAAGGAATTTTAATCTTTCAGTACGCTGAGAAGAGGGCATTTACATGGGGAAAAAAAGTCTCTCTTCATTCTCGTATTTCCCCTCAAAAGAAAAAAAAAGTATCTAAGACCAAAAAAGCAAATTCTTTCTCTTAAACCTTGCTTTCTAAAATGTATGTATGCACTGTTAAAACATACTATATAAATAAAAATAACTTAAATAAATAAACTAAAGCATCCCCCTGTTTTTGTTTTATTTTTCAGCCTTGTTTCTTATATGTGGCTATTGTCTGTGGTTTGCTGTCAGTGCTGGTCTGGAAACTGTACCCAAGCATAAGCAATTTTCAGTGTCTTCTCAGGATGATTATGAACTTCTGAGTCTAGTTTGAGAGACTTTCAAATTCATTTACAAGGGCTCGGGCTGTATGTAGCTCAGTAGTAGAGCACTTGCCTAATAATGTGTGAGGCACTGGATTCAATCCTCAGCACAACATAAAAATAAATAAAATAAAAGTATTGTGTCCATCTACAACTAAAAAATATATATACATAATTCATGATAAAAATATTTTAAAGAACATGAAATTAAAGGTCCTTTTTTGTTAGTGATCCTTATTTTAAACAAAATTGTATTAAAATAAATATGGTTCATAAGACTTCTTTTGATATTAATGCTTTATAATAGAAATTATGCCTGATTCCTCTCAAAATGAATTAGTTCAAGATGACAACATAAAAGGAGATTTAAAATAACTAAAAAAATACGTGAGAGCCAAAACTCCTGAGAAGAAGGTGAGAAATGAATGTACCAGGAACCTAGTATAAAATACTGAAATCAAACAACAAATTAGCCAGTTTTGAGATGGCAGGACCAAAGGGGAAACCCAATCAGTTATATTGTTCTTATAGATAAATTAGAGTCCATGTCTTACCTTTTAAAAAAAGGGAGCTTACTATGTAAGTCTTATTGTGATGCAATAGATTTTCCAAATGATTCAGTAAAGAACCTCTTCATATAAGTATTTATTATATCAATCATGAGGAAATCAAGAAGGCCATGGACATTAAGTCAGAAAAGACAGTCCATTTTCTAGCAAAATGCCTAGATAAATAACTTCTCCAAGAGGCCTGGGGTTGTGGCTCAGTGGTAGAGCGCTTGCCTGGCAAGTGTGAGGCACTGGGTTCAATCCTCCACACTACTTAAAGATAGATAGATTGATTGATAGATAGATAGATAGATAACTTCTCCAAGCCTCAATTTCTTCATCTGCTAATATGCTAATAATATTGTACTTGCCTTATATAAAAATCAAACAGTATATTGTTTGTGAAATGCATGATAATTGATAGCTCTTAAATTTATTTTCTGATTTTCTAGTTTAAGAAATTGAATTAATCTCAGAGCAGCACCAAGGTAACTTGTCCCCTAGATTATCCTCTTTTAAAATATTTTTAGTGGGCACAACAGCAGACATTTCAAGATATACTTTACGGATTCAAAATCTGAGCTATCTTAGTTATAAGATGATACCAAGAAGAAGGTTTTCTTTAACAGTATTTGAACTTCCTTCTTCTGTTCCTTTCTACCTGACATCTATAACTAAGGGAGTAACAAAAGTTCCTTTGTTGTTTTATTACTAATTATCTGTGGTTTTATATAAAAATGACTTCTGAATTCAGAAGTAGATTCTAAAGTGAATCAATCAGTAAATGGAAACAGATGATTGCAAAATACGTATCTTCACATAAAGTGAGCTATGCTCTCGTGTTGCATAGGGATGTTCACAGATGCAAATATTCATTTTTGTTATTAAAAATTCCATGGCATCTTGATCTTCTGTGAGGACTAGTTGCATTATAGGTGATCATACTGATTAGCATTTAGGATTAAAAATGCTTATACTCTGAAGTTGAGAAGAGGGTTGCCCTTCTATATTAACCTCAAAATTCAGTAATCTTTATAAAAAACAAGATGCATACTGCTCAATACGATCCTGTTTTGCAAATTAGTGCTAATTAATGAATTATTTTGATGAATAGATTCTGATTATGTTTATATGAAAATTTATTCAAGCTTTTAGAGAATTATAAAACAAAGAACTGTTTAGAAGTTAGCTACCAAAGCTTTAAAAATTAACTTTTTTCCAAATTCATCACAAATCATATTATTGAAGTAGTCATAATAAGTTCTCATTTCTTGAATGCATATTCTTTATCATATATTATGTGCTAATCAGTAGTGCAGTGGTCCTTTGAGTTCGATGATATCACCATTTTCAGATCAGAAAACTGAGTTTCAAGAGATTGTGTAATATATCTTTGGCTAACAAGTGGAGAATTGGAGTCTGAACCCAGAGCTCATTCCCAAGTATGTTACTCTAGGAGTATTAAGTTGCATTATGTCTCTATACCTCTAAAGAGAAAGCTCTGTGATTTAAACATTTTAGAATTTTCCTATGTGCTTTTTAAATTTACTTGCTATAGAACAAACATAAGCAGTTTAGTCATGGCTGTTAGCCATTTCAGTTTGGTTTGAAAACAGTTCACTTTGTACCTTGTTGGTCATAATAAAACCACAGCAGATTTCCTTTGAGAATTTAACCATAACACTTTATATGTCCTCTTTTTGCTTTTTTTAAGTACAGTTTTCTTTTCCTTTTACATTATAATTCAACATGCAAATTTCATAGACTATTTGACCAAAAGTACACTGCCATTGAATTGATGATGAAATCTCTTTTCATAGACTGCTAGGCTATTTAAGCTTTTATTTTCTTCCTAAGCATTCTCTGCCTTTGTAAAGCACTCTGATAGCAATATTTGCTTAGCTTCTAATTTTGGTTTTGCTTTTATGTTTTCTCTTTCTCTTGATTGTCCCTTTCTTCTTCCCGTGACACACTGTATTTGCTCTTTCCGTGCATCACCTGTGAATACCCCCTGTGCTGACCAATCAGCTGTTGGTGAAGGGGGTGAATGAAACTCTGGTAGCTCAGAGAGTTGTTCCTGCTCTCATTACTCTCTCCAGTGACCCTGAAATGTAAGTGTCATCCCTGCCTTTTACATTCAGCATCCCTTTCAAAAATGTGCCTGTCAGGAAATAGCCATCAGCTTTAAAACTCATTGAAGAAGCTCTTTGAAATAACAATACTGACTGGGCTTGGTGGCTCAGGCCTGTAATCCCAACAACTCTGGAAGCTGAGGTAGGCTAAGGAAGGAGGATTACAAGTTCCAGGCCAGTCTTGACAATTTAGTGAGATTATATCTCAAAATATATACATATATATTTTGAGAAATATATACATATATATATATATATTTTTAAAGGCTAGGGGTGTAGCTTGGTGGTAGAACACCCCTTGGTTTAATTCTCAGTACCACAAAAATAATAATAGTAACATTACTGGATTATGCTTATTTGATTTTTAAGCTTTATCAAGTTA
The DNA here is from genome assembly GCA_004024805.1 of Geosciurus inauris. NCBI lineage: Eukaryota > Metazoa > Chordata > Mammalia > Rodentia > Sciuridae > Geosciurus > Geosciurus inauris. The sequence continues at coordinate 231,018 of PVHX01000280.1, forward strand.
CTGTTTATATATCTTTTCTTTTTAAGTGAACTCTGACAGTAAGACTAATTTGGAGGCCATGTATTGGGGAAAAAATATCAGTAGTATTAGTACTCAGTAAACATTTTCAAACCTAAAATGTGCTGATGGACTATTTCTTCCAAGCCAAGAAAGGATGCTCTGCTAATCTCACTAACAGGTTCTTACCAGTAAGTGTAGTGGCATGAACCAAAGGCTTAACATTTTAATGTTTCATGTGAGTGACTAAACCAAGAAAGGCCAGTGAGTCTGCCTGCCCATCCTCAGTCACAGCTAACCCAGTTCTCATTCCAGTTTACCAAACCATTTTTTATTGCATGTTGACTGGTTTACAGCTGACTCTTCGAGGCATGAGTGAAGCGTTAGTTGACAAGCGGGTTGCTCCGGCCCTTGTTACCTTGTCCAGTGATCCTGAATTGTGAGTTTCACAGACTGCGACCTTAAGTTATCCTGCCTGTCTTTTTGAGCATTCTTCTCGGTCTGCTTTTTAAAAATTTTAATTTGTCATTGCTAGAGACTAATACAGTATTTTTACCTACTATGATTCACATTTTATTAATACTTATTTTATATCTTAAAGAAAATTTCAATTTCCTTCTTTTTTAATTTCTAACAGCTCTGTCAGGATTGCCACAATTCCAGCCTTTGGCACTATTATGGAAACCGTTATTCAAAGAGAGGTAGGAAATCATACTTATATCTGTGTATTGTTGAGGTGATGGTGACATATTACCATAGATGTCCCCAGTGGTAGGGGCCATAAAATCACCTTTTATGTGATTTCTTAGTTACGGGCCAGAGGAGCATCACATATTTGAAAGCATGATGGCCTAACTTAATGATAGGCATATCTCCATATCCTAAGAAACTAGTCCATATTCCATATGCCCAGTCTTCTCAACTAATTAATTCATTAATTAGTAGGCCAACCCCAGGTGTTCTGTTTTAAGTCTAGCTGGATATTGGAGTTATAAATAAGCTTTCAAATCAAACCTAACTCCAAAGCCTTATATTGTCTAGTAGACTTCTAGCCAAACTATGTAAATTCTTGATTGCAAGTTTGCACAGATTTGAATATTATTTTGCCAGGTAATAGTAGGAACACAAATCTGTTTTACAAATGAAGGCCAGAAAGCGCCTGTATTCTGATAACTATGTCATTAGATGCTAAGCTGTATAAGTCATGTAGTAGTCTGGTATTACTACATATGGCACTACTGCTTCAAGAGTACCAAGACCAAGACCTTCCTCCCTAAAGGTATATTTTGAAACTGTGGTTCTATTTCATGTTTTTTAGATTCTATCTGTAACATTAACTATAAGACACATCTCAAAATTAGTATCAGAATTTTATTCTTTGTTATCATATTGGACATATCTTTACAAAAATGAAAAACCCTCTGGATTAGGAAATAAATTGCTTGTGGACATATTCCCTGGTCACTTAAATGTAAATAATGTTTTCCATTTAATGACATTTTAGCAAAAAAAGAAAATTTTCAATAAAATTTATTTTTCATAAAGACTAAAATTAAGTAATTTAGTTAGAAACTTTTTTTTTTTTTTTTTGGTGAAGCAACAGAAAAAGAAATACACATCATTCTGCAACACTTGCAGTCTTGGCAGAATTTCAACATGTTCTTAAATCCTAAAATAAAAATGTCTTTTAGGGAAATGTGAATAAGATATAAGTCATTAATGACTCATTTCTTTCAGAAGGGAGATAATTGGGTAACTCATACTGTGACTTAAGAATTATAATTTTAATAAAAAATCATAAATGTAACTACCTTTTCCCTAGTTATAGGGTTTTTTTCCTGCTGGGTTTTATATTTTGTCAGGAAATATTTTTATTTTAAAAATAAAGAATTAATAAGCATAAAAAATGTGAAACCTTTTCTGAGCTAAAATACTGCATAAGTATTTCATTAAATCCAAATTTCTGATCTTGTGGGGTTATAAATTGTTTGAATTTACTGCTGCAAGCTATGTTTAATATGTGTATCTTTCATTTTAATAACAGTATTCAGTTTTTAATATTCTATAAAATGACAATATAATATCCAATTTTAAGTTGCTAGAAAGAGTGAAAATGCAGTTGGCTTCTTTCCTGGAAGATCCTCAGTATCAAGACCAGCATTCTTTGCATACAGAGATCATAAAAACATTTGGTAGAGTCGGGCCTAATGCAGAACCCAGGTTCCGAGATGAGTGTAAGTTGCATTTTTCTACCTTTTTTCCTGAATTGTTACATCAAAGCCAGAAGCTTCTCTGAGGATTTGTCACATGTTAAAGCCTTGCCTGCACTTTTGTGTGCTGAAAACTGAACTCAAAACAAGTTATTTATTATGAAGTAATCATCGTAATTTAACATCACAGGTTGCTAATTGTCCATGCTTGATGAATATAGAAAATTTCAATACACATTTAGGCAGAAAAACATACACATACACACACACACACGTATATGCATACCATTCAAGTTCTGTTAACTACATGAATGCTTTATTCCACAAAACCCCCCCCGCACCCCTGTTCCTTACTATATGTTATATTACCATATATTCAATACATAGTGTATATTTGGTATACTATATATCAGTTGCTCTAATACATGTGAAAAGTGACTCTAAACTTCACATTATTATAGGATCATTTCTTAATAATAGCTAATTGCAAAATACTATGCTGCCTTGTGTTTAGAAGGTTTTTATTATTCATAAGGAAATTCTGTAGTTTTAGACATGTTCTTATGAAAACTATGCATTTCTCCCACTTGGCATGCCATCAGCATGACACCACTTTGTTTTAATGCAGTTTGTTGATCTGCATGATTACCTGCTAACACATTCGTCTGGTTTCTCTTTGTTTACTGTGGTCCTCAACCTTTATGGCAACAGTTTCTTTTGGTAGCATCAGTTCATCTAGAAATTATTACTCCAGAAACACATCAGTTACCACTACTATACTTTAGCCCTCTTATTTTTAGTGATTTGACATGCTTTAGAGAGGGCCACAGGTTCAACCACTTAACAATCAATTTGGTTTCTAATAGAGTTGGATTCTCCAATAAACTAACTACTGCACACCCAGCCTGATTATTATTTCTTACCATTTTTAAGATAAGAGTAATCAAAAAATATTAAGTCAGTATTCAGACTGCAGGGTCCAAAACATCTGTTGAGGGAGGACATGGACACTCACACACTTCAGAAACGGTCTTTTCACTGTGCAAATGTATTCATAGTTAACCAACCAACTAAAAAGGGTTGATATTTTAATTTTACATTAGGGCTAGGCCCACATGTGGTAACATCAAATTGACAGATAATTTTAGTAGGAACTCTGAAGGTGCTTTGACTTCATTGAGGCTGTTATTGCTCTGAGGCAACGAGAAACTCAGTTCCTGGACTAAGGAGATAGGATAAATAGTATTGGGTCTTTAGGTCATGCAGTGTCATTGAGTTAACCTCTCAAGCATGATCTAACCTGTGTATGTACATTCTATAAAGAATCAGTCTGGATTCACATACTTTTATTATATCATTGGAGTCTTTTCTCAGTAATTCTAGGACTATAATTATTTCTCAAAGAAAGCAAACATAGTGTCTGTATCTTTTTTTTTTTTTTTTTTTTTTCCAGTTGTAGATGGACACAATGTCTTTATTTTATTGCTTTGTATGTGGTGCTGAGGATCGAACCCAGGGCCTCACGCATGCAAGGCAAGCGCACTACCGCTGAGCTACAATCTCAGCCCCTAGTGTCTGTATCTTAATGTTTCTACAGTTTTCAGGAACTTTAAAAAAAATAATCATACTACTTCATATGACAGTGTTATTTATAGAGTAGATGCATACCTATTAAATTTGTAGGATTTGCATAACAGGGAACTTTCTTCTCATAGTAGCCCTAAATTAACAGTTAAAAATGGGCTTCCCACTGCTTGAATAGATCTAATAAATCATTGTCCCTGACATCTACTTACTGTATACCTGCAAATAGATTTTATATAATCTTTCACATTCTGGTACAAACAGAATGGTTTTTAAGATAAAAATCCCAACCCCTCCCCCCCTTTTTGGATTTATTGTCCAGTGAAGTGGCTTATTTCTTGCTTTAAAACTTTACCTTTATTGACCGTATATGTCAGTAAAATTAATGGTAATATAAAATCCAAATCAAAAAGAAGGCAAAATTTTTATTTAACTGTACTCAAACAATTCCTTTTGGGAGTTTAGAGGAAGGAGAGAATTTTGGGGTGATCATGTCTTCCTTGAAGAGTAGTGTTTTAGGTACTTAGATTATTTGTCCCTCTATTTATTAACTAATAGAGGACATTAATTCTTTCATTAGCCCTTGTTTTTCCTAGTTCTTAGTTATCACAGGAACTTTGGTTCTGATTTTTAAGAACCAGTTGTTTTATCTGAAACACTGCAGTTAGTTTGTTTTTAGTTATTTTACTTTGTAAGGCTCTCTGAAAATATTCAGTCACACCCTGGAAATTTGCTAAAGGGTCAATTTTCCATTGCAAATTAGTTTTTTTTTTTTTGGTTCCTTATTTCACATCTGAGCACATTTATTTAAAAAGAGGAAGATTCCCTTTACTTTGATTGCTAGATCTACCCCAGAATGTTTAGAAAGTTTTCTGAAATATGGTTTTTATAAATTTTCCTATTGATTTATCTTTATTTTAGTTGCAATTTTAAATCTTTGTCCAGTCTACCTTGAAGGAGACGACTTCTGCAGTTGTTTAATGTGTATTTTCTGTTCTTTTTCCGCTGAAGATCAATTTTAGAATTATGGCCACCTAGAGTAATAAACCTTTTCTTGGTCTTTAGTGTCCTACTGCTTTTAACCATTTAAATCCATCTGATGGATTAATAAGTAATTAGAACAGATGTGGTAGCCCAGGATAATACATGTATAATGAAATCTTGGATTCCATACTACATTCTGTACTATTCCTGAGAATTAGGAGGATCCTTACGTACAGCCTTTAGCTACCTCTACTCTGGAGTTTAAATTAACTTCTATAGATTTATCTTTTAGTTAAGCATTTTTAAGGAATATTGTACTGTATGATCATTGTATTGTTTAGAAAAACTGAGGAAAGGTCAAAGACATAGGAACAATAAAAGGGCCACGCGTGATTAGTTCAGAGTGCAAGAAAGGCAAGTTTCAGAAGGTCTGGGCAGAAGTGAGCTACAGTCTTTGGGAGAAACTAAGCCATCTCCCCAAAGAGTTTTAGTGGGAAATGGTATTCAGAAAACACAATCTTGGGCACCAGGGTTGCTCTTGCAACTGCATAGGTTATTATTTTTTCAGTCATTGCTTTTACTTTAGCAGTAGGCTATCTGTATTTATGAAGCTTTACATTGTTCTTTGAGGGTTTTGAACCCTCAGAACTTAAAAACTCAGCCACTAGTGCTATTTGACATTATTCTTTGCAAAGCATTTTTGAAACTAAAGGTAATAATATTATGAGGGAGTGAGATAACATATTATTGAAAAAGAATAGTGTATTATTGAAAAAAGAATATTGTATTTATTATTGTACTTATCTCTTGGAACAATGGTAATATTTTTATTAAAAAGCTTGTTTATAAGGACAAGCTTATACACAAGATATAAGTTATTTATATTTGTGTCTGTTTCTTTTTTTTTTAATTGAGAAAATGAATTACAGTGAGCCAAAATCACCTATCTACAACCCTACAGTTGGTTAATAATGACAGTAGTAAATAATCTATTTCTCCCATATCCCAGATCAGTTTTTGTTTTGAAAAACATACTTTCTTCCTTGTAAGAAAAAGAAAGTATAGATCGTTGATAATCTTTTGAAAGCATCCAGCAGTAAATGGAATTTTAGAAATTAAAATGGTAAATCTTTTGTAAAGTGTGAGGGTTTCGTATGCATGTTTGGGATAAAAATATAACATTTTTTTCCCTTTTCAGTTGTTATACCACATTTGCATAAGTTAGCCTTGGTGAACAACTTACAAATCGTGGATTCTAAAAGACTGGACGTCGCCACCCATCTTTTTGAAGCCTACAGTGCACTTTCCTGTTGCTGTATCCTTGCTTCATCAAAGTGTGTCTACCTTTTCATCAAAGTGTGTCTACCTTTTTGTAACCAGTTTTTCAATGAACCTTCGTTGTAAAAGATTCAGGTTTTTGCGGGGCTGGGGCTGTGGCTCAGTGGTAGAGCGCTTGTCTAGCATATTTTTTAAAAAAATATTTTAAAAAAAAATTCAGCTTTTTTTCTTCAACTTATAAATATTGTAGAAAATTAAGATTTTTTTATTTTTATTTTTTTAAATTTTTAAGTTGCTGATAGATCTTTATTTTATTCATTTATTATTTATATGTGGTGCTGAGGATCGAACCCAGTGCCTCACGCATGCTAGGCAAGCACTCTACCACTGAGCCACAGCCCCAGCCCAAGATTTTTATTTGCTTTGCCCCACTCCTTTTTTATAGCTGTTTTATAATTTTAGAGATAATTTTAAATTCTATTTATATTTCTACATTTTTAAAACAATGAATTTCTTAAACTGAACTTTATTTATGTTAATCAGTTGTGTAACAGAGCAAAATATGAAGACAGAATTAATTATAGTTGAGAGACTTCCATTAATCGAAAGTCTGCCTTGTATATGTCCTGGCAGTTAGGTTTTTCTGTGAATGTTTAATTGTTGCTATCCAGTGAATTTCTCTTACAAAGATATCACTCAATGGAAAACTGTAGGGACAACTTTGATCATATAAGCCTACATCTACTCTGTATTTAAATAATTAAGCTAAGGCCTAAAAATGATACTAACTTTTTCAGTTTTTATAGTTAAAAGTAAAACTGTAACCAGAACAAAGAACTTTAGCCCCCCATTAAATAGTCTTTTTACTATCCTATGCCTAGTAGAATAAAACTAAGAGGAAGTAAAGATGGGCAAAGTGAACACTAACTTCCTGGCTCTCTTATTTGAAAGGCAAAAGAGTTCAAAAAAAGGGAAATAAGAGATCAAAAAAAGAGTGGAAGGCTGCCTATTCAAATATAATAAGTATGCATGCTAGACAACAAAATCAGAGAATTATGATAATAGAAGAATCAGAAAAGTGATGAGAGGGTCCTAGTGATTCACAGGAAAAAAAACAGAAAAGAGGAAGTGTTTCAGGTTTATGATTTATGGTTCAATGTTGATATATACCACCTCAAAGTCATAGACAAAGTAAGCAGGTACTTTTAAATAAGATAAATGGGGCTGGGGCTGGGGCTCAGTGGTAGAGCGCTTGCCTAGCATGCGTGAGGCACTGAGTTCGATCCTCAGCACCACATACAAATAATAAATGAATAAAATAAAGATCCGTCAACAACTAAAAAATTTACAAAAATAAAAATAAATAAATAAGATAAATGGCACAACACTATTGACACTGGATTTTTGACCAGAAAGTACCAATGAGAGGTTACTTTTATTCAGAATAAAAGAGAAAAAGTAGAAAAGCAGAGCTATTATGTAGCTGTATGTCCTTTTGAAAATATTAAAACTTTAGATAGTTGGATTTATTATTGAGTGTATTTTATTTTTGGAATGTACTACAAATGACCAAATCATATGAATGAAATAAATAATGTTCTTTGGAATAGAGATTATGAAGTGGACAGAAGTACCAGTTTTAGTGATATTGTACCTCAACTATGTGTGTCATCTATAAATTTAAGTCCACCAAAAGGAGAACTTACTATCATTCCTGATTTATCTTTTTGGCTCTTTCAACTTAGAGAAAATAGAGGAAGCAAAAAGAGGAACTAATATTCTGAATTAGCAAGGAAGAATTCTTTAGCAATGGAGAAGTGACAGGATCCTTGCAAGAAAGTAGTAATAACACCTCAGAGTTTGTATCACAAAAAAAAAAAAAAAAGAAAAAGAAAATATTATGTTCATTAGACTTTGAAACTGTTTAAAACTTAAGCAAAAACTCAGGTATAATCTCAGTAGAGAGTTTCCAAAGGAATGTGCCAGAAGAAAATGAAAAGTCCAGAAAATCAAAATTTTTAGCTTTATGAAAACAAATTTTCCAAGTGGGAAAGGCATTTGTTTCTGAAGAGAATGGGAATCTATATAGAAAAATATTACACATTTCAATACACACAGATTGTTCCAAGAATAAACACAATAAAAAGTTTTTATAGCAATATGGTAAAAGGAAGAACCATCCTAACAGTAGAGCTTGTTCAGATACTAAATTTATTAGTTCTGCATGTACTTGAGTCAACAGAGCAGTATGGCCACTAATAAAATCACATTGCCCAAGTCTGTTCTGCCGTCCCACTACTTTCTAAGCTGATTAAATGTTAAGTGCTCCTTTCAACACTGACATTATATTTTAATAGGGACATAGACATTTTTAAATGTGTAACATTTGGCATAATAATGACTTAAGAAGTCATGTTTAAGAAAAATTGGAAGGAGTTTAGAAATGTTAAACTGGAGAAGGGATAGCTTGAGGATGAAAAGATATTTTGACAGCTACAGGCACCTCAAAGTTAGAAATAAGGCTAGATACTGTGTAGCTGAAAGTACAGAGCTAACACTAAACAAGCAGAGGTTACACAGAGGCCAGTTTTGTTTATGGGGAAAACTTTCTAATTGGGCTATCTAAAACTTCAGTGATCTCTCTTATGAAACTATAAATGTGCTACCATTATGAATAGTTAGAACTCTTTTGACCATCATTCACCAATGAGGTAGAGACAGTTTCAAATGAGTAAATGACCTGTATATTTGCAGTCCTTGAAAGATTGATTCTTTGGGGGAAAAGGTAGGTCCCAGCTGTGAGCAAAAAGGAGAAAAGTATCTTTCCTCTTTTCTCTAAATAAAGCCATCTTGAGCTTCTCAGTCCATGCCCGTATTTCTTACATTACATGCTACTAACCCAAAGGTCACTCATAGTTTCATCTTGATGGTACTTTCCCCATATCTGGAAAAGAAAACTACATAATCATTAGGTTGCAGCCTCTGTATGTCTGTATTTTTAGTGCCTGTTGAATTTATAAGTCACTCATTATAGGAGCTTTGTGCACAATTTTTATTTAAAACTCTATTTTCAAGGAAGTATTTGCAACCCTAATTTTTTTCTTGATAAATTCATTATAATTTTTTTCAAAAATAATTAAGCCATCTTTCTATGGAAACTTATTTCCATAGAAAGATTTCTGGCATTTTTACTTTAATATGGTATAATCTCTTTAAGGAACCATTTTAAATGGATAACTGCTAGAATAAGGTGAGGATGTGCCAGAATTGATGTAAATGAACAAAATGAATTATTTTCTTGACAAATACACCTGCTTTCCTGATTTTTTAGAATGTCAAGATAATCAACTAGAACGCAAGATGAGCAGGAACTATAATACTAAACTGATAGCAAAAACCCTTATTACATCAAAAACTCTGTTATCCAAGTCTATCAGAACCATTAGAAGGTCAGTTCAATAGGATGATTAAACCAAGAAACCAGGAAAATGATACAAATCTTACATAACTTATTTTAACTTAAAACTATACATGTATTTTATCAATCTTTTTTATAAAACAGGCATTTCTTTTTTGTGAATCTCATTATAGTTAAACATCTTTCTTAAACCACACCTATAATGCATTTGTGTATAATTTGGGGATTAAATTTTTCTTAACAGGATCCAAAAACATTTCTGATATTGAGTGTAGAATGTTCTTAGATTTTTATGTTTTTCTCAATCTTTTACATGTTTGCTTGTTATTGTTGGTGTATTTTAATTTATACAAAATAGTGGGATTCATTATGAAATATTGTACAGCACTTAATAACAATGCTTTAAGCAGTTTGCCTTTTTTTCCCAAAAAATTTCAACTTAATTGTCATAGAAACATTAATTTTTCTTTTCATACTTACTTCATACTCATTTAAATATCTGATTAAGTTTTATGATTTAGTTGTGCTCCTTTCATGTATTTTACATAGCATATAATTGAATTATGGGATACAAGGATCAATGCCACTGATATAGATTTGTGAGAATAAACACAGTTGACTCTTACTATATAAATTGCTCCAAATGGAAGAGTCATACATGAAGGGAGCCTGTTTACTTACTCTGAGTATCAGTATGCCATCGTCATTTCAGAGGGCTTCTTTATATATAACCTCTACTGTTTGGTTGAACATGTGGTTTATTAAAATTTCCTTAACTACCTCTCTCAAGTCATTTCAGAGGATTTAATGGTAAATCACTTTTTACCTGGCCTCAGATGTTTACGAACTGACATGGAACATCTCTCTCCAGAACATGAGGTGAGCCACTGTGATTATCACTGCCAGTGCATGCTTTACTCTTTATGTAAGGCTTGATTCTGATATGCCATGTTTAATTTTTTAAATTTAGCTCAGTGTTATTAAACAATTTATTCACTAGTTGTGATATTTTGAGCAACTTTTTCAACATCTTGAAGCCTCTGCCTAATTCTCTGAAGTAGGGATAACATGCTCATCTCCACTTTAATTAATAAAGATTTAATAAGATTAATGTTGATGAAATGTTTTATAAGTGTAAAATGTTAATTATCTCTATCAACTTTGTTAAAAGCCAAGTTTCTATTTTGTCTCCATTTCCTCACAACTCTTTCATTTCTTGCTCTTTGCCTTCTGCTTCCTCTGTCATTTGTCTCCTCAAGCTATTTTTCTGCTAACATTTCCTGTTATGTTTGACTTTTTTCTCCTAAATGAAAGAAAAACTTCCCTTCATTGTTCCCCATATCTCTTTTTCTTCCCAATAGTCTGTACCCACTCTTTTCAACTTTAGCACTATCTATTGGTACATAATGCCTACTTGCACATCAGATCCTTAATTCAGCCTCTTCTCAGTCTTCTAAACACTCCTTTATCTCCTTAAGTTTTCACTTAAATCTCATCTTTTCCCCTAAGCCTACCCTGAACTACCTTGTCCTTCCTAATATACTTTATCCTGTTTTGTGTTTTTTCCAAAACCCCTGTCACTCCTTATGTATAATTTTTTATGTGTTTATTGTATATTTCCTCTATAAGAACATAAGTTTCACAAGGAACATGAGGTGAGAATATTCAGGAGAGCTGTTCAGTTTCTGGAGTAGTTTCCAGTTAATCAGAGCAGCCCCTTAAATCCCCCGCTCTTTCTATCACTCACTCAGTCTTCCTACAAGAATGATGTTAAGTCACAGACACTCAGCCTCTCATCAATTATGTTCTAGTAGTCACAGCACTATACCTATTCTAAGCTCTAGACATTAAAATAGAACATCTAATTTTTGCAACCTGCAGAAGGCAAAGGTACATAGAACAGTGTTTACTGAGAAAGCATGTGTGTGACTATAGTACATGAATATGTTAAATGTATAGATACCTGCACATAAATTGTAGTATTAACATTAGATGGAGGAGAAAGCTATGGGAGAATATGAACCAGATTTAGAAAGAAACCTAATGAAAACAAACTATTGTTATATGATTGAAATTTGGTGGGGACTAGGCAGGGGATGCTGGGGATTTGACTCAGGGCCTTGCACTACACCCAACCCCCAGATTGAAATCTTTTAGATTGTTCCTGTACCTAGTCTAGGGATCTAATATGAATCCTTTAACTAAGTAACTGCCAAAATTTTAAATCATTAATTAATATGTTAGTTTATGGGAATACTAAAAATTTGGTTAAAACTTTAGATAAAACCATTGTATTTTACTCTATAAACTGTATTTCACTAAAGTAATTCTTTTACTCAGGTTATATTAAGTTCCATGATAAAAGAATGTGAACAAAAAGTAGAAAACAAGACTGTCCAAGAGCCTCAAGGGTAAGATATTCTTTTTTAAGGTTTCATATTAACCTTAATTTCTCTATCTAAATTTACCATTTTTGGTTATGTTTCATTTTGTAGTCATTTATTTGGAAAGTAAGAAAATTATTCAGTTCAGCTGTTCTTTCAATGCTCATCCAGTTCATAAACCATCTCATCAGAAGTATCTGGGGAATTTAAAACTCAGATCTCATCCTCATGCTTTATAACCTCCTCTCAATATTGTGATTCAGCCTAGGAATTTTTACATTTAACAGTCTCCTAAGAGATTCTGCTGGATTGGGAACTCACTAATCAAAACAATATCTAGGAATTTGTGTCAGAAGTTGTAAAATATAGCTGTTCACTACATAAACAATTGTAAATTTGGGAATGTCCTAGCCAAACTAAAGCTTCTAAACAAGCTAATTAGAGTTCAGAGATTCAATGAAATTAAAATGTGACAGGCCTGGCATGGTAGACAAACAGGGCATGGTGGCCATTGCCTATAATCCAAACTACTCTGGAGACTAATGCAGTTAGAGACCAAGTCAGGCAACTTAGTGAGACTCTGTCTAAAAATAAAACAAAAAGGTCTGGAAATATAACTCAGTATTAGAATGCTTGCCTAGCATGCATAGCATCCTGGGTTTAATCCCTATTACAGGGGCCGGGGCGGGGGGGTAAACACAGATGAGGAAGAGTAATGTTAGGCGTTCAGAAAGGGAATAATTTACAAATAGATTTTGTGCTTTAATTCTTACTGAAGTAACCTTTGGTGATTAATTTTAAATGGACTCAAACATTTAAAACAAAAAACTCAAAAAATGTTTCCTTTAAGTTTGACATCAGGAATAAGTTTCATCCTAGCTACTGACACGTACACACACAGAGTCTCTTGCTTCTCTGATATAACAGAATCCTTATATTTAGCTTACTAGGATAAAAGGAGCTCCTCTCCATACATAGTTACCATTTCAGCAGTGGAGGATTCAAACAATAGTAAGAGCTAACTAGGCACAGTGTCACATGCCTATAGTTCTAGCAATTCAAGAGGCTAAGGCAAGAGGATTGCAAGTTCTAGGCCAACCTCAGCAACTTAGCAAGACTCTGTTGCAAAATTACCAAATAAACTTTAAAAGACTGAGAATGTAGTTAAGTGGTAAAGCAGCCCTGGATTCGATCTCTGGTACCCCAAAACAATAAAACAATAGTAGTGTAATGAAACAAAGATATCTGATCTGAACAAAATCTCCAAAATAAACACCAAAGCAAATACTTATATACATTTATTATATATTAAATATCAAGATTATTTGGTACCTTCAGATTATTGTTTTAAAATGTGAAAATTTTTGGAACAAAATTAAGAAAACTTTCTTAAGAAATACATTATAAGCCGGGCGCGGTGGCTCAAGCCTATAATCCCAGCACTTAGGGGGGCTGAGACAGGAGAATCGCAAGTTCAAAGCCAGCCTCAGCAATGGCGAGGCACTAAGCACCTCAGTGAGACCCTGTCTCTACATAAAATACAAAATAGGGCTGGGGATGTGGCTCAGTGGTTGAATGCCTCTGAGTTCAATCCCCAGTACCAAAAAAAAAAAAAAAAGAAATACTTTATAAATAAAATTCCATGGATCTATATGTAGGAATTAAAAAAGAAAAATATGTCTGCAAAAGATTGCTTTTGCTATATATGACTCTTTTAAAAGTTTTTGAAAAAAGCTTTACTTGTGTAATCATGTTTTTCCCCGTCATTCAGATCATCTGTATTGTTACTGATTTTTAGAGAACTTCAAATAAACACAAGAATGAATTCCCATGTTTTAATCACCCACCTTCTACACTTATCAACTCAGTTTTATTCCACTAGTATACCATTTACTTTTCTCTCCAATATGCCTCTATCTTTAAAAGATAACCAGTATTTTTGGAAAACATAAACAATAACAATATCATTATCACAGTAACAATAACTCCTTAATGTCATCATTTCTTTGGTCCCCATTCAAATTTTGAATTTTTTTCATGAATATTATCTGATTTATTGTTTACTGTTTTTCTTATAGTTTGTTCTTTGAGTCAAGATCCAGATGAGTTCCATACATTATGTCTGGCTGATGTTAAGTCTCTTTTACTCCTTAGATATAAGGTTTCCCTCTTCTTTTATTTTTCATAAAATTTGCCTGTGGAAGAAACTGGGTCATTTGTCCTTGAGAGTTTTTCAGAGTTTGAATTTTGCTGACTACATTTCCCTTGTGTGTTTAATATGTACTTCTGTATTTCCTGTCAATTTGGTAGTTGGGTCTAGATCTAGAGACTTTGAATCAGATTCGGGACATGTTTCTTTGTTTCTTTGGACAAGACTGCTTCATAAGAAGCAGTGTGTTTTCTTCACAAGGCAGATAATGTCTGTTTCTTTCCTTTTCTGGTGATGTTAACAAGCTGTTAATGACTAAACCCTAGTTCCACTAATTCATTAGAGGTTACAGTATAATACTCTCTATTCTATCATGTGTGAGATCATTTATGAGCCAGAATACTTCAGAAAAGAAAATTTTACCTCATATATACTACTGTGACCTGTGGGTATCATTTGCATAGTGATGGCAAAATAAATGTTTGGTTTTTTTATTTTTACCAGTTTCCAAGATAATAAATTGATTAACTCTGATGAGTGAACACCACATAGTTGTTTTAAATATCATTATGAACTCATGTATTTAAATATATTTAATGTCATTCATTGCATTGCATCATTGTAATCAATACACAAATTATCCCATCTTTAGCTAGTTTGAGCCCTTTCAAGTTGACATGTAAGTCCTATTGACATGGCCCTTCTTTGCAACATGGTATGACAATATCATAAACATACTTTTAGAGAATAAGGGTCAGACAATGAGACAGTTACAACTTTGTATATAAATTGTTCCAAGTGATTTTTAAAAAAATTTTTTATCATCATTAAGATGCAAAGCTGCTGGGCACAGTGGTGCATGCCTGTAATCCCAGCAGCTCAGGAGGCTGAGGCAGGAGGATCTCAAGTTCAAAGTCATCCTCAGCAAAAGCAAGGTGCTCAGAAACTCGGTGAGACCCTGTCTCTAAATAAAATACAAAAGAGAGCTGGGGATGTGGCTCAGTGGTTGAGTACCCCTGAGTTCAATCCCTGGTGCGCCCCCACACACACACACACAAATTTGCAAAGCTTAATGACATGGATTTTTTTTTCAGTTATACTCTAAAAATATGTTTTGAAATATTTTTTATTTAGTAAGAGTGTTTTCTGTAAACCTCAAATAAAGTAGGAAAAATATTATATGGTAATCTTTAACTTTTTTCTGTAACAAAAGCATAGGTGTGAAAACATTAACCATATTATCAGTCAGTAGATATACAACAGGGAAACAATAGAATTTGGGCATGATTCCTTCTATCAGGAAGCTCATAGTCCTATAGTGAATCAAGGCATTTACCTAATTTGAACAGAACAGACTTTAAAATACCAAATAAATGATACAGGAAGTAAACACTGCAAAAATGAGAGGAAATGTGATATAGTTTTTCATGTGCAAGAATTTCTTCATTTTGGGCAGTATACTCAGGATTGGAGATAAATAAAAATAAATAGATAGCTTTGTCCTCTAATAACTTACTTTAGAGTAAGACTAGACAAGATAGGGAAATGGCATTGTGGTCCCTATTGTAAGGAATGAAATTACAGTGGTTATATATATAAGAAAGTGGTCTTAACCTGGCAAGGACAGAGGTTCAGTGGAGAGCCCTGGGAGCCTCAGCTCTACCATACCTGTGCTCCCTCAGATCTTCACACAGAGAAGTCCATCTGCTAGGAATATACTTACTCTGCCTAGCTACTTCCTATTGATCCTTGAAGCCAAGGCTTAGATATCACCTCTTCACTCTCTCCTCCTCTGAAGTCTGTTATAGATCAGAAATACAAGAAGGAAAACCTTGAGCAGTAAAGAGAACTGCTTCTAAGTTCTAAGTGAGAATGGGGACAGATTAAAGGTATTATATCTGTGAACTGCTCTGCTACTTGCTGTGACCCAATAGTCCAGCATTAAATTAATTGATTGTGATAAACATTTTTCCCCAAGAAATAGAATCAAATAAAAAAGAGAGTATGTCTATTTTACTTAGTAAGGATGAGTATTTCTTTATAGATACTTTAATTCCTTATATGTACAGTAGGTCATTACATAAAATGTATCTCTTACTGGGGATCTTCATCAGAAAGTTTGAAAGCACTGATCTGCAGGCAGGAAATATAGAGCATAAGTATTTTAATACCTTTCTTGTATTCATTCAGTATTTAGTAAAATTCACCAAAACTCTTACCCTGAATTGTTGCCTTTCCTCAGAGTGCTCACAAATGAAGTGGAAAAAATAAGCAGTTATAAACACAGATTAAAATATTTAAAAAGATGAAAAAACACACTAAAATTGTAGCTGTAAATGTCCAGGGAAGAAGGAGTACAGGAGTTTTTAAGTATGAAAAGTTGGCTAGAAAAGCAAAAAAAAAAAAAAAGGGGGGGGGATTACATGCAAAAAAAAAAAAAAAATCAGCACTGTGTATAATGATAAAAGTTACAAAAGACCATGTGCTGGGAATGGTAGGTAAAGCATAAATGGATATAGATAGGCAGGCACAGAACTTTGTATTGCTACACTGAGAGGTTGGAACTTTATAGACCAGTAGTTGGCAAGCTTCTATAGACAGCAAATACTATTTTAAGCTTTCAGACAACAACTCAACTGGATTCTATTGTTATAACAGGAAAGCAGCTATTGATAACATGTAAATAAGTGGGCATGACCCTGTTCAGGTGAAAGTTTACAGTAACAGGCAGCAGGCTGGATTTGGCCTACTATCTGTAGTTTCCAGCTCTTAGGAACTCTGGTTCTCAAGCTTTAGGGTTTGTTAGAATTACCTGGAGATTGCTGGGTGCCATCCATGGAGATTTTGGTTCAGAAGGTCTGGAGTGGAATCTGAGAATGTTCATGGCTGACAAGTTCCCAGGTGATATTGATGCTACAAGACCAGGAACCACACTTTGAGAAACATTGCTTTCTAGAAGTTGGATTCTGATTAAGAGAAGCAGGTAGAACAGATTGGAAAGATATCATGGGATCTATGTTGAGATCAGGTGTGAGTGTGGATGCAAAGGTAATAGAAAGTGACACTTACAAACCAGATAACACTCTAAGCAGTTTTAACATCCTTGATAACAATTGTCTTAATAACCCTACAAAGTGGATACTATTCCAGTTTTCATTTTATAGATGACACAGAGGTAGGTGACTTGCTCAAAAGTCATCAGGCCACTTACAAAGTGGAAGAGCCAAAATTCAAACCCAAGCATTGAGGTTTTTGAGACCATGATCTTAACTTACTGCCTGTGTATGGCAGTGAGTTTGAGAAGAACATGGATTACAGATGTACCTCAGATGTGAACTCAGTTTAGCAACAGATTTAGAATGAAGGGAGACCAGATACAAGAATTCCCAGATCTCTGATTTGCACATTTAAATGGATGATACACAATACAACAAAACAAAACTATATGAAGAACAGTTCTGAAGAGCAATATTAAAATTTGAGGTAGACCTAGGGAAACACTGCAGGTAGTTAGTTGGTTGAGATTTAAGAACTATTAGTATACAGGTGGTAGTTAAAGGCTTAGGTTTAGGGAAGTGATAATACCCCTTGGAAAGAGGGTTCAAATAGGGAGAGAAAGGTGGCCAGGTATGGAATTACAGACCAACATTTTAAGATGGATATGAAAAAAGAGCTTATCTGAGAACTAGGCAAACCAGAGTGGTATCAGAATTAAGTAGTAGCCAGGTGTGATGGCACATACCTGTAATCCCAGCAAATCAGGAGGCTGAGGCAGGAGGATTGCAAGTTACACACCAACCTAAGCAATTTAGCAAGACACTGTCTCAAAATTAAAAAAATAAAAGGGGGTGAGAGTATAGCTCAGTGGTTAAGCATCCCTGGGTTCAATCCCTAGTTCCAAAAAAGGAATCAAGTAGAGATTTCAAAGAGAAAGAATTGTCTTTAATTTACAAAATGGAATGGTGTTGAGGGGAAGAGAAATAGTCTAGGCATAAATATTTTAAAGACGATAGGCCAGATGTAAAATGCTATACAGGTTCAGAATCAACAGGAAATGGCAACTGGTTGGATATGAGTTGCAAAGATCTGAGATTTCCTTGAAAACTTGCAGTTTTAAAAAAAGACACATTACCTTATTTATTTATTTATTTATTTATGTATTTATTTATTTATTTATTTATTTATTTAGGTGCTGGGGATTGAACTCAGGGCACTCGACCACTGAGCCACATCCCCAGCCCTATTTTGTGTTTTATGTAGAGACAGGGTCTCACTGAGTTGCTTAGTGCCTCGCCATTGCTGAGGCTGGCTTTGAACTTGAGATTCTCCTGTCTCAGCCTCCCAAAGTGCTGGGATTACAAGTGTGAGCCACCGCGCCCGGCTGACATATTACCTTATTAAGGTAGCCCATTCACAGCCCATTCATTTTTAACAATTCTTTTTTTTTTTTTTTAATCTCTCGCTTGAATTTAAGTTTCCCTTCCTAAAATGTCTACCCTCTAAAACAGGTTTTTATCATTTGGAAGAGGGATGGAGGAGTGTTACAGACCCCTTTATAATAACAGTTTGAACTCTTTAGGGCTAAATATTGCTGTAATGCAATTATTCTTAACTGAAAGCTTTGCGATTCCTTGGCCCTCTACCCCAGATCAAAAGAAACACTGGAATTAGGCCTCAGCATCTGCATTTTCAAAATAATTCCCCAGGTTACTGTGATGTGTATCAGAAGTCCTATACAGACATATACTGCCTTCACATACATAGTATATATCTAATATTTCACATATAACATAAGGAATCATCTGTTAAGTAAAGTGACCTAAACATTCTCTTCTCTGGACCAAATATTCTTCATTCCTTTCAGTTTAACCTCTTACTGTTTCCAGATTTCTTTACATCATTTTTGCTCTCCTTTTAGAATATTATTAGAAAGGGTTAAGAAAAGTCTCCAGAGAAAGATAGGACATGAACTGGGATTTGAAAGATGGGTTAGCAATGGAGAGAAATATTGAAAGGTATTTGAAAATGCTTGAAATCTGAACCATAAACTAGGCAACCCTGACTGAGGGAGATCTAAGATGTAAGTGATAATAGTGTTAGCAAATAAAAAAATAGATTGCTACATTTCTTGAATGAAAAGCACATTTTATCTTGTATTTAGTAAATGAACATTGAGGATTTTTTAGTTTTTAGATTATATTTAAAATGTTACTTTTAAAAAATTTTTATTGTTACAGTACCAAGGATAGAACCCAGGGCCTCATGCAAGCTAGACAAGTACTTTACCACTGAGCTACATTCCCAGTCCTTAAGTAACTATGTTTCAGAAGTTAATCTGATACTGCAAGGAGATCAGATCCAAGACTTACTGTAAAAACAGTAATGAGGTGATGCTTTTAAGGAATAACTACTAGTAATTGTGGTATGCTTTTAAATGTCTAGCGCATATGCTAAGCTATACACTTGTATAATCCTAATAGCCCTATGAGGAAGGTACTAGAATTGTCTCCCTTTTACAAATGAGATTAATAACTCTCTCAAAGTCACACAGCTAGTAAATAGCCAAGATTTGCGCTCATCCCAGACTTGCTCCTAACTATTATTACTTCTTCCTTTAATATAAATGATGAACATGAAAGTGCTAACTTAGCACAATACATAAAAATTCTACTTTTTAACAAGTAGTTTCCCTTTTGTGGCACCAATTCAGAATGTATTAATGTTACTAAAGAAATGAAAAAATGGATATCTTTGCTTTTTAATTGCTTTACGTGAATTTTGAAATTTCTTTCTTAGCTCAATGTCAATTGCTGCAAGCTTAGTGAGTGAAGATACAAAGACGAAGTTTTTGAACAAAATGGGCCAGTTGACAACATCGGGTGCCATGTTGGCCAATGTGTTTCAGAGAAAGAAGTAGAAGGAAGAAGGAAGCCCCCAGTAAACACTAAGATGGACCTCACGCAGACTGGTTCCTTGTACTTGAAGTACTTGCCTTTTTTATTTCCTCAGTTTTACGTTCTTGCGTTATACTTTTATCCTAACCTCCAAAAATATTTGCACTGCTTTTGATTATTGCTGTATATCTGTTGACTTTGGAATTACAGCTGTGGTAATAGTAAATTGATTGGTTGGTCTGTACCAAGTCCCTCTTCTATGTTCTTATCTTTGAGAATAATTTTATATATATATATATATATATGTATATATATAGTGAAGAGGTTTTCGTTTTTGTTTTTGTTTTATTTTTGGATGGGATATTAGCAAATATCTGTATTATACTCTAAGCTATTACAATGGTACTTAAAATAATGTAAATTTGAAGTCATTGTTATAAAATAATAAAAGTGGAGATTACTTAAGTATTTAAATTATGAAAGAATAATGAAGACTTTTTATTGTTTCTTAACTGACTAGAAAGAGCCACCAGCATTACTCCGTGCCTTTTGGACTTCAGTTTGTGTTTTCTGTAGGAATTATGTGCATTCCATTCACACAGTATTTCTTTAGGGTGCTGTGATGAGTTTGAATTACAAATCCTACAGCAAATCGATAATGATGAAATTTTCAACATTTCAGAGCTCTCATGAATATTCTTTAAGTGCTATTTAAACCTCCCCAGCACTTCCATGCATGTAATAGACTCACCTGAAAAAGACAGCACGTTAGCATGGGGAGTGATGACTAAGGTGAACTTTGCAAAGTGTGTAGTAGATTTAAATGCTCAGAAAAAATGTAACTGAGGGGCTGGGGGATACAGCTCAGTTGGTAGAGTGCTTGCCTCACATGCACATGGCCCTGGGTTCAGTCCTCAGCACCATTTAAAGAAAAAAAAGTAACTGAGAAGAACTAATAATTGTGAACTTTTTCCCAAATAAAATACAGAAAAAAATATGGTTTGGATCTGAAATTTAACATTTACTTATGTAAAACATTGTCTTTTAAGATAGAAGTACTGAAAAGTTAAGGACATTTGGGAACTGCTTTTTTCCATCTAAACTAAAAGTAACATTGGCTAAATTATTATTGGTTAGTTACCACCTTAAAGTCTGTTCTTAAAGTGACTATTCTTGTGTTTGGTGTATTTAAGTTAATATATAGTTCCACTGGTATTTGTTGTCTGTACAGTAATACAACTTGAAGTAGAAAAGAGTGCTGGACATAGAAAAGGGGTGATTGGTTTGAGGGGTTAATGTGAGGCCTTTTTGAAAAATGAATATTTTGATAAAGAAAATTGTCATTTGAGCACAGTTGATACTTATAGGTGATTCTCATATTTGTTGTATAAACTAGTTTAATACACTTGGAACATAGTTGGACCATATTCACTTCCTGGGAAAGCTAGCTTACCATACATTCAAACTTATAAAATAATTTGCAATAGGCAAAGCGATTTAACAATTTCATTCTGAAATTATTTCTTTTACCTACAGTGAAATACTTGTTGACAAACTAGTCCTTCTGAAAACTGTTGGATTCTAGGCATTCCTGAGAAATTGACAGTGGCTACCTTTCATGTCAAAAATGTTGATCTATTATAAATAAAATGTTTTTGCATACTTGTTTTGTTTGGGGCTATATGTTTTATTTTCATTTGGAAACACTATATCCAATCAAAAATAAGAAAGTATATATTCATAAGATGTACTTATATTGTAGAAATATAATCTATATAAATTACTAATATATTTCAGGGATGATTCAAAGAAAAATGTTTAAATTCTCCTTTGCTTTGAACTATAATAGAATACATAACGAAACGAAAGATAGATGGTCCCTCAGTATCCATGGAAATTGGTTCCAACCCTCTGCAGATACTAGAGTCCACAAATGTTTTAGTCCTCTATATAAAATGTTATATTATTTGTATATGACCCAATCATATCCTCCAATGTACTTTAAATCATTAATCTCTAGATTACTTACAATATCTAATACAATATAAATGCTATACAAATAATTGTTTTATTGTATTGTTTAGGGAATACTAATAAGAAAAGAAAGCCTGTAGATGTTTGAAATAGAAGCAATTTTCTTTCTGGAATATTTTCAATCCATGGTTATGAAATACATGAACAGAGAGAGCTGACTGTAAAGCATTTCTGTTGTGATAATTTTTTTAAATTCATGAATCCATGTGCCTAAATGCTAATGATTTTTTAAAGGACAAAAGCAGTCAAGCCATACAATATATCTCAAGTGAGTCGCCCTTAATTTGCTTTTATATATCTTAATATCATTAAGATTTTTTATGTTTTGGGGGGTGGTGTTGTTTTAGTAAAATAGGGACTTTTTACAGACGGACACTAATCATTGATTTTGAGTATGTTCTTCTAAAGCAGGGAATAAAACTCCTCTACTATTTCTTCTTAAACAGAAATAAACTTAGGATACAAGTTTAAGTGTTCAACTTAATAAAAACTTAATTCAAAATTATTTTTATATTTCCAAAACAATCCAAAGATTAATTTTTTCCAGAAATCCCAAAGTGCCATAGTTAAGAATTTAGCTGAATTCTTTCAAGTACAGTACTTGAGTGGTAACAATATATATCTCCATATATAGGAGTTCTTGACATTCATTTTCATCAAGCACCCTTTTGAAAGATTACTTTGCTAAACATCAAACTGACTTTCAACCCAAATGAAATTGTTATTTAAATCAAGCCATATTCATTATAGATTACCACTAGACTATGGCTACTACTCTACTCTACCTTATACTTTTAGTGGGATTCTGAAGTCATGGTGCCATCTCTTTCTTAAATGTCTCTGATAAAGTTCAAGGTGGTAAAACCAGTATTCCTGAATTGTTCTCATTAATCTATTTTTCAAGACTACCAGTTTGGGTCATTGTTTGAATTTCAAGGACATAACTTTCCCCAAACACCACCTTGTTGGTCTTTAAATTGAAATAGCTAACTATAGCTGACATTTTGTACTGGTTACCACTTTCTTAACTATCCTTTGTGTAAAGAATGTATCCTTAAAGAGCTTTGTAATTAGTTCTAATTTCTAAAATTCTCTAACATGGCCAGGTAATAAAAGTTCTAACTTTAATATTGGATATTAACTCTTATAGGCCAACTGTACATAAAGTTAACCTTTCATCTGAATATGTGTGTTTGAAAGTTCTATGTACTTTACAGTACATATATTTGTCACTATCTCAGTACATTTTAAAATAATAGATTAAAGAAATATAATCAAAAATAATAAGTATATCTGTTAAAATTCTGCATATTGGCAAAATAATTAGATTGCAAACTTTTCATACTACATGAGGATGTGCTTGCATGCATTTTGTCTGTAGAATCAGCACTATAATGACAATCTTACATCCCCTTCAGGACCAGTTATGGGAAACTTGATTGCCTTCTTATGGTTTACCTTGTTTACATGTTTGAGAAAAAAATTTTTTTTTTGGTATTGGAGATTGAACTCAGGGGCACTTGATCACTGAGCCACATCCCCAGCCCTATTTTGTGTTTTATGTAGGGACAGGATCTCACTGAGTTGCTTAGTGCCTCGCCATTGCTGAGGCTGGCTTTGAACTCGCGATTCTCCTGTCTCAGCCTCCCTAAGTGCTGGGATTACAGGCTTGTGCCACCGCGCCCGGCTTAAGAAAAATCTTAACATAAAAATTCCTA
This sequence comes from Geosciurus inauris, assembly GCA_004024805.1. NCBI lineage: Eukaryota > Metazoa > Chordata > Mammalia > Rodentia > Sciuridae > Geosciurus > Geosciurus inauris. The sequence continues at coordinate 254,668 of PVHX01000280.1, forward strand.
TTCTCTATAAGATCATATCACAGAAGTTCATGTAAATTTAACACAACATAAAAATCTAATTTATTAAATTTATTCCTTAAATAATTCTTTCAGTACTGTGAGAAATGTAAAGTATTTGCTCTTCTCCAAAAAAGAACATCTGGAAAATTTTGTCCGAAGTATATTTTTATAGAAAGGGCTGTATTACTAATTTAATTCCTTTTATCCTATTAAAGACTAATCCATTCATTATGTTCTCTGCAAGTAAATTACTGCATGAATAGATAAGAGACTTTAATGCAGTAAAATTTATGTTGTCTGTAAACTGGCATATTGTGTGTTATAGGTGTTAAATTTTTTGTCAGTGATGTTTTTTAGGGTGTCATTTGTTGATAGCAATCTTTATAATTTTAACAAATCACTTCCTTAGTGGAAAAGTAACCCTTTCTTGAACTGTTGGCATTTTCAATTTTAAATATTTTCAGGATATGCATTTTCAGTAAAGCAAAAAATGTTACAAATATTTTTATATAAAATATATATTGCCAAGTAATGTCAAGCTAGCCATTTGTCACTGGCTATGACTTCAAAGATGTTTTAACTTCATTTCTGCTTATTTTTTGATAGCTCTTTAAATAGTTTTTTCTATTTATGAGCTTTTCTGTCATGTGTTTAAAAGAAGCCTTATAGTGATTACTTTCATAATGTAAATTATTTTCTAAGTTAATTTTATATGAATTTTATAAATATGGTCACCTTTCTAAAGAATCCTACCCCCAAAAAATATGAAAATATGTTTTCTATTTATCATAGGACTTTTTGTGAAAATTATATAATAGTGAACCTGAATGTCTTTTACTACCAAACATGTATTAGTTCAGGGTGAAATTAAAAATTTTAAGTCCCTGAATAACTAAAGAATGGATAATCCTCTATTGCATATTTTTGTTATATCTAGTTTTCCAGTAGGTGAATAGGTGACCATGCCAGGTGTGATTCACCTGAAATTACAGTAGAAGACAGAAGCTACTCTTGATTGTCACTTTTTGTCTACTTTTGTCCCCCAGAATTTCAAACCTAGTAAAGACCAGCATGGTGATTTTACTTTTTATTTACCAAAAGCTATGATTAAACTGAGTAGTCAACTTAAAATTTTTCATTACATGATTTATTGAGATTTATGAAAAATTATTTTACCCATTGTAATTTCACTCACGTCTGTTAGGACACATAAAATCTACTGGTTTCTCCTTTTTGAAAATCAAGACATTGCCCATCTCAAGTCTTCTGTTCTCCATTTCTTGAGGAGAATAATTACATTACAATGCCATAGGGTTTTGGTAGTGTGACAGAAACAAAATGGTCTCCAAATTTGATATATCATATTTACCTCCTAAGACCTGAAGACTTTCATGGCTTCAACAAGAAATTTGGATTCTAACATTTTTCACTATGGATCAATGGTTAACTAAAGAGATTCTTTTTTTTTTTTTTTTTTTTAGAAAACACTAGAAGTCAGTTATTTTCAAGAAATGTCAGTTCTTATTTTTCTTCCATTCATATGAAAGGTTTAGTTACAAGATTTCTTTAAAAAGGAGCCTAAAGATTCAAATTAAGTGTCAAAGGGACCTATTCCTAGAAGAGTCAAATGTGTACTAACAGACACGAATGAAACTACCACTTAGTTTCGATCTCAGTAATGCCTCCAGGTTGGCTTTTTCTGACCAACCTGTAATTCGTTCATAGCATCCTGGTTTTTCAGGATTACTCATACCAGTGCTTATTTTCTTTTTTTTATAATAAGCCTTTTTTTTTTCACTAGACTCATCTCCATGAGAGAAAATGTCTGTCCTTTTCAAATTGTCTCTCTACGACTTGAAAATGCCTGCTATATAATAGGTACTCAACAAACACTAATTGAAGAATTACTGAGTCATTGAACTTGTTACCAATTACATGCAAAATTACCAATTAAATTAAAAGAGGGGTTAATAGGTACAATTAAAAGAGTACAATTAAAATGAGTTAGCTAAGACTACATGCCAAACTAATTCCTTTTTTTTTTCCATATTTTTATTGGTGGATTATAGTTGTACATAATGGTGTATGCAATTAAATTTGTTATTATGTATTTGCACATACACAAAAAATAACAATATAATTGGCTTATATCATCCCCCGGTTAGTTCCCCTTCCCCTCCCTTTCCCTCACCTGGTCTCTTTCCTCTGCTCTACTGATCTCTTTTCAATTTTCAAGAGATCCCACTCGCACCTTTCTTTTCCTTTTTCCTCTCTAGTTTCCAAATGTGAGAGAAAACATGCACCCCTTGATCTTCTGAGTTTGACTTATTTCATTGAACATAGTGTTCTGAGGCTGGGGTTGTGGCTCAGTGGTAGAGTGCTTTCCTAGCATGTGCAAGTCACTGGGTTCAGTTTTCAGCACCACATATAAAACAAAGTCCATTGACAACTGAAAAAATATTTTAAAAAAAAGAACATAGTGTTTCATCCATATTCCTGCAAATGATATAATTTGATTATTCTTTATAAGATGATTAAAACCCCATTATGTATATATACCACATTTTCTTTATTCATTCATCCATTGATAGACACCTAGGCTAGTTCCATAATTTGGCTATTGCAGATTATGCTGCTGTAAACACAGGTATGCCTGTATCACTGTAGTATGATGACTTTAATTCTTAAGGATAAATGCTGAGAAGTTGTATAGCCAGGTCATATGGTGATTTCATCCCGTCTTTTTTTTTTTAGTTGTATATGGACACAAGGTCTTTATTTTATTGCTTTGTATGTGGTGCTGAGGATCGAACCCAGGGCCCCACGCGTGCGAAGCAAGCGCTCTACCGCTGAGCTACAATCCCAGCCCCTCATCCCGTCTTTTGAGGAACTTCCATACTGATTTCATAGTGGTTGGACTAATTTACAGTCACCAACAGTGTAAAAGTGTTCCTTTTTCTCCACATCCTCTCCTGCATTTGTTATTATTTGTATCCCTGATGACTACCATTCTGACTAGAAATGAGATGAAATCTGTGTAGTTTTGATTTGCATTTCTCTAAATTGCTAATGATGTTGGAACATTTTTTCATGTATTTGGCCATTTCTATTTCTTTACAGAAGTGTCTGTTTAGTTCATTTACCCGTTTATTAATTGGGCTATTTGTTTTTTAGGTGTTACATTTTTTGAGTTCTTTATATACTCAGGATATTAATCCTTTGTCAGAAGAGTGGCTAAAACAGATTTTCTCCCATTCTGTACATTCTCTTCACATTCCAATTGTTTCCTTTGCTGTACAGAAGCTTTTTAATTTGGTGTCATCCCATTTATTAATTTAGCATTATTTCCTGAGCTTTAGAGGTCCTATTGAGAAAACTCATTGCCTGTGCCTCTATGTTGGAGAGTCGACTCTACATGTTCTTCTAGAAGTTGCTACTTTCTGGTTTAATTTCTACTAACATAATTCTTTTTGATATAAAAGCTATTATGTCAATCAGGAGAATGTTTTAGTATTGTGCATCTTGACCTCAGCAAAATATTTGACTGTTTCTCTTAGTACCCTACTTATATTCAAGGTAGAAAATACGGGCTCAGTAAAAGTGAAAATGAAGAGTTGTGCAGAGAGAGGTTTCTGTTCTTACCTGGCTCTCAGCAATAGCCCTTATCAACACACCTCATCAAGTTGACCAAGTGGTTTGTAAATGTGGAGCTGTCATCCTTTCTGAAGATCATTCATCACCCAGTGCCTGTTTTGTGCTAAGCACATGGATCCAAGGAATAAGACTGACCCAGAATCCACCTTCACAGAGCTTTCAGCCAGACTAGCAAAAACAGGTAGTGAAAGAAGGGCTAAGGAGTTACTCTGGTTACAGTGATTGTTTACTTTGACCTCTCTAAAGTGACACTGTACCTGTGACTAAGAAGAATAGGTTTTAACTGTGTGGAAACAGGAAATTTAAAAAAAAAAAAGAAACTGTGCATAGGCCCTGTATGCTATGGCTAGATATTAGAGAGGGAAGCCTTTGAACAGCTCATCACCTACCTTTCTGGCAGGAATAACTGCAAAAATAATGAGTGATGAGAAAAGTGAGGAAGTAAAGAACAAGCTTGGGAAGTTAGTTTGTAATTTTGTTTCAGATTTGTTAAATTCAAGATGTCCCACAGTTGCCTATGGAAATGTCGTGCAAGAAATTATCTAGCCAAAACTGGATCTCAGGAGGTCAAGCTTGAAGGTGTAATACTATTAGGAGTCATTGATATTGATGTTTGAATGACACAATAGGATGAGATGAAATGGCTGGGGAGACAGTGTAAGAGGATCTAAATCCACCCAGGATGCTCATGTTTGGCAATTTCCACAGAACAAAATGGGCTACTAAAGCAATTAGGAGTGGACAGTGAGGCAGGAGAGCAGCCAGGAGAGTATGGCATCGAGCAAGCAAAAGGAAGAGCGTTCAAAGGAGAGGCTGACTAGCTATAGCCTTTGCTACCATCAGTCCAAATAAGGGTAGATCTGAATCCCATTGCCAGATTAGTCATTGATGACTTCAGTAGAGTTTCAGTGGACTGGTGGAAGTAAAAGCATGATTGGGTTGAATTAAGGAGACTATTGACAAGGAATGGCACGTCTTTCAAGAAATTTAATTATGAAGGGCACAGAAGTACTGGTAGCTAGAAGGGGACATGGAGTCAAGGGAGGGTTTACTTAGTTTTGTGATGAGAGAAATTAAATCACGATCATACACTGTTGAGAATTTGGTAATAAAGTGAGAGATGGTGAGAATACAGCAGCAGCAATAACTGAAATGAAATCCTTGAGAAGGCAAGAAGGGGTGAGACTCAGAACCCAAGTGAAAGGACTAGCCACCATTGTAATAGGAGAGAAGGCAGAGCGTAGGAACCCTTGCAGGTAATTGGTAGAATTAACAGTTGGAAGATTAGGGGGTTTCCACTTAATTTCACCTATTTTTTCAGTGAAGTATGAAGCAAAGATACTAGGTAGGCTAGCATATAGGCAGTATTGGAGGCTCAAAGAAAAAAAGGTTAAAACTGGTATCCCTAAGAATGGCAGAGTGAATTATGGAGGGAATCGTAGGACTGCCAAGGAGAGCTCACTGGAAAATTTTAACTATGAGTTTAAAGAGTGATGAGTTAGCACAATTATTTGCTTTTATTTTCTCCAGGCAAGATCAGCTATTCTGGAGCAAATACAGAGGAAAGTATAACCAGGGCTGTTTGTTCCATGTTCATAAGAGGAGGAGAAAGGATAAGGGCATTAAAGGTGCTCTCAAAGGAATGATCAGAGTGATGGCTCACAGAATCTAAACAAGGTAAAGGGAAAAATCTGAGGACTGGGTCTCAGAAGAGTTAAAAAAAAGAAAAGTGTTACAATGAGAATTTTCAAGTGTACTGAAAGGATACTTCCTTTGGACATAGAAACAAGAAGCAATATAGTATCTATCCTACCTTCAAGCTCTAAGATAAGGAAGGTTATGAGAAGAAAATTTAAAAGTCTCAACTTAAAACATAACAGGGGCAGTGTCCTTGGGGCTAACTAGGATTCAGGTAGCATGAAACGCAGCAGAAACCCTTCAGAGAATGGGCTGTGGGTAAAAGTGAGATATCTGAACACCCCTGTGGGTTCCCACTGCCCAGTGGCTAAGGAAAGAGTGAGAGATTAAACTACTTTTAGGTGTGTTCAGAGTGGCTCAGGGGTAAGCTCAGGTTAACAAAAAAAACCAAAAAACAAAAAAACTGCTTACCTCACTGACTGGTAACCACGTTTGTGTCAGGATCACACCTGATAATCTGAGAAACTGGATGGCTCCTTTAAACTAGAAGTATAGGTGTGTTGGGCCTCCCTGGAGTCCCAAGATCCTGTTTTATTTCTGTGCTTTTCCTATGTAAATGTCTTGGTGGTTTTTCCCTAGAAGGATCTTAATCTTTGTGTTCTGAAATATCAAAATAGTGTTGTAGTACTAATAAGGTTATTTTTTAACTCAATCTGAAACTTGTCTTTATTGCTGTAAGCTATGTGCCCGTTAGTAAGGTCTTTAGCTAGGCTCATGCTTGTAATCCCAGCACTTAGGGAGGCTGAGACAGGAGAATCACAAGTTCAAAGCCAGCCTCAGCAACAGTGAGGCCCTAAGCAACTCAGTGAGACCCTGTCTCCACCTAAAACACAAAATAGGGCTGGGGATGTGGCTCAGTGGTCGAGTGCCCCTGAGTTCAATCCCCAGTACCAAAAATAAAAAAGGTCTTTGATAAGAAATTGTGTGTGTGTGTGTGTGTGTGTGTGTGTACATATATTGGGGAGAAACTAGCTGTTCCAGTGTCACATTTTGTCTTTAATATTTTCTACTTCTCTCATTTGTTCTATTTTCTGGAACAGTTTCTGAATTTTATCTTCCAGCACTTATTGTTGGAGAGGTAGTCTTTTGGCATTTATATTTATTCCAAGAGTTCATTTGTATTCTCTGATCCTTTCTGTTATGATTACATTCTTGTGTCAGAGATGCAAAAGCTTCTTTAATCTTGGGAATACTAATTAGGATTATTTTAAATTTTCTTACTTTATTGCATTATCTGTTTCTTCAGTGTTATTTTTCTGTTTGTTCATATTTTCTGTTTTATATTGAATAGTTCCTCAAACATCTAGTCACCTTTAGCTATTCATTCATATTTAAGAGTCAAATAAGAAGCTAACTGGGACCTTTGTGTATTGGATGTTGGGAGAAAAATTGCAGATCTAAAAACAGAGACCCTAACTGCTTTAGTTCTTCAAGGATCTTGTATAACAAACAACATTGGAAGAATCAGTATCTTTCTCTAAAAAAAAAGAAAGAATTGGTTTTCTGCCCACTATAATAATAACTCCTTCCAGGTCATGCAGGTTTACTGCTTATTTACATTCCATTCTACATATACAGATAAGTAGAATTAACAAGTCAAATTAAATAATAAAGTTTTAAAATTACACAATAAATTAATAAATATAAAGTTGCTAGATATAAAGTCAATTTGGAAACAGTTGTATTAACAGCAATAAACCACTAGTTGTATATGAGATTATTCATATGAAAAATACCATTTAAAATATCTTAAATCCTAGAATAAATCTAATGAAACCTCTGCACAGAGAACCCTAAGACATTGAGAGAATTTAGAGGCCTACATTGATGAAAGATACCATGTTAGTATACTGAGAGACTCCATTTGATCTAATTATAGATCTAGTTGTACAATCCAATCCCAAACAAAATCCCATTAGTGTTTTTATGGAAATTAACAAAATGTTTTTTTTGTTTTTTTGTTTTTTTTTTTGGTACCAGGGATTGAACTCAGGGGCACTGGACCACTGAGCCACATCCCCAGCCCTATTTTGTGTTTTTTTTATGTAGAGACAGGGTCTCACTGAGTTGCTTAGTGCCTCGCCGTTGCCGAGGCTGGCTTTGAACTTGCGATTCTCCTGTCTCAGCCTCCCAAAGTGCAGGGATTACAGACGTGCGCCACCACGCCCGGCTGAAATTAACAAAATGTTTCAAGATACATTTGGAAGTTCAAAGGGCCAATAAGAACAAAATAATCATGAAAATCAAATTTTAGTGAGATTTCTTACAAAGCTACACAAAATAGTGTGGTAAGAGATAAACAAATAGATAAAAGGGACAGAACAAAGTAATCCAGAAACAGACCTACATACAATGTAGGTATAGATACTTATGGCAGGTACAGCAAAGTGGTCAGAAAGGAACAGTCTTTTTCAATAAATGTTACTTGATCAAATAATATACATACGGAGAAAAAATGAACTCTGGTGGATTGTGAATCTAAAGTCCAATAGCACAACAGTCAAGCTTCTAAAACAACATGGGACAATATCTTTATTCTTGGGTTGAAGATATAACATTTACATAACACAAAAAGGCATTGATTATAAGGGAAAAGATTGATAAATTGGAGAAGTTATCCTCAAAAGACAGTATTCAGATATTTAAAAGAAAATCTGCAAAGCAGGAGAATATATTCTAAAACATAAGCAACAAAGGATCATATCCACACTGCAGAATTCCCACAGACCCATAAGGAAGAAAAGAACAAATGGAAAAATGGGCCACAGGCTTGAAGAAGGACCTCTCAGAAAAGGATCTAAAAGCTGGTAAATTAATCATTAGTCATCAGGAAATAAAATGATACTAATGATTCATCATTAGATGTAAAGTCATGTCATCATCATACATCACAATGCTAAGTTGTCAAAATGAAATGACACTACAATAACACTAAACACATACTAGAAGAGCCAAAATATTAAAGGCTGATAAAACCATGTGCCTACGAGGATGTAGGGCAGGTAGAACTCTGCATACACTCCTGGTAAAAGGAAACCACTTTATGCAACCACCTTGGAAGACTAGCTGTACCTACTAAAACAGGACACAAGCCTCCTATGACCTAGCTATTTCATTCCTACAGAACTTGTAGGACTATTCCTATATTCACCAAAAGACACCCATGAATGTTCATAGCAGCATGACTCTTAAGAGTTCCAAACTGAAATTAACCCTATTATCCCTCCATCGTAAAATGATGGATAAATTGTTCCATATTCATACAGTGCAGCACCAGACAGTAATTACATGCATACAGTTCACAAACATAATATTGAACAACAGTCATACACAAAATAATAGTTTTGAAACTAGTTTGTCTGCTTTTGAGTTTTATATAAATGGAGTCTCTAATAAATGATATAAATTTAAATCTAATCTAAAAGAATGGGAGTAATAACTAAAGTAAGGATAAACAGGTTTGGGTGCTAGTAATATTGTACTACATGATTTGTGTCCTGGCTATGTGTATATTTTTATTTTCTAATAATTCTTAGCTCTATATTTTGTTGTACTTCAATAAAAATATTATTTTAAATGGTCACTCTATCTCAACCTGGATAGGAACATCAGTTATTCATTGAGGCCAGTGTTAACCTGACCAATCAGGAAGTAAAACTTTGCCACCAGCATATAGGATAATGCCAGTGCTTCTGTTCATAGGTGAGGGATATACAGCCAGCTCCTCCAAATGTGGCATCAAATCATTAAAGAGGTTAAGGGGGAGGGGGAATAGAAGATGCAAATTATATCCCTGATTGATTCCATTGGAAGTTATGTTATCTGTATCAAGATAACCAAAAAGTATGTCATAACTACTGGTTTTACTCATACAATTTCAAAATTCATTTATTTTTAATACCAAATCTGTAGAACTAAAAAGTAAATACATAAATTCTTACCAAAGTAAGCAAGACAGGACCCCATGTATACAATTCAAAAGTTTTCCTGTTATGTTTGGGTTTCACAGTGGGATATAAAGTTGCACCTTGATTTATCTCTCTGGGTCAACACTAATTTATCAATGGTTTACTTTCATGTGAAAATTGTTCCAGAGCTGGGTGCAGTGCTGCGCGCCTATAATCCCAGCACTTTGGGAGACTCAGACAAAAAAATCATGAGTTCAAAGCCAGCCTCAGCAACAGCGAGGTGCTAAGCAACTCAGTGAGACCCCGTCTCTAAATAAAAAAACACAAAATAGGGCTGGGGATGTGGCTCAGTGGTCAGGTACCCCTGAGGTCAATCCCTGGTACCAAAAACAATTTTTAAAAAATTTAAAAAGTGTTCCAGAGGAGCTGTGAAAGGAAGAGCAAAACATTACAGAGTGGGTAATAAAAACAATTCACTGTAAGGAAAACTTGTAAAGCCTTATATTTACTTAATAACGTTGTCTTTTATGCATTCTCTTTAGCTCTGTGCCCAAAAACAGCAATTGTTTTAAATAGTATCATGTGAAAAAATATATAAACTGATTACTTATTCATCTTGACATTATATAAACATCTCATTTACAAGATTGTGCCTGTCTTCAGGTGCTTCAATAAGACCTGTGAAAATGTAATATAATATTTGCAAGCCGTCTACCAGAAACAAAAAAAAATGATAACCACATTCTTATTTTACCTTTTTAATTCTGAAAACTAGAGTTTATGCAGAAGTGAGGATAAATGGGGATTTCCAGGTTGCGGTGCACACTGTCCTTAAATCCTGTTCAATATAAATCTGTGATTCCTGTATGGGCATCCTGTGCTTTGTTCCTCCCCAGAACAAATAAGAAGGTTCATTGTCAACTGATTACTTTTTAACTATTAGAAACACTTAACTGTAATAAATATTAAAGCATTAATTGTTTAAAACACATTTGTTCATTTATCACATGCAACCAAAATTTAATTGTGTATGTGCTTATAAATGTGAGTCTCTTTAATCATAAATAACATTTAAGTAGTGTCTGTAAATGATGAGCAACCACCGTGGCTGTAATAGTATGTGTTCTTCAGTTCATACAGAGAAGTAGTATTGAAGACTGGCTACTTCCATGCTTCCCATATAATGTAATACGCATATTGGAAAGATGATACCTTTGAGCCCATTTAATGAATGTTAAATGGTATTCCACATTAATATTTATAAAATATTTGAATTACTTGATAAAATGATACATATAGAATCTTTAAAAAGTAATTTAATTCTGCTGTTCAAAAGTGCTTCCAAAACCAGCACACTCACCTCTGGGGCTTTCCAAGCAGAAGTTTTAAGTCCTCTAATCTCTTTTGAAAACAGAAGGGGGTAATGTTGGAAAAGTGCCAGGAGTAAGCCTTGGTACTTCTTGTGAAGTGCCACAGCGAAAGTACCTGCTCTCTCAAGTCAGTTCCTTTTAGCAAAATCATATCTCCTCCAGCTTTCCTAACCACTGCTTTTCCCAGCAAGCAGGCCCAATAACTCCATGTTATTTCATCTGTACTTAGGACCATTCCTATATATTCTTCACTTAGAGGTTTTGGTTGGTGTTTGCAGTGCTGGGGCTCACACATGCCAGGCAGGAGTTCTACCACGGAGCCATATCCCCAGCCCCTTTGTTGAGAGTTTTAATATGCACTTACCAAGTTTACACAACTCTTGGTTAAAAATCCAAAAGTACTTTTTCCTCAATGTAAAGACGTCCTTCACTTAGAATTGTTAGACTTATAACTTTTCAGCTTTATGATGGTGCAAAAGTGACAGCATTCAATATTAACTGTACTGGGAATTTTGAATTTTGATCTTTTCGACACCTAGCAATATACAATACAATCTTCTCTTGCTGCACTGGGCAAAGACATCAAGCTGCAGCTCCCAGTGAGCCACCAGATCAATAAGGTAAACAACCAACACTCTGCAGTATACTGTGTTGCTTAGCTATGACATTCAGTGGGTTACATATAGTCAATGCATTTCAACTTACACTATTCATTCCCATCTTAGGATGGGTTTATTTTGATGTAACCACATCATGAGTCAAGGATCATTTACAATTTAGAAACAGCAAAAATAAGAACAGCACCTTCTTTTCCTTCTGCAACTCACCTGATGTTAAAATTCAGGTGCTTAGTTAGGCAGGACTAACCTTCTAGAGTCAGACAACCAGGAAGTGAGTGCTAGCTCTGCCATTCATTGACAAGTGACTCTGGGCAAGTTATCAACCTCTCTGTGCCTCAGTCTTCATCTGTAAAATGAGAGTAATATATTCTTCAGAAGGTTGTGATAATCAAATGTGACTCTTAAATATGCTATTAGTCTTTGCTATTATTATTCTTTCCAGAAACTTCCATTTTTTGCATAATAAAATCACATTCATGGTGGTTATTTATAAACATAGGATGATATTGTTCTGTGACTTGCTTTTTTTACTTACTTAGAACCATCTTTCCAAAATGACTTAATTTTCTTCAATAGTTGCATTCTATTCTAATATTATGGTGAACCATAATATTTTCAACCATTTCTCTATTAACAGACATGCACATTATTTTCCTTTTGTGGTTGTACAAAAATTTGACAGTAAACATCCCTGTGCCTCTCCCTTTAGAGACTGACATGTTAGATTCCAAGATATGGAATTGCTTTATCAAAGGATATTGGTATTTTAAGTTTTAAGTCAACACTCACAGGTTATTTTCCAAAAAGCACGAAAGCTTTTTAGAAACACCAACCAGCCTGCACAGTAAGGAACTGAAAAGCCAGCAATGATGTGACCACAGTAACACAGGTGGGGGAGGCAGAGATGGAAACATGTTGTAAGTTCTTACAGCACACATAAAGTGGCAGAGGTAAACTGTGATAACTTTTAGGCGCATATTGTGAATCCAGAGCTACCACTAAAAAACAAAAACAATATTTGGATAAAATGGGCCACCAGTGGAGAGAAAGGGATAGAAAATGGAATCCTAAACAATAATCCAAAGCAAAGCAGAAAAAAGGGGGAGGCAAAAGATGAAATAGAAAAAAAAAGACAGCAATATGGTAGACTTAAATGTCAGCATATATAGAATCACATTAAATGTGAATGGTATAAATAAATGCTCCAATAGAAATCGTAAAAGTGGACAAAATGAAAAGCAAGACCCAACTATATGCTGTCACTGTAAACCGGCATAAATTAAAAAGAATCAGATATACCATGTAAATGCTATTCATAAGAAAGGTGATGCGACTACACAATAAAGTAGACTTAAGAACCTGGCATCTGGCTCGTTCTACATCAGAAAAGGGATGACGTGACTGTCAGAGCCAAGGGAAGTGTCAAGACGGGTGCCAGGGACCCACCTGAGAGCTAGGAGGGGGCGGGGCCGAGGCAGGTGTGGTGACTGACAGCCCGAGGATACACAGGGGAAGCAAAAGGAAGTGGCTGCCGGACAAAGCCACTGTGAAGGGGGGACTAGCGCTATGTGACGGAGGGCTTTATGAAGCTTCGTGGAAGCTCTGTGGTGTTGATCCTTTAACCGCAGTCACTGAAATCTCCGATGAGGCTCCTCCTCTCGTTAAGGCTCGGTGGTGGTGCGCCCACCTTCGCAAAGGCTTAGCTAGGAGTGGATGGGCGCACGGGACCGAAGCTAGCCCGCAAGGCCTGGGGTGCAGGCAGGCAGGGTCTGGTAAAGGCGAAAGACAACCAAGACGATGGCCGGGTCAACCTGCGCGCGCTTGGCGCGCCACCTGGAGAGCCGAGGGTAGGGCGTTCCCTTGGCTAACTCGCGCACTCACTGCGACCGACCACCTGGGCCACCAGCGAAGGAACCAGAGGAGATATTGAGCTCGGCCAACACTCCCAGGGCGCCCTGCCCCGCCTCCCTCCCCTGCCAGCGCCCTGGGTGCCGCCGCACACGCGGGGAGCAGAAGCCGGTCACTGCTGCCGCTCGGCGCTCGGCACCACCTGATCCGCACCGCTAGGCGCGGCCGGTGGGGGGCGCAGGGCGAGCGGCCGCGCGGGGCAGGTGCCGAGCGGGGCGGGGCGCGGCGGGGCGCGGCGGGGCGCGGCGGGGCGTGACGACTGGGCCGGGGCCGGAGCGCCTTGGGGCCTCAGGGGCCGCAGAGGCCGCGGCGCCCACGGCCCGCCCGCACCGCGCCATGGCCCCGCGCGCCCGGCGGCGCGGTCCGCTGCCCGCGCTGCTGGCGCTCTGCGCGCTGCTCCCCGCGCTGCAGGTAAGGAGCTGCGCCGCGCTCGCGCCGCCCCACGCGGTCTCGCGAGCCCGGAGCCAGAACCAGAGCCAGGGCCGCGACACGCCCTGAGACCAGGGGGTCGCGGCCCTCTGGCTCCTCTGCCTTCAGAAGGAAGAGCTAAGGCTTTGGGGGTGGAGACGGTGGAAACTTGGGGTTTTCTGGGGGTTACTGGAGTTGGACGGTGGAAGGAGGGAAGGGCGAGTGGAGGGCCACTGGGGCGCAGAAGGAGGAGGTTGCCGGGACCCAAACACTTGGGCACCGGCTCTTGCGAATGCCCCACTAAATCGCAGACATTGATAGTTCCATTTGATGCCATCCAGACACTTCTTGAGCACCTACTAAGCGCCTGGGGCGAATAGTTACTGCAGAGACACGTAGGTATAGACACCCGGTGGGAACAGAGAATGCGCGCTAGGAGAATCCAAGGTTCCAGACAACACCCACTTTGAATAACTTCTTAAAGAGGATATCTCTCAAGGGACTGCTTTCAGACCCTTTGAGTCCTTCAGGACTACTGGGTCTCTAACTTGGGTTATACATCTTTTCTTATCTCAGTTTCCTCTACATTTAAAGAACAAGCAATCTGCGCCTGGGGCGGGGGCGGGGCTATGTCCTAAGTGTACAGGAATAGAATTTGGAAGGTTCTTCAGAAAAACTGACAGGCTTACTTTTTTTTTTTTTTTTTTTTTGATGTCCTTCAAACACTTAGTCCACCAGTTTAGTTTCTGGTCCTGAATAACCATAACCATAGAATCATTTGTTCTCAGAAACCCTATGACCATCTTTAGGCAAAATATTTTTTTGCAATTGGAGAAATCAGGGTACTATGATATGCTTCAAGCAAGTACTGATGCCAGAAACAGAGAGCCCTGCTCTCTATGATCTCAGTCTGGGACTGGGCTGGGACCAGGCTGGAACTGTGCGGGAATGCATAGAGACCCTCAGAGGCTAATCTCACCATGGCCTAGGACCTTCTGAGATTTCCAAATCCGGGATGCACCTGGGGCTCCCGGATATCTAACTGCAACTCGGTGGAGTAGGCAAATTAGTTTTGAAGAACTCATCCACCAGGCAGCCAGATATGCATCCAGAAAGAACCCTGAATCCCTTTATCCTCGAGCCCAGGGGTGGGCTGCCTTTTGTGAGAACCCCCTGGGGCCATCCCTAGCCCCATACCTAGGAGCACCTCAAAACCATAAGAAGCTTCAGCCCCTTGGGCTGGGGCTGTAGCTCAGTGGTAGAGCACTTGCCTAGCATGTGTGAGGCTAGCATGTGTGAGGTTCGATCCTTAGCAGCACATTAAAAATAAGCAAATCAAATAAAGGCATGTCCATCTACAACTACAAAACACACACACACACACACACACACACACAACTTCAGCCCCACTAGCAGGGCTGCTTGGTATTGAGTAGCAGCTTCTCAGAGCTTTGCTGCCATCCAGGATTCTCAGATTTCTCCCTACAGTTATCAAGTAGGTACTGATTTTCTATCCTGGAGAAGAGCTCTATAGTGCAGCAAATCTGGCATACCAAATATTGTACTAGAAAAATCATTTATGCCTGAAATGTGCTCAGAAGGAAGGGTGAATGTTGGTGGTTTTCTTGGTTTCAGCAGTTTGAGATTTCCCTTGTTGGCTAAAATTGGCTTAGGCTTCTGCTAACATCGCTCTCCAGCAGGGCATCGAGCCCTGTGCACTTGGGGACCTATGTTTGGGGTAGGGAGAGAGGAAAAATTCAGGTTAGGCTTGGCAACAATTGTGGGAATGTGGTGAAGACTGAAGCAGAAAGTTCTAGGGACGATTCATTGTCATTTCCAATCGTATGGGTCTCTCAGGATGGTTGAAGGAAAAGGAGGAGGAAAACAGTAATGGAATTTTTTCATTTTCAGCCTTTCAGGTGTTGCTTAATTAAGTGTTCAACAGGTTGAACAGGGTGCTACCTTATTTGAACTAAAGGACTAGGGCTTAGGTGAACAGCTAGCTAGCCACCTAAGAAAAACCTGCCTGACCACGCAGCCGAAAGGCATCTCCTGTTGCTTTTGCAAAACTACATTCATACCTATGTGCCTGATATATGCTTTAGGTTCTAATGTTTATAGCACATTCTATCCAAAGAAGTTTATTTTTCAGAGTGAATTTGCAACAAGTGCTGTTTACCCTGTGTTTTCCTTTAAGCTGTTTAATTATGTACATTTTCTTGTAACATGAGGCATGTTTTATTAAGGCTCCCAATAAATCAATTGGAACATGTGCTGCTAAAATGCAAGTTATAACTCAGATGCTACCACAAATAATCGGATACATACCGAGTATTATGATATGCCTTTTTAAGCATATCTAAACTTCTGCATCAGTCAGTCCCAATCAAATGACACAGGGGTATTTTTCCGCTTATTTTAGTTTGTACACAACCTCCCCAGTGGAAATGCGTGCTCCCTCAAAACTGAGGCTAGATTCAACGTTTCAATATCATACCCCAAAGATACTGCTGGTTACAGGCATTCCCTGTGTTTGATTACAGCTTTTTGGTCAACCCATTCTATTAATTCAAAGACATAGGAACTGCATTGGCACTCCAAGGAAGTTGTTAGTGATCACACCCTGGGCAAGTCTTGAGGAACTGCTTAGTTGGGGAATTGATCGTGCAAAGTAAAGCTGGCAAAAACAGCCTTTTAAAAAAAATGTCTTGGGGGGCTGGGATTATGGCGCAGTGGTAGCGTGCTCGCCTAGCACGCATAAGGCACTGGGTTCGATCCTCAGCACCACATAAAAATAAAATAAAGATATTCTGTCACCTATAACTAAAAAATAAACATTAAAAAAATATTTAAAAAAAAAAATGTCTTGGGCTGGGGTTGTGGCTCAGTGGTAGAGTGCTTGCCTCACACACGTGAGGCACTGGGTTCGATTCTCAGCACCACATACCAAATACATAAATAAATAAAATAAAGGTTTAAAAAGTCTTATAAAAAATCAAACTTTAAAAAAAATGTATTATACTGGGCACAGTGGCATGCACCTATAATTCCAGCTCTTCAGAGGCTAGGGCAGGAGGATCAAAAGTTTGAGGCCAGCCTCAGCAACTTAGCAAGACCCTGTTTCAAAATAAAAAATAAGGGCTGGGGCTGTAACTAAGTGGAAGGGTGCTTGCCTAGCAGGTGTGAGGCACTGGATTCTATTCTCAGCACCACATATAAATAAATAAAATAAAGGTCTATCGACAACTAAAAAATATTTTAAAAAATAAAAAATAAAAAGGACTAGGGATATGACTCAGTGGTAAAGCACCCCTGAGTTCAATCCCCAGTACCAAAAAAAAGTACATTTTGTGCAAACATTGTACTTAGTGTCATTTATGTTACATAATTCAAACCTACCTAGAAGTTTTTAAGTTTTACCTTTTAAAACATTTCTGTAGGGCTGGGGTTGTGGCTCAGTGGTAGAGCGCTCGCCTAGCATATGAGTTTGATTTTCAGCACCGCATATAATTAATTAATTAATTTGTCCATTGGCAAACTAAAAAAAAATTTTAAAAATATTTCTGTGATTAGATCTCTGTCTGCTTGTGTTTATGGCTGAATTTTTTTTTCAGAAGTAATAAGAATATTTGCCTGTAAATGGATTTTCATGTTGATCATTCTGCTGTGTGTTTCAAGTAAGGAAATACAGACACACTCTTCATTAAGATAACTGACTATGCACAGACCTAAGGGCAGATGCCCACGTTCCCAGGACATTTACAGAGTGTAAAACACGTGCTTGTGAGAAACAAGATGAAGACATAATTGTGTCTTCACAGGTCACAAGTGTCCTAGTGTAGTGGAGAGCCCCTGGAGGGTGAAACTGCCATAATGATAAAGCAGCCTGCGATGACAGGAGGGCAGAGGGCAGGGAGGAAATCCTGCAGTGTGTGTAGGTGGAGGACCCAGAAGGACTGGCCTGGAGTAAAGTGTGGGTGGGGAGGGAGTCAAGGGTCAGGGAAGAAGTGATTCCGAGAGGTGGCCGAGGAGGAAGGCTGTCCCGGTGGGGAGGACAGTGAGAGTGGTTCAGCTCCAAGGGAATCCTGCCAGAAGGAAGCCACGTATGTTTCTGACCTCTGGGCTGCACAGAGCACTTCATTCAGGAGCTCCCAGCAAACAGATGGGGCATTACACTTTTACAGTTTTGCGATAACTCTCTTATGGCCCCTCACTGAGGTGGTAAGGGAGGCAAATAAAAAGCAGATAGGCCATGGCTCTGGAAGGGCCTGTGGGGCAAGCCCTGGGAGGAAATCCCCTAGGGTGAGGCTGGGTTTGCCAGGTAGGTGGAGGCTCTGTGCCATTTTTCTTCCTGCTGCCCAGCCCATCCTCGAGGTGACTTAGATATAGATGAATTCCTGCTTGAGAACACACATGCATAAACAGCGGGATTTTAGTGCATTTGGTTGTTAAGTATTTCAGATGCCCCCCCTGTTATTTCCTTTCAACCACCTCCCCCCAAACGGCCAATCTGGGATAGGAGCACTTTCTGTGATGATAAGGAGCTATGAGTCTGCTTTTTCAGTTATCTACCAGTTCTTACACCAGGAAAACTGAAACAATAACGATGTGTCTCTGAAGGTCAATAAATCAGTGTTTTATGAGGCCATGGAAAGGG
>PVHX01000280.1:272990-331213 GCA_004024805.1 Geosciurus inauris
CAGGTGGTTCATGCCCTAGGGCATCTATCCACTGGTCAGGTGGCCACCCCAGCAGAGCTGATGGCCTGTCTGCTGTCTCCTGGCCCCCATCCACAATAGCATCACACCTGCCTCTGAGCCTGTGGGCCCCTGATTCCAGCTTGATATGCCCCAGGCCTGGATGGGTAAGCTTCTGCCCAGTGGGTAGTTTTTCCCTGAGCACCATTCTTCCCTCTCCCTGATTGTAGGAAGGCCTGTTTCCCATTAGGTACAATGTGTGGGCTTTCTAGAATATCCGCTGCTAGACACAGTTTAGTTTCAGCTCATTCTTTCTGCTTCCAAGCATGGAGCCCGAGGAGACCAAGAGGGAACAGTAGGCTTCACCCAACAGGCTTGGTCCCTCTGAAGTTCTTTGTTCTGTGGTTGGAAGCTGCGTGGGTGTTGAGGGAGGCTCCTCGCAGCTGTCTTCTGTCCTGATTCTGAGAGATGCTCTGAGTCTGTTTCCTGCCAGTGTTCCCCGGGCAGCTCCCTGTCTATCTCGGTCACCAGAGAGCTGGCCCATGCTGCTGTTCTCATGGCAGCACATTCCAACTGCAATGTGCTCTCAGAAAAGAAGCCCAGAGGGGCACCTGTCAGCAGGCGGAAGCACGTTCTTTTCAGCTGTGATGATAACTTTATATTTCCATTTGTTTTGTTGGCCACCATTGACCTTCAACTTTTGATTGCTGGGGGTTGCCATGTGCAGGACGTGACTTTCAGTAACGAGGTATAAGACTGAAGGTGTGTTAAATGCATTTCTTTACTACAACAAATTCAATACCCTCTGCCTGTGGGACACTCTGCAAAAGGCTAGGAGACAGGGACCAAGGACCACAACCCCTGTCCTCAGGAGATTGAAAGTGCAGACCGTGAAAATACAGGACACTGTTCCTGGGAGCAGGTCAAAGTGTGGTGGGCACACAGGATGAGGAACGGTGATCTACAGTGTTGCAGATCTCCTAGCCTTCCCTCCTCGCCATAGTGTGCATGTCCAAAGCACTGCAGAAAGCTCAGAAGAGTGACAGTTGGGTTGGGCTTCCAGGGTGCTTTGTTTGGTGGTGGGGATGGCAGGAGGCCTAACAATGGAGTGTTTTTTGGGAGCTACAGAGAGCACAGCACTCTTGGACCCGGGAGTGGTGGGGAGAGGAAGGCACAAGCCTGCGCTCAGGGTTTCGTGTGCAAGCAAAATAGTTCAGATGTAATCTCACTGCACTTCGAGCCCAGGAGGGACACGATCAGATTTGTGTTATGGGGAGGAGTGTCGGGGGTGGGGCTCAAGGCCAGTAAGGAGGCCACTGCCTTGGTTTGTGGAAGGGAAGGGCTAGAAAAGGCTCGAATCAGGTCAGGGCGGTGGTGTGAGAAGAAGCTGAGTGCAGGGAAGACTTCAGAGCCGGTGGCCTATGCTAGGTGCCCACAGCACGGGTGCGAGAATGTGGCTCTTTAGATCTATTTGGGGGGGGGGAGAAAGAAAGAAAGATGTAACAGATGCTAGGACAGAAAAATTGACCATTTGAATTATGTTTTTCACAGCTTATTAAGGAAACTGCTACTTAGTCCAAATCACAGTGTCATTCAGGTTCAGGTGAAGGAGGACTTCTTCCCCAGGTCAACAGAAAAGGGTGAAGCCACTTCTGTAGCCTCTCCTGATCATCGTGCTGGGAGGCAGAGACAAAGTTCTCTAGTGTCGAAGAAAACAAGCATAAAGCAGCCTGAGGCATTGGACACACAGGATATTTGTGTGTTCTGGAATTCAGAGCCATTTCCTGGCCCAGGGGTGCCTCAGCATGAGGAGTTCAGGGTGGAAGTAGGAATTGAAACTCTCACTGGACAGAGATAAGCAGCCAGTGATCCCCACATGACCCAGCATCACAGCAGGTGTGACCTGACCCCTGATCTCCATGCTCTGGCTTCAGATAGGTCACCTGTCCCCGTAAGAAGCAGTGTTTGTGTTGGATCCACAGCTTGGCAAAAACTTCTGGCTTGCACATATATTTTCCTGGAGGTCATTGTTGCCCAAGATGAGTATTTCCCTCCCTCACGGACCAGCCTTTGTTAGACTCCCCCACCACACAAAGTCCTAACCCAGCGGGTGACAGAGAGGCCTGTCCGGCACAAGCAAAGACAGAGCTGCCAGGTTTCCAAGTGGCCGGAAGATCCACTGCCCAAACTATACTTTCAGTTCATCAGAGTAATAATAACTTATTACATTTCCTGTTCAGAGCATTGAGTACAAGAGCCACTTCCTTATGCCATCAGAAATTTGAAGACTTTCCATTAAAAATGAGGAAGAAAAACTCTAGCTTTTGGTGAATGTGATGGCTAAACAGGGCAAGTGGGAAGAGGCGTGTGGCATTGCCTATGGTCCTGCATGTGCTGGCCTGGGTTCTGACACAGCTTCCAAGAGGGAAATGAATATATGTGCATACATATGTAAATATATATACATTGATATATAAAATACATAAATATGTAATCTATATTTATTGCTTTAAATATATATATAAATATGTAATCTATATCTATTACTTTGTAATTAACATCAGTGTAATTAGCATTAGTGTAATTAGCATCTAACTTGAAAGTGTGCCACTTAGTAGCTCAAGCAGCCACCAAACCCATGTGCCATTCAGAGCCCTGGAAAAGCCCTTGTCTTCTCTCAATGTTAGACCCAAAATAGATCCTAGAACTTTCAGGGACTGACAATCTGTTTGAAAGCTTAACAGAGATTATTCACATCCGCCCTTGCTAACCCATGTCATTGTCTAATAATTCCTAATGTCAGGAACTTCCCCAAAGCAGACCTGAATCTAACATGTCACAATTTGACCTCGTTTCCTCAAATTTGTTCTTTAATAGGGTAAAGACTGGTTGGTCAATGTCTTCTTTCTTTTAGTATTTCTATTGCTGAAGATTGTTAACCCACAACTTCTCCTTCTCCAGGGTTATTCATGCCAGTTCCTTGAACCTCTTTGTGAGCTTTTTCTCCTTCCAACTCAATGGGTAGTTATTTTGTATTTACTGGCAAAATCAAATAAGACCCCACAAGGAATGGTGGAAAGCTCCAGGGTCAGGACCTGCCCCGTCTGGCCCTGGGGGCTCAGGGTCCTCCCATTTCCTTCTTTCCAAAGCACTGCAGAAGAGAGGCAGACGAGATGTGGTGAACAGGGAGGTGGGAGGATGGCTTTGAAGTGGCGGGTTGGTGGGTAGTTTTTGGCCTGGTCCTGCAAGGGTGGATTCTGAGGGAGAGAGAGCTCAGGGGGAGAAGAGGTAGAGATGGGGCAAGCAGAGCTTACCTGAGGAAATCCTGACCTGCCTGATGCCAGGGCCAGTGGGAGGGCCTGGGAAAGGTAACGTCAGCTGGGCAAGAACTGCAGATCTGAGCCCAAAGGGCTGGGCAAGCACAGCTCAAGAATCAGGACTCTGCAGGAGACCAGCAGTTCTCCAGCCGTGGTCCCTGGGCGCAGCATCAGCACCACCAGGAACCTATACCTACAGAATCAGAAACACTGGGGGTGGGCATTAGCAACCTGTGCTCTAATACCTTCTCTGGGTAATTCTGAATAAGTTCAGAACTGCTGCCACAGACCTTGGGATTCTATGGAAAAGTTTCGACCCCAGCTCTAAGTTAACAATGAATATGGTTAATATATTTAAAGTCCTTGCCATTTATTGAATCCCTCCTGTGTGCTTGGATATGCTAGGTGCTCTATCTCTAGTGCAGAGAAAATAAGGAAACAGAGGCTCCGTACCCTGCCTGAGTTGCACAGCTAGCAGGAGACAGAGGTGGAACTCCTCCCGAGTGCCTGCCTAGGGGCCCTGGTCTTAACCTCTCTGTTTTATTTGTTCAACAGTGTGTTGCACTACTGACCCACAACCTCCGCCGCTGGTCTTAACCCCTCTGTCAAAGTGCTTGCGGGCTTGGTTGCTCTATGATGGAACCAACCGGTAGAGGAGGGACCTCTTGGAATGATGGGGTGGAGCAAGCTTTCTAGTGTTTTGGAAGACACCAAACCAGCCTATATTTGTGGGGGTCTGTGTTGTCTACTAAGAGACGTATTCGTGGAGGGCTTTCTACAGCTATTGTTAGGCAGAAATGAAAATGTTGTGTCTTTAAGGCTACTAGAGAGAAAAGACGGACACCTGGAGCATCCTCAGCACGGGCTGTGTGTGCGCCAGTTGATCCCTGACTCAGGAGGGAAACCAGTGTGACGCATTGAGTCATTTCTGCCACTTCCTGAAGCAAGGCGCCTCTGCTCCTCTCTGCCCCCCGCACCCGCAGTAAACGGGCCAGACCTCAATGCCTCAGGCTGCTGCTGCCCACAGAGGTCCAGGTTCCCTCTGCTGGCATTTATCACACTCCTGTCCTGCCAGCTGCCTGCCAGCCTTGGGGGCTGGATCTAGGGGCCCCAGAGCATCCTAGAGTCAATTGGGTCTTATAAGCTTTGGGAAATAGTTCCATGATATTTTTGAAGGTTCTTTAGGTCTTAGTTTTACTATAATTACACTGAATCTGGAGACACCTCCCCTGACCCAAATGTCCTAGACTCTCATTTTTGATGTCTTTGCCATGGCACCTATCAAAATCATTTTCTGTTATTGACATTTTTTTCAGTTCCTTAAAAGGTATACCCTAAATTGTAGGAGTGAGATCAAATAAGAAAGAGGGTCAGAACATATAGAACCTTCTGGGTCCACTGTCAGTCTAGAGCTTTTGCTTGGAGTGAGATAGGGGGATGCCTGGGGACGGGGTGAGGACAACCTGGTGCTCCACAGGCACAGTGCCCAGAAATCTAGAAATGGAACCCAGTCCTATGACCATGGAAGGTGAGTCAGGGCAATGAAGTGTTCAGTGTTCAGTGTGTGCACTTGAACATAACTTTGTCTTGAATCCTAATATCTTCCTTTCTTCGTATCTTTCTTTCTTCCTACTGGAGATTGAATGCAGGGGTGCTTTAACACTGAGATACATCTCCAGTCCTTTTTATTTTGAGACAGAGTCTCACTAAGATGCCCAGGCTGTCCTTGAGCTTGCAATCTTCCTGCCTGTGCCTCCTCAGTTTCTGGGACTGCAGGCATGTGCACCATGCCCAGCTAACCCATTAATTTCTAATGGGCATAAGGTTTAAAAGTGAAAAGATAAGATCATAAAAAGTTGCCCCCTTTTGATGGGCCAGGTTTCCCATGGTCCAGTTGGAGTCCTTGTGACTAACACATTGGGGTCCAATTTATGTGTAAAATTACAAATGACCAAAGCACCAGGATGCACACCCATCCTCTTAGCCATGCAGAGAGCAGTCCTCAGACGTGGGAGCACAGCAGTGACGGTCACCCAGCAACTCTGTGCCAGGAGTAAATCCAGGGCAAGAGCCACAGCCAAAGCAATGTCCCCGGAGGGATAGGCATGGAGAGGCGAGAGCAGCTGCACTGTGGGTTGGGCAACTGTGGGTTGGGCAGCTCTGAGTTCCATCCCCAGAGCTTCGAGACTTCAAGCCCTGGAAGAGATTTCGAATCTTGACTTTGCGATCCCATCTCCACAGGGTATCTGATTTTGCCCCAGATTGGCAGAGTCTTCCCACGTTAAGCTTGAGAGTATGAATTTGATTCAGAACTAGTTGGAAACTGTTATAGAGTCCTATAAAGGGAAGTTATGAGATCACAGGGTCCTTTGGGGAAAAGCATTCACTCACTTGGTGCAGGAGCACTCTCTGCATGCCCGGCACTGCTCCAGTCTGCTCATCACTGGCCACCTGAGCAAGTTGCTCCCTCTCTCTTGTAAGGAAGAAAAGGAAGCAGAGTCTCTAACCGAGTGCCTGGCACATAGTAGGTGTTTCATCAGGGTCCATTGTTCCAAGATAAATGGTGTCTGTTTTCAGTGATGGGACAAGTGATTCTCAATGTTTATTATGTGGGCAGAGATACCGCACAGTGTTTGAGAATGTGAGAAAGTTCTGGCTCTGGTCTTTGACATCAGCAGGCACACACAGAGCCAGGTGCCAGGGCCTTGGTATAGAGTGACTGGGCATACTGAGCCAGGGGTGCCCAGTGGGAGCCCTCTGGGGATATCTTACTGCAAACGTTGGGAAAGATGGGGATGGTGTGCTAAGGACCTAGTCACAACTCACAATCTACCAAGAGGAGCAAACATAAAAACCTATTATGGGGTATCAAAGTGCCTGGGCTAGGAGAAAGCCCAAGCGTCATGAGACCACCTAGCCCCATAGTCTAACTGGTCTCAGTGTGAGAGAGATGGAAGTTTAATCAACATGGTCCAGATCAGTATTTCGTATTTCAGCTTCATAGTTGACATGAACCCCCAAGGTTGAGCAGCACAGCACAGCTGCTGGGAGCAGTGGACTGCACGATGCTGGCATGTGTCCAGGCCAAGGAGCCTGGGCCCAGCAGCTGCTGAGGAGAAAGCAAGAAAAGTGAGATGAGTGGGGGTGAGGTGAGCAGGTGTGCAGGGCTGAGTGGGGATGAGGTGAGCAGGTGTGCAGGGCCGGGGTGCCTCGCTGCACAGCTGGGCCGCAGGTTGGTCTTGGTCTCTGACCTTGCTACGCAAAGACCAGCAGCACCCGGGAGCTTGTTAGAAATGCAGAGTCTTGGGGCTGGGGCTGTAGCTCAGTGGTAGATCGCTTGCCTTGCACGTGTGAGTCACTGGGTTCGATCCTCAGCACCGCATATAAATAAATAAATAAAATAAAGATATTGTGTCCATCTACAACTAAAAAAATATTAAAAAAAAAAATGCAGAGTCTTGCCGGGCGCAGTGGTGCAAGCCTGTAATCTCAGCACTCAGGGAGGCTGAGACAGGAGAATCGCGGGTTCAAAGCCAGCCTCAGCAACGGCGAGGTGCTAAGCAACTCAGTGAGACCCTATCTCTACATAAAACACGAAATAGCACTGGGGATATGGCTCAGTGGTCGAGTGCCCCTAAGTTCAATCCCCAGTACCAAAAAAAGAAGAAGTGCAGAGTCCCTGGCCCTGCCCCCGGCCCCAGACGTATGGAATCAGAATCTGCATTTTACAAGACTGCCTTGCGATTCTGCGCACATTAGAGAAGCAATAGATGTCACGCGAGGGTGACACAAAGGTAGGGAAGGGGAGGTGCAAGCAAGGGGAATGATTCCTTCTTTGGCCACTTTAGGTGCTCCTGGCCTTAGCAGTTTACATCCACAGCATGGAGCAGGAGCCTGGAAGCGTCCTCAGCCTCCAGCACCTCAGTGTGCTCCTGGAAGACGTGCACAGAGGCAGAGGCGGCTGACTTACTACAGGAAAGAGGCAGATCTTATCTCGAATGAGTAAGAACTTAAAAAAAAAGAAAGAAAGAAAGAAAGAAAAGGCTTTCATCAGGGAGAATAAAGGAGCATTCAGCAGAGCCTGTGTAGGTCATGCAGAGTGTGGTGTGACAGGTCAAAGCCATCCTAATTGCTGTGTTCAGGAAACAAACCTTCCCTGCACTTTCTCTTCAAGTAGCACACAGCTGCAGACTTTTTTCACTCTCTCTCTGTAAGACAAAGAAACTTGCCATTAAAGTTTTGAAATGCAAGATTTCATTTTCCCTTGGGCCATATGTTTTCTTTTCAAGGAGCAGAGCATAATAAATGCATTGTGAGGAAAGTAAAAAAGAGAGTGGGCAAAAAGCAGTAGAGCTTTGATGAGCCCCTAAGTGCGTCTTTCTCTTTCTTCCTTAGGAGCATATCTGGAATCAAAGTGGTCAGGGGAAAAATGCAGATGGATCCATCAGCATTGGAAGTAAAAACCAACTTCCAAGGCAGTATATAAAGTAAATTATCTAATACTTGCTAAATCAGAAAGGTGAATATGTCAAGACTTCTTATAGGCTACCATTGGTCCATATTTTTAAGGTTTCTGTTGAGTCAAACCTGATCCAAGTCATCTTTTTCTGTGTGTGATATCTATTCCAAAACATACTGTTTGACAAAATAGTTAAGAGGATAAATTTCATGTTATGTGTGTTTTATCACAATAATTTTTAAAAGTCTTGTGGTAAATTGTTTTAGTCTGTTTTGTATTGCTGTAACAAAACACCTGAAAATGGGTATTTATAAAGAAAAAAGGTTTATTTGGTTCACAATTCTGGTGGCTACAAAGACCAAACAGCATGGTGCTGGCATCTGATGAGGGCCCCCCCCCCCGGCTGTGTCACATGGCAGGTGGCATTACAGAGTGTGCCCAAGAGCTGCAAGCATCAAATGAGTTTGGAAGGGGTTATGTGGTTGTAGATGAAGCAAGAGACCCAGGAGGGGCCAGATTACTCCTTTATAACAGCCTGCTCTCTTGTGAGCTAATCCACTCCTCTGAGAGCCAGCGCACTGGGGAGACCAGCAATAGTTGCTTCACAAGGGCAGTCATGACTCGATCACCCCCCACTGAGCTCCACCTTTCAGTACATCAGGGAATTACACCTCCACTGCAGTCCTGGTGGGAACAAGCCACATTCAAACCACAGACATTCCTCTGTGGTAAGGAAAATGTAAAGAAGTATTATTCAGCCATAAAGAAGAGGGAAGTTCAGGTATGTGATGCAACATGAATGATCCTTGAAGACATGATGCCCAGTGACATAAACCAGACACAAAGGGACAAATGCTGTGTGGCTCCACTCAGATGGGGTACACAGTGGGGTCCAACGCACAGAGGTGGATGGTAGAATGGTGGCTGCCAGGGACTGGAGGAGGAGAACTGGGAGTTATGCCTTAATGGTGGCAGAGCTTCTGTTTAGAGTGACAAAACTGGAAACAGAAGGTTGTACAATATTGTGAGCTGGACACTTAACACAGTTAAATTGGCAAATCGTATGTTACATGTCTTTGACCACAGTAAACACTCTATTAAATTTAATGACCCCAAAGTTAAGAAAAAATGGCAAAGGATAAGCAGGAAAAAGAGCTGAGGTTGGCATTTCCCAGCAGGAGGCAGACTGAGCCTCCCAGGTGCCACCCTCTCCACTTTCCTGTCCCTTCCCTCCCTGAGAGCTAGCAAGGATCCCCGTTATGATTTGTACCTGCTTGCTGCCCTTTCTCCTCCTCACGGTCTTTCCAAAGTGGTTCCTGAGGCTGCTTAAATAAAACACCCTTCCTTGCTTCACCCACAGCCTCTGCCCTTCCCTGGAAGGCCTGAAGGGTCTCTCCACCAACCCCCAGACCTCCCCAGGCTCCTCTCCCTCCCCACCTGCCCTTCCTCCTTCCTTCCTCCCCTCCCCTCCGTATCCCCCTCTCCCTCCTTCTGCTTCTCCCTCTGGGCTCCTCCTCCTAGGCATCCTTCCCCATCACCACCCCTCTCCATCCTCCTGCACCCAGCACATCAGAAGCCCATCAGAAGGTCTGGACACCAGTTAGAGGGTCCTGGGCCATGATCTCCTTTCCTGCCTGTGATCAGTGAGGGCTGAACTCAGGGATCTTTCCAGTGCACCAATGCCTAGACTGTTGATCTGGAGCTCTGTGTATGACAGTATCCTTTCCTCTCCATTTCTGTGGCTGTCAGTCCCCCCACTCAACCCCCTGTATTAAAAGCTTCAAGAGCCAGGTACAGTGGCACGTGCCTGTAATCCTGGCAGCTTGGGAGGCTGAAACAAGAGGATCATAAATTCTAGACCAACCTTAGCAACGTAGTGATACACTGTCTCAAAAGGCATTAGGGATGTAGCTCAGTGGGTTTAATCCCCCATAGCACAAGGGGAAAAAAATCACGGGAAAAGAAAACAAAAGAAAAGCTTCAAAAGGACCATCCTTCAGTCTTGCCCCAAGCCAATATCTTGTACAAGAAAATGAGATAGAATGCTATAAAGATGACATTGATGGTGTCATGATAGCAGAGCTTTTTTTTTTTTTTTTTTGGTACCAGAGATTGAACTCAGGGGCACTTGACCACTGAGCCACATCCCCAGCCCTATTTTGTGTTTTATGTAGAGACAGGGTCTCACTGAGTTGCTTAGTGCCTCGCCTTTGCTGAGGCTGGCTTTGAACTCACTGTTCTCCTATCTCAGCCTCCCAAAGTGCTGGGATTACAGGCATGCGCAACTGCACCTGGCTAGCAGAACTTTTTAAAGAGATCCAGGCTCTCTATTGTTATGCTCTAAACTAGTCCAAATCTTGTCTTCTGGTCCCTGTTACAACACAGATTGTTTTTCCGAGGTAAAGGGGAATAAGTCAGACAAAGGAAGACTGGCTTTACTCTATATTTGCACAGTGAGTTAATTGGCTCCCAAGTACTTTGGGGGGCTGGTGTTATGTGGGGAGAGATTCATTCACATTGTAGCCTTCAATGACACCAGCAGCAGATGACCAGCTGGGATGAGCCCCTTTAGGTTGGAGTTTTGAAAACTCCTTATCACTAGACACATTCACCTTTTAGAATACCCTACATCCTTTAGTAGCAGGACAATTATAGTTTTTGTGACAGTTGATTTTCTTCCTAATCTTCTCAAACAAATTAAACATATCTTTTCACATCATACTAATCACTCGAGTCTCACTTTTGGCAGATTTTTATTCCCCTGAATTCAATTCTATTTTAAATGCTCAGGGAGTTTTCTGTTAAAGCTTCTGATTCTCTGTATCTACGTCCGTCATGTCTCAAACCACATACCTGGCTGGTATAACCTGGGCTCCCCAAGTTTCCAATAGCTTCTGTAGTATACCGGTCTCCATGTGGAGTGAACACACCCCAGGGAGTTTGCCAGATGACACAGTGGGGTGCACAGGAACCCCCCAAAGGCTGCCCTTATTCTGTTTGTGTCTCTATAACATAGCATCTTACTAGGCGCCTCTGCAATGTTCTAAGGTACAAAACGCAAAATTTGGGGTTGTACAAAAGAAAAACGAGTCTGCTATTTTTCCTCTGTACATGTGTAAGTTTGAAATTCTGAGTCTATTTAAAATGAGACTACCTAGGAGGAGATTGTCATACCTTGGTTAATGTCTTATTTAACAGCAGTCACCCACAGATAAAATCTAGCAGCAGCTTTATCAGCAGATCCACTGAGAATACTGTCGCTGTCTGCACTCAAGCTGGCTCACACAACCGGCTGAACCCCAGACACAAAACCACAGAAATGACTTGGATCACTTGTCAGTATTTCAGAGCCATGCTTCAAGTTTTTGATGCCATGAAAAAGCGTTTTTTAATTTGAAACCAAACACGCTTTTCTAATGCATGCATTTCCCCCCAGTCATGCTGCTAGAATGCAGGGTCCTGCAGCCTTGGTTTGCCATGGGGCAGATTAAAAGGAAAGAAAGATGGTGTGTTCAAGGAAATCCAGCCTTTGGGATTTTTCTGAGTCTCTGGTCCTTCTTTCTCCTTTCTGTATCCCTCAGAGAATGATTGATTGTGATTTCTACTTAATTCCGCTCAGGTGTGCACATGACTGTGCTCCCCCAAGGACTGCAGACCTCACGCTGGGGGCATCCCTCACTTCTCCCAGCAATCCACTCGAAAGGTATTTAGCTTCAAAGTGATGAGGCAGAGACTTGAATTTGTAGAGTAGTGCCACTTGCCAGTGCAGAGTCATTCATATCAATGACCACATCTGATTCACAATGCAATAGCGGGGCACAATTATCAGCCCCATTATACAGGGGAAGGAACTAAGGCTTAGAATTGGCTTTTTGTCTTCTGCCTCTTGGTCCCCAAAGAGTAGACGTGTAGACAATTTTGTTAAAGAAATGTCAAGCATTCTTCTGTCCAAACTGGAAGCCCAATTCCAAGAACTGACCCAAGTAGAAAAATCTCCCTGCATTGAAGCCCCCCTTCCTGGCCCATACGGCTGCCTAGCCAGGCCTCATTCTGTCCTAGCAGGTCCCATGCATACTGTGTACCATGTCCTGTCCTCCAACTGAGCTCTTTTGGGCCCTGTCCCTGTTCAATACAATTCCTATATTGTGTCTAATCCAACTTGACTTTAGTTAGTATTTAATTATGCTTTTTTTCTGGAGAAAACTGCCCTATCTAGGTGGGTATGGTGGTGCACACCTATAATCCCAGTGGCTTGGGAGGCTGAGGCAGGAGGATCACAGGTTCGAAGCCAGCCTTAGCAACTTAGCAAGGCTGTAAGCAACCTAGTGAGACCCTGTATCAAAATAAAAAAATATAAAGGAGGTGGGGATGTGGTCCAGTGGTTAAGTGCCCTTGGGTTCAATTCCTGGTATCAAAGGAAAAAAGAACGAAAAGAAAAGAAAACTTCCCTAACTTCTGAGCTACAAATGATCCCTGGATCATTTCTACTCCGTTATGAGTGTTTAACCAAGAAGCACAATGTTAGGATGTTCTTTCAGGTCACAGACATGACCCTGCATATGATCAAGAATAGACAGCTAGGGGCTGGGACTGTGGCTCAGTGGTAGAGCGCTTGCCTCGCATGTGGGAGGCACTGGGTTCGATCCTCAGCACCGCATATAAACAAATGAATAAATAAAAGTCAATCAACAACTAAAAAAATTAAAAAAAAAAAAAAAAAGAATAGACAGCTAGAGCTGGCTAGGTGGTAGATCACTTGCCTAGCATGTAAAGGCCCTGGGTTCCATCCCTAACACCACAAAACAAACAACCCCTGCTCCAAAGCTTCCTAAAACAGGAGGGCATCAGGAAGCTTCTGCAGGAAAGCTGAAAGTTTCTCCCAGAACATCCCAATGGAAACGGTGACTATTGTGACTGATTGCCACATTTGTGAAGAGGGAAACAGACTTCTCTCTGACCTATCTTCTCAACAGGCTGAGAAAAAAGACATTCAAAGTAGTGAAGAAAAACCAAGAGCATTGGTTGCAATTTATTCTGGTCTTTTGATGCTACCTTTTGTTGGTTGGCTGTTTATTTACTCCTTTTTGCAGGGGGGGCAGTATTGGAGATTGAACTCAAGGGGCACGTGCCCACTGAGCCACATCCCCAGCCCTATTTTGTATTTTATTTAGAGACAGGCTCTCACTGAGTTGCTTAGCACCTCACTGTTGTTGAGGCTGGCTTTGAACTTGCAATCCTTCTGCCTCAGCCTCCCCAGCTTCTGGGATTACAGGTATGCGCCACCGTGCCTGGCTGTTTATTTACTTCTATGGCAAAGTGCCTCCCAAAGCATTAACCTCTTAGCATGAGACCGTCATGGAAAAGAAGCTGCCTTGGTGTTCTGGGGACAGAGATCACTAGTAATTTTTTTGTATTCTCTTCTGGGTTGGGTCAGCTCCAGTTGTGATTTTCTTGAAGGGGTTTTTTACAAAGGTGGCAGGACTATTAAGTAAAGTGTGGTTTTCACATTAGATAGTCTCTCTCAACAAAACCACAGAGTTCAGTTCTACTGTAACATTCAGAAATTTGATACCATCCTTTCTGAAATTATAGCCAAATTCTCAAATATAGTCATGAGTGATGTTTTATAAAATCTGTGGAAAATCCCTCACTTGTCGTTTTGGGTGAGGTTCTTTCCCTCTTGATTTGACAGAAGAGGCCAACTCTTTCTGCTTTGTTCTATGTCAGCATGAATTTTCAGTGGAGCAAGCAAGTAATTTTAGTATCCATAATGGCTTTCCCTACAGTTAGGCTCATTTAGCAGCATGAAAAATAGATGTTGAACTCAACCTTCTCTATAGGATTCTAAATACAGATCCACTGGACTCTGTGGCTCCACTGGCAGAATTCATATGTTTCTTCAGCTTATGGTTTTTCAGAACAAGATCCAACATGGCTTTGTGTAGTGAAATAAATCCACAAGCTTTATAAGGAGAATTTAAATTTATCATCTCCCATCCCTCCTAAAGCCTCACATAGACTGTGGACATGCTTATCTAGAAGATTCTATAGGCCATTAAGATCAACACCAGCCTGGATGCTCTGAAACAGACATCCACAAGACACAAAAAGACACTTAAAAGGCCAAAAAAGTCAAATAAATCAACTCCACCATTATCCAACTTTGTAGAAATCTGTAGGGGGGATTTATGTGTGTAGAGGATGTTTGCTATAAACAGATTAATATTCGTTTTGATTCAGGAGAGTTCTATTAGAAAACAAGGGTTAGTTGGTGTGAATTCTGTGAGTCAAACTGCATTTCTTTTTCTTTTTCTTTTTTAGTTGTCAATGGACCTTTATTTTATTTATTTATATGCGGTGCTAGGCAAGCACTCTGCCACTGAGCCACAACCCCAGCCCCGAGTCAAATTGAATTTTTATAGTTTATTGATTAAAAACTATAGTAAGGCTCTGTCGATACATGGCTGCTTTGTACAAAACTTCTGATTTCTATAAGTCAACTTATATTTCCTCCAAACACAAGTCCTGGAAACAGACTTGGCCCCTGCTGGCCTCTGAGTCAGTATTATAAAGAATGGTCTCCCAGGTGGGGCCCAGATCAGTTCCCCTCATAGTTCTAGAAAGATACATAAGGAAAAAACAAAAACAAAAAAGGATGGGTAACATTAGGAGCACAGCTAGGAGAAAGTTGGAGGGAGGCTTCCTTAAGAAAGTTGTCATATCTTTTGAATTCCATATCATATGACTATATTCTCTACTCAAGAAATAAAAGTTTAAATAGTTGGTTCTACTTTATTTGCTTCATGAAGACAGCTATGGTTCACAATCTTTGTTTCAGAAGGAAACAAGTCCATTGTAAAGGTGAGCCAGAAAAAATTCTAGATAACCACAGATTTGTACACCTGGACTCAGCCATCCAGGGCCTTCTGTTGAACATCTGGGAGAAGGAGAGCCTCTCCCTTCAGTGTGTGTGGCTGATGCACTGACCCTAGGTGCTGAACACCCATAGCCTTCCTGTCCCCTGGTGGGGCCCTTCAATAGCATTGGCAGGAACAGGATTTTATCTACTGTTATCTACTGTGATTGCTATCAATAATAATAGCTGTGCCCTGGCAACCAGGGAAGCTTGGTCTTAGGACACGCAGCCACGCCCCAATTCCGGGCAGCTGGAGAGCAGGGCAGGGCTGCTGTTTAAAGGGTCTTGGGCAGCCTGGGGGCCCTCACCAGTGGCTAGTGGGCAGGGCAGGCAAGGGTGATATGGTGGATGTGAAAACTAGAATCCTGTAGGCAAGAGGAGGTGTCTAATGGGCAGGGACCCACCCATCTGGCTGAAGAACATCTCCATCGGGTCAACATGTTGGCTTTGGGATGGTGAAAATGTTCTGGAATTAGAGGGCGGTGATGGTCATACAATCGTGTGAATGTACTAAAACCACTTAATGACACTTCACTAAATTTGTAGAATGTGAATTATATCTCAGTTTTGTTTTGTTTTGTTTTTGGTGGGGAGAGACATGTCTGGGGTAAGGTCACGGTAAGAAGCTTGGGAGGGAGAAGGGGATTTGAAGGCATAACCTGTGGAAAACTGAGAGTTGGGACAGCTGGTCTGTCTGGAAAGTGGTGAATCCTCATTTCTGTGGCTCCTGGGTCAGGCGCTGGGTGGAGAATGAATCACAGCCACGCTCTCGAAGGTGGAGGAGAAGTGTCCACGTGTTCAGTCAGATGACGCTGGACAGGCCTGGAGCCCAGGACAGCGCCAGTGGCATCTGACACTGCTCCTAAGTGGCCGTCCCAGCCCTTTCCCCAAATTCCCCTAAAAAGCACCTTACTGTGTGTGTCACAGAGTACTTGCATATCACACAGACCCGGCTGCAGGTTTCTCCTGGGCCAGAAGCAATTGATAATCTCTGTTGTCTGAAACCGGCCGCCCACACGCTCATCCTGCTTGCGTGCTACCAGCGTGCAGCCGTGTGCGCGGTCCCTGGGCTCACGTCAGGCCTGTCTGTTAGACAAAATCCGCACCAGCCACATTCAGTTTTCCATTTGCCGCTGCTTGTCTTTCCCCCGGGAGGGTCCATCACTATGCTAGGCTGGAGAAGGACTCGAGCTCCTGCAGGGAAACAGCTTCCTGTAAAAAGAGAAAGAGCAGGAGGGACAGGGTGGTGGTCACTTTTGTCATTCTTCCCAGTTCCCACTGGGCTGTCTGTGATGTCCTTAAGACTCTGTCACCTGGTGAATGCTTGGGGAGCCTCCAGTGCATTTTATCTGGTGTCCATAAGGCATGATAGCTGGGCCGAGGAAGCAAGTCTATTTAGAACCCTCCAGGCACACCTGGCTCCAGTAACCTGTGGGACCATATGGACCTCAAAGTTACGGTGTTCCTGCTCCCACATGCCTGGCCAGGGGGAGTCAGGCCCCCTACACCCACTCAGCTGGCCTTGGGTTTCCTGGGTTGATGCTTTTCTTTATAAAAATCTTCCTTCCATAATTGAGGTATTTTGTAGACTCATGGCTTCATGCAAGCCATATCACCTCAGCACTTTCCCTCCAACCTCTCCAATATGCAGATGGCGCCCTCTCTGACCTTGATGGAGCTCTGAGCCTTCACTGTCCTCTCCCCCACCCTCTGTTGACACTGGGCTCCAGAAAGAATGATGGTCTCACGTTGCCCCCCTCCCAAAGGCCGTTTCAGACCTCACTGTGTCTGTCTGGACTGTTGGCCTAGTCTACAGTCTTCCGTGCCCCTTTTGTGACCTCCACCCACTGGTTTCAAGAAAGGTGGTGAGGAAGGGAGCTTTCCCGCCTAGACCTGTAAGACTCCCTGAGGATTACAGGGGACTTGGTTGTTTTGTTTTGTTGCTTTGTTTTGTTTTACCGAGATAGGCAGATTCAGAGACGATTATTGTCATTTGTTTTAGTCATCGTTTCCATTGCTGTGATTAAAGGACCTCACAAGAACCACTTTGAAGAAGAAAAGTATATTTTGGTTCCATAGCTCTGGCCCAAAGTGAGGCAGAACACTGTGGCAGGAGAGTGTGGCAGAAGAAAGCAGCTCAGGACATGGCAACCAGGAAGGAAAGAGAGAGAGAGAGCAAGCGCATATAAGAGAGAGAGCACGCACGAGAGAAGGAGCCATCACTTCCCAACCAGGAACAAAATATAAACCCCAAAATCTTGCCCCCAGTGACCCACCTCCTTCAACCACACCCTACCTACCTGCAGTTACCACCCAGTTAATCCATATCCGTGGATTAATCTCCTGATCAGGCCGCAACTATCATAATCCAATCATTTTACCTCTGAACATTCTGGTGTTGTGTCACCCATGAACTTCTGGGGGACACCTCCTGTCCAAACAACAACAACATCAGAATCATACTGTTTGGGGCCAGAAAGAAAGAGTGGCTCAAAATGCTTCAGTAACCTTATCCAAAGTCCTTCAGGCAGCAAGTGACCAAGGGTTAGGACAGCCCGAGGAGTTCTTATAACACCTCGTTGTGTCCACTTTAAAAAATTCTCTACATTTTAACATTTGAAAGCTGAGCCATATTAAACATCTTTTAAAATTCAGAAGTAGCTTATGAGACCACATCTGACATCCCCTGGGAAAATCAAATGAAGGGGCCTCATTATGTTCTTGTAGTTTCATGACCAGAATTGACTGAGTGTATCGTCCACCATCTGACCCCAGAGAATTAGGACCAGTTTTGTATGTGGCTGTATAAAGCAGTTTTCAACTTTCTGTGCACGATTTGCTAATTTCCTTTAATCCCCCATACCACTGTGAGCATTACTGAAATGTTTTTAAATGTTTAAACAGATCTCAAGCCCCGTGGTAAAAGATTGGTTTTATACTTTCTTGGGGGGCACATAGGCTAGACTAGGGAAGTGACATTTTTGGCGGTGATAGTATAAGTAGCTTGTGGTATTTTCTTATGCTTTTTAGAAGTGCATTGTGGTGATTCACTTTTTGTGTTATCCAGAAAGAACTTAAGCATAATCTCTACCCAGTGTCGGTTTTTCTTTTCAGGTGACCTTCCAGGTCACTCCTCCATGCACCAGTGACAGGCATTACGAACATCTTGGGCGGTGCTGCAGCAGATGTGAACCAGGTATGCCAGCTTCTGGTACATTTCAGTGTCTGCCAAAGTGAGGGTGCTTTTGCTATTTTCTGTTTTGTTTTGTTTTTTTCTGTTCCACCAGATGAAAAAGGACTTGGATAGACTTTCTCCAATAGATAAAATCTCCTCAAAATAAAACCAGTTTCAAAAACTCATACTCAATTTATGCTGAAACACAATTTTCCAAAACACTATTTCTTGAGCAGGTAAAGTTGACAAAACCATATTTTAGCAATTTATGCTTCAAACTCTCAAAATGTGAGAAAGCAATTTTAAATTGTCTTCATAGAAATTTTATTTTGGAGTAATCATACTGGAATTGTCATTACTGAATTGCCTCAATCCTCAAATCTCCCATTTACCTGTCGAGGGGCCTACGGGGACTTGATGCCACCCTCCCAACTGTTCTGCCAGAGTACAGCCAAGCATTTCTACACCCCTGAGGACTCCCCAGGCCACTGAGCCCTCACTTACTTGTTCTGTGGACAAGAGGGAAGTCGTGACCTTATAAGAAGACCCTCTGGATGTTTCAGCTGCAAATATTCCCTGGATGTGCAGAACCAAGATCCAGTGATTTTTAAGAGTGGGTTCACATGCATGGGTCTTGGCCAAATTAAATTAACCAGGAGCCCACAGTGTTTGCAGGACACAAGAAGTTAAGCACCCAGAGTGAAGGCAGAGGGGAGTTTGAAGATGGGAACAGGGAGGGGATAAGGAAGTTCCTTCTGCTTACACACTTTATTCCAAGTGGGTTCCAGCAACCCTTCAAGTTTTTAGGGCCAAGTTTAAATCTTTAGTTCTATTCATAAGCAGAGTTATGGGATGCAAAAGGTGATTGGTCTTACCTTTAGATGGATAGGGGACTGCCATGACCACACCAAACCCAGGAGGGGACCAAAGGAGGCACAGCAAACTTGGGACAGGGTGTTTTAGCAAAGCCCCAGCTATAGTACTTATGGTGCAGTGTAGCTTCATCTCATGTATGGCATTATCTCAGGGGGCAGCTTGGGATCATGGTCATGTAAATTACACCAGTAGATTGATGGTTTGCTTATTTTTTTATTTGGTGTTGGAGGCCACATACATGCTAGGTACGTGCTCTTTTCTTGAGCTACATACACTCCTGGCCAGTGTGTTCTTTTTGTTCTTTTGTTTTGATTTTGTTTGGTGTGTTTTGAGATGTTGTTTTGTGTCGGGCTGTGATTACTGTTTTTGATTGGTGCATTTTCCTCCTTCCAATTTAAGGAAAGTACATGTCTTCCAAATGCACTACTACCTCTGACAGTGTGTGTCTGCCCTGTGGCCCAGATGAATATCTGGATACCTGGAATGAAGAAGATAAATGCTTGCTGCATAAGGTTTGCGATACAGGTGAGTTAGTCACATCTGTGTGTCAGTGGCAAGTGTAGAAACCCAGTGTTCATCTTTGTCCTTCAAGTCTCCTCTTCTATATAAACTTTTTAAGATATAGCCAATGCTATTTCTTTGAAGGACACAGGAAGAAGTTATGACCATGGACCTCCAGGAAGATGGGTATCAGATCTCCAAAGCCCTGGGTTAAAGCTCTTCATTGAGAACTCTTGTTCTGGAGTATGTTTATATTGCATTTATTCATGAACACATCTTACAGGGGAGATGTTTTCACAATGTTCCCACAGTTGAATCATTTGATCCTTGCTAAACCCTGTGAATCCTGTAAGGTAGCTATGCTTATTCCATTTTAAAGATGGAAAAACTGAGACTCGGGTTGAATGACTTCTCCAAACTTAATAGATGAGAAGCAGGTCTCAAAACCTATTTTCTGACTCATAAGCCTTTTTCCTACATCATAAATGTTTGATTAGCTCTGGAGTTTGATCTCCTTACCAGACAACTTTAATTTTTTTGCCTCCATTTTTAAAAAAGCTATAATTTGTAGGAATCAGGATCAAACTGTCTCTATATCTCCTAACCCAGAGGGTCCTTTTTCTAGTCTTTTTACATGTGAAGAACCTGTGATGTATTCCCACGGAGCTTCCAGTCTCGATTTGGTTGCTTACATGCCTTTAATGTCATTTAACATTTTCTTCTGTCCCCCGTGCTCCCTGTAAATTGGCTGTTAGATCTAGAAGGTGGATCAGATTCTGGTTTGCTTTTTGTTTTGTTGTGTTTTGTTTTGTTTTTGGCAATACCCTTTCATACATAGTATAGTTCATATGTATAAAATACTATTGGAATCACAAAACAGCAGCTTCTCTCTCTTTTTGTGATACTGGCAGCTGCTGAGGAATATGGCCCAGGTGGCTTTTCAATAGGGGCTACAGAAAGGTGACATTCTAATTCTATCATTCCTTCTTCTTTTATTCATTTCCTTCTTCATTTTCCTCATCAACTATTTGTTACCCTGAAGTGCAGTACAAGTAAGAAAGGCAGAATACATGCTTGTAACTTTTTATCACTTTTCCGAATAAGGACTCGATCATCCAGCTTTCTCCCAAGGATTCGTGTTAATACTGTGAACTTGGGGATTTAAATGTATTTGAGGTGTTTCACTCTACTGCAGTCACTGTTAGTTTTACCTGTGCTCAGATTACCCTACTCCTCTCAGGTGGCCCCACATCTTCTGGTACAGCCCCAGACATCTTTAAGGGCTCCCTTGATTATAGGCTTACCTTGGACATTTCCTGCCAGAGCTGTAAATAGTCGTTTCTCCAAGGATTCCTGGTTGTTTGTAGTGCAACATTTTATTTAGCGACTCAGTGGGATTGGTAGGGATCCATTGCTACTGGGTTGATCCTTGTTTATAGGCTTCCCCCCACCATTGGGAGAAAAAAAAAAACAATAAATTTTAACAGTACTTTATAAATCTGTAATTTTTCTAATGTACTAGAGACAGCTGTCACACTCGGGGCTGGAGAAAGTAACATGGAAACTCCACTGAGCAGAAGCATCTGATCAAGTCTTTTATTTCCCACTGCTTAGTAATGACCTTGACTCACTGATGTCTCCTGGAAATACAGATTCATTCTGTCTACTGCCAAAATTGATGAAAACCTAAAACTGGATACATTAAAATATTTTAATATATGTCAAAATTATTCACCACCCCACAGGCTTACATTTTTACAGTTGAGTACCATACTGGGAGCACTTAGAATTTTCCAGAGAAGTGGCCTGTGTCCATATATGTTCTCATGTATTCTGTACACATACTTGCATATTGGCCTTGGTACTGCATAGCTGACCTGGGCTTGGCAAGTGGGCACAGAAGGCAGTGGGAACCTCCCCAGATTCACCATGCTCAGGTCTAAAAAGAATGGAAACAGAGTGTCCCCTCCTTGCTGTTACACCGTGAGACAATGAATAGTTTGTCTCTTTTTCCCTGGGAATTCCTACATGTATTCAGGAATATAAAGTACAAAGGCCATTTGAACAATCCAAGTGAGTGGAGTCATACAGGGATTCCAGGTCTGTTTTAAATAATGTTATGTCTTTTTATATTGTGTGCATGTGTGTACATTGAGTCTAGTCAAAGCAGTTATGTTCTCTAGTCACCATAAACACTGAATGTGTAATCCTGAAACACGGCCCCTGGGGGAAGCTCAGGGTTGGGTCCCTGAAGCCTGCTCGTCCACTGAGTACCAATGCATAACCTGGCTTTATGTGTGTCACTGTTCATTTGACGTGTTGTTGACCGTTAGCCTTGCCCTCATGGCCGACAGCACGACTCGTGCCCTACAGTTTATCCAACACGTGTGTCTTCTCCGTCAGGCCTGTCACTGCCCTCTTTGCACTCAGGAACACTAGGCAGTACTTCAGCACTAGTTGGTGGCCATTTTAAACAGGGAAATCACCAACAAAAAGCACAAAAAAGTGAGAAAAACGTGGCAGACTGGAAACGGAGAAACTGAAAAGGACGCTCATTTCCAGTGTGAAAGCTGGAATAAGAAGGCTGAACATCCTTGTCCAGCTTCTGCTAGGAACCTGAGTGTGCGGTGACTCAAAATTTACATGGCTCTGCACACATCCACAGGTGACTGCAGAAGTGACGAGTATTGATTTGGGGGTTACAAATACATTTTAGCAAATAGGTGAATTCACAAGTCCAAATCTATGAAGAATGAATGTGAGTGTGTGTGTGTGTGTAGTTTACAATAGATGAATTCCCATGTAGCTGTACTCCAGAAAAAAACTGGAAGGGGCCAGGCAATTGTAAAAAGACAAGTGCTTTCTGTGTTGTGAAAAACAGACAAATCTGTTAGCCTTGCTCTGGGGTCAAGACTGATTCCCAAGCATGCCTTCCTGCCTACTCTGTGCTTTTCCCACTTATCTAACCATGCTGGGATCCTTTGGGAACTCAGGATGAATCTTGAATCTTCAGAAACCCTGTTCTCTTGAGTCTAGACTAGGCTTACTGTTAATAATACTGATTATATTTGAGTTTACTAAAAACCAAGAAGCTGTGCAGTTTGACTCTTTAGCATTTGCCAAGATATTCAGTGATCATTCATGCCCCGGTCCTAAATCTTGCTGCTAACATGAAAACTGACTTTTTAGACAGCTCACAAACTGTTGGTTATTAGGGAGAGGAAAAAGGGGGGAAAAAACTGCTGGCACACAGGAAGTGCGAGGAGGAACTGAGGAGTTCCTTAAACCGTGTCCTGATGAATCACTGTAAGCCAGCCAGGCGGCCGCTGGGGTGTTGGGGCCAAGTGCCCGACAGCTGCAGGACGGGGGCGGGCGTCAGTGCCTCCCCACGCCGGCTGCTGACCTGTCTTTTGTCTCCCGCAGGCAAGGCCCTGGTGGCGGTGGACCCGGGCAACCGCACGGCCCCGCGGCGCTGCGCCTGCACCGCCGGGTACCACTGGAGCCAGGACTGCGAGTGCTGCCGCCGCAACACCGAGTGCGCGCCAGGCTTGGGCGCCCAGCACCCCTGTACGGTTGCCGAACGCGCGTACCCGCGGCCACCATGGCACGGCTAGACCCGCAAAGCGGGCTCCAGGCTGCTTTAATGACCACGTCATTAATGCTCCAGGGAGCCAGGAGTGGGGGATGATTTTCCAGGAGCTGTAGGCGCAGGCAAGAGCTGGGAATGAATCCCCAGCTCGGGTTCCCCAAAGAGAATGTGAACATCCACTGTGGCACCCAGGGTCCTCCATCTGTGAAACTCAAGGATCTCCTCTTAGGGACAAACAAGATAGCGCATGGATCCTCCAACAATTTTTTTTTAAATTGTGCACCTCCTTAGAAGAATTTTGAAACACGCTCCTCTGGGCATGTTTTGAAGTTGACATCTACAATCTTTATTACAAATTTAAAGAGTGATTGAGTTATCAGTGAATTTCAACTGCAGTAATGCTTTTTAAAACAGTCCTTGGAATGTAAGCAAAATAGCAATTTGATACCCACCACCATCCATTGAAACAGGCACTAATGTAACTGTTGGGAATTTACAAGCTCCTTTCTTTCCTTTGGTATCCATTCTACCTTCCCTACAGAATTTGATCCTAGTATATTTTTGCGCTTGGAGGGCTTTTACTAATCACTCAGGTACCTATTTAAAATTTCAATTAAAAAAATATTGGGACAAGCTACTCAGGGCTAAAAACATTCCCTCCACCCCAGACCAATTGTCCCCACATTTATTATTATACGGTTAGTCAAAATGAGTATGTTTTACTATATTATAATCATAAAAGTAAAAGCTTTTTGCTGTGAGCTGTGGCACACACTTGTAATCCCAGTGATTCCAGAGGCTGAGGCCATAAGATCAAAAGTTCAAGGCCAGCCTCAGCAATTTCGCAAGACTCTTTCTCAAAATAAAAAATGAAAAAGACTTGGATGTAGCTCAGTGGTAAAGCACAGCCGTGTTAAACCCTCAGTATTAAAAAAAATCAAAAGCTTTTGAACTTCACAAGTGAGTTTTCCTCCCAATTATATACTCATAGTTGAATATTACTTATTGCTAAAAGGCAACAGGATTGAACATCAATTCTGTTTCCACTTTTTGATGTTTAGAGAGAAAGACAGACTTCTGTTATAGGAATGTCCCTGCTTTTTTCAGTATTTTCTAAGTTATAGGTCCACAATCACAAAGTTACATCACCTAACTTATCCTTAATGATCTATGATTTGAGAATGCAATTGCGTACTTCAATTTTGTTAAAAGTAAAGAAATAGAGATCCTTTAGACGTAGAAAATTGTTTCTTAGAATCATTTGCTTTCCCTTTTCCTAGGAAACATAACAAAGCAATTTTTTTTCAAGATATAACAAATGATTATTTATGCCTGTCCATCTTCCACTCAGAGGCACTTTTTAAAAAGCCCAAATACTTGCTGGATGCAGAGGTGCACACCTGTAATCCCAAAGGCTCTGGAGACTGAAGCAGGAGGATCAATGGTTCAAAGCCAGCCTCAGCAATTTAACAAGACCCTAAGCATCTTAGTAAGACCCTGTCTCAAAATAAAAAATAAAAGTGCTTATCACTACTGAGTCCAGCTGGCACAGTGAGCCCTTATTTTCAAACACATTGACTAACTCAAGTGTAATTTCTCTAAGAAAAAGCCTAATTTTTAAATTATTAAAATACACCTCCCTATCACAGCTAGCTCCCTCTGAATTCTGATTCTCAGAAAAAGCCCAAGCCTTTGCAGTTTGTCACCTGCCTGAAACAGGTGCTGCCACCTGCAGGTTCCTAGTCGATGTTGTCTGCCTTACACTTTGGGGAATAATTTTTTTTTTTTTTTTTTTCTTTTTTTGGTACTGGGGATTGAACTCAGGGGCACTCGACCACGGAGCCACATCCCCAGCCCTATTTTGTGTTTTATGTAGAGACAGCGTCTCACTGAGTTGTTTAGCACCTCGCCATTGCTGAGTCTGGCTTTGAACTCGCGATTCTCCTGTTTCAGCCTCCCTAAGTGCTGGGATTACAGGCTTGAGCCACCATTTGACAGTAGAAAATAGAGGGACCAAAGGGGATGAATGAAAATTTTCCTTCTGCCCCACCCTGCAGCACATGTGAATTCAGAACAGCTCAACATGGTCCCCAATTCCCCATTTGTATGGCCATATTTTTGCTCTTAATAGATAGGGAAAGATAGGTGCTGGACACGGTGCCATGAGTACAGTCATTTTTCCCTCATCAGTATTTTTATTTGTTATTTGGTCCAACATCTGAAGCTTGACACCATCACAGGATTTGAGGTGGATGCAAAGCGTGTCTTCCTTTGTGGGTAGGAGAAACGTGACTGTAAGAAGGAAAAGGACAGAGCAGCCTGCAGGATGCTGCTGGCCCGCAGGTCTTACCAAGTCTTACCAAGTCCAGTGTGTGGAGATTAATGCCCTTAAAATGATATTCCTGGAAATGCCTTGGGAAGCCTCTTTGGTTTTGAGGGCTTCTCAGAATCTTCTAGATTTTATTCATCTTTTTAAAAGTTGTTTGAATTAATATGACCTATTAAATGTTAACTGGTCTTTGTTAAGATAATATCAAGGCAAATGCAAATCATATTGCCAAATCAAGGGGCAGGTGCTTTACTTACTGAGCCAAATTGCAGAAGTTAAGAATGTACTTTCTATTTGACTTTGGACAAAGAAAATTTAATTCCTTGTTTTCATAAAAATAAATCACAAGTGCTACTAATTTCAAGAGTAATTTGTGATTTTGGTACCACCAGTTGCCTGATTATAATTTCTTACAGTAGCCACCAAAGGATTATCATGTGCCGATTGCAGTAAAGGTAATAGAAGAAATCTGAGGCACTTCTCATTTTAATAATGCAGTTTATGAGG
The DNA here is from genome assembly GCA_004024805.1 of Geosciurus inauris. Taxonomy (NCBI): domain Eukaryota; kingdom Metazoa; phylum Chordata; class Mammalia; order Rodentia; family Sciuridae; genus Geosciurus; species Geosciurus inauris. The sequence goes on from PVHX01000280.1 coordinate 298,657, forward strand.
ACTATGAGTGAGTTGAGTCAAACTTACTAACAAGGATCAACTCCTGCTTTGAGCTCTGTGGATTAAGGAGTCCAAAATCCATCCCACCACTTGCATTCATAAATAAAGTTTTATTGGAACTTAGCAATGTCTATTTGTTTTACATCTTGCCTGTGATTGCTTTTGCGCTATGAGTAGTTACAGCAGAGACCACAAGGGCTCCACTGTGCAGCCCTTTACAGCAAAAGTTGGACACCAACCTTTTGTTTTAAAATAGAGAGGTTTTTTTGTTTTGTTTTTGTCTTAGAAACTTTTTTTGACATTTTAATAATATTTGAACGTGTGAGATTAAGCTTACAAGAAGGGATCAGAATAATAAATTTCCCTCAAAAAGCAGTAATAGAGTTACCATTCCCTGCAAAAGAAAGCCGTCCATCAAGATAGAAAGGGGATAGCAAAGGTGCCTGCCTAAAACAGAGCCAGCTAGCAAAACAGGGCAGACCAGGAAACAGCGCTCCCAGACCAGGCTCCCAACAGGCTCCCAGACCAGGAAACAGCGCCTCGGTGCCCAGGACAGTGTTCTGAACACCAAAGGTTCAGGACCAGAGTCGCCTGGACCTAGACATGAGATAGTGGCAGTACTGACCACTGCCTTTGTGAACACAATTCTGCAGTTCCCCCCGGGCTTCCTAGGCCCAAGCAGGGGTGGGGGTGGGGAGCTAGAGCCATTAGCCACAGGTGGCAAGGCAGGGATGGGAGAGAGGAGCAGGGAGCAGCGGCTCCTCTGGAACATCCTGGCTGATCTCTAAGTGTCCTTCTTGTTTCTGTTGGTTTTGGGGACAGTGCAGCTCAACATGGACACAGTGTGCAAGCCTTGCCTTGCAGGCTACTTCTCAGATGCCTTATCTTCCACGGACAAATGCAAACCCTGGACCAAGTAAGTGACCACAAAGGAACCAAAAGAGATTTTAAGTTTTAAACCACCCAACCTCCACTGTCTTGTCTGGGTTGAAAACAAGCTGCTTCCATCCAGTTGGGCTTCCTCTTGGAAACAGTCGGTCAATTCAGTGTGGGAAAAATAAACCAGTCAAGCCAATTGCTTAACCGGATGTGTACAAGCACTTCGTGCTACCTTTTTAGATTCAGCAGTCTATGACTTATAGCTGGAGCTTCTTTTTTCCTTTTCTAACCTTATTTGGTTGAAAATGATTTCTGGTTTGTGTCTGGGTGGTGCTGGGTTCATGCAAGGCAAGTGCTCTACCACTGAGCTGCACCTCCAGCCTGATTGATGACATTTGTTATCATTCACTTACCACCTCTGCTTTCCCCAGCTTCCCAACGTCATTGTTCATTCATCCAGAAACTTGTGGGTGTATGTTGTGTAAATGCATATATAAACTTTCTATCTATATAAATGTTTGCACACTGTAAACACTTTCAGTTTTTTCAGTTATTTTTTGAAGCTCTTTCTATATTCATTCACAGGTTCTTTGTGGCTCTTTATACCTGAATAGTATTTCTTTCTTTCTTTTCTTCTTCTTTTTTTTTTTTTTTTTTTTTTTTTTTTTTTTTTTTTGGTATCAGGATTGAACTCTGGGATAACCACTGAGCCATGTCCCCAACCCTTTTTATATTTTATTTTGAGACAGGGTCTCGCCAATTTGCTCAGGATCTCGTCAGTTTGCTCAGGGCCTCACTAAGTTTCTGAGGCTGGCTTTGAATTCATGATCCTCCTGCCTCAGCCTCTCCAGCCTCTGAGTTTACAGATGTGCACCACTATGCCTGGCTCTGAATAACATTTCATTGTAGAAAATGTACCATAATTTGTTTAATAAATAGGAAATTTCAGTAGGAACTGAAAGAGATTTACACTGTTCTCAGTTTCTTACAGTAATAACTGATTTTATAGTGCCTAAGTTCATGAACAGTTTGAGTATCTCCTATCCAAAATGCTTGGGACCAAAATTATTTCTGATTTCATATTTTTTCAGATTTTGGAATATTTGCATATACATAATGAGATGTCTTGGGGAGGGGACCCAAGTCTAAACACAAACATCATTTATGTTTGATATGCACCTTATGCACATAGGCTAGAGGTAATATTATATAATATTTTCAGTTATTTTTGTGAGTAAAACTAAATTTAGTGGTTTGGGATTTTCTCATTGTGGTGTCATGTCAGTGCTCAAAAAATTTTGGATTTCCAAACAATTCAGACTTTAGGGATGCTCAACCTGTGTTGTGTGTGTGTGTATGTTTGGTACTAGGGATTGAACTCAGGGGCACTAGACCACTGAGCCACATCCCCAGCCCTATTTTGTGTTTTATGTAGAGACAGGGTCTCACTGAGTTGCTTAGTGCCTCGCCATTGCTGAGGCTGGCTTTGAACTCACGATTCTCCTGTCTCAGCCTCCCAAAGTGCTGAGATTACAGGCATGCGCCACTGCGCCTGGCTTCAATCTGTATATCTAATGGCATCCTTTCGTGAGTCTGTCTGTAGTGGAATTCCTGGGGCCTGGGTCACTGCATACTTGTTGTTGAATACTAATAATCAATGTAGTGATTCTTTCACTTTCTACTGTATTCTTATGAAATGTTCATTTTTCTGATCCATTTTTCCAAGTTTTATGTTGAAAAGCATTCTTCAACTTCAAAAGCGTGTTCATCTCAAGTTTATCACTGAGCCATGGGAATTGACACACTGGCTCTACTTTATTGCAGCCCCATCTGTGCCCTTGCTGACCATGCCCTCAGGAGTCCTCAGAGCTCTGTCCACCTCTGTGGTGTTCTACTTCCTTGGGGAAGGTCCTGGGATTTAGAATTGCAGGAAGATATAGGTCCCCTACTAAAGGAGCTGGAAATCTATTGCAGAGGAGTCCCATTTGTTTGGTGTTTTAAACAAGAATATTAAACCAAAGCACTTGACTACTTTCCCCTCCGCAGCTGTACCATCCTTGGAAAGAAGGAGGAACATCCTGGAACAGAGAAATCAGACGTGGTTTGCAGTTCTTCTCTGCCATCTAGAAAACCACCGAAGGGTATGCTTGACAGAGCCTGGGGGAGGGTGGATGTGCCCAGCATGGTCAGCTGTGTCACTGGCTCCAGAATCACAGGCTGCACCAGCAGGGCTTCATCTCATCGTAACCATGGTCAGCTCAATATTTCATTTGTATCACTATTTCAATTCCAGATATGTTGATTTTTATTTGATTTATTTATTGATTGCTGTGCTGAGACTGAACCCAGGGCTCTGTGCATACTGGGCTACTTGATAATTTTTTTTTACATTGGATGGGAATAACTGATAATGCAAAGAAAAGAAAAGAAAGCTGCAAACATAAATGAAAATGCCCAGACATGGAAGGGTGGTGGTGGTCACAGTGAGAATATGGGGGTGGGGGGCTGGTCATCAACCAGAGGAAGCAATTTGTGAGAATCCAGCAGTCATTATTTGTGGAACCAATCAAATCTTATACAATTTCAAAGATGCACAGAAAGACACTGGTTAACAGAGGTGCTGGTTACTTTGGGTGAGTGGGTCAGTGTGCCAGTTGGTCTGCACATTGGAAGAGATGTAGCAAGAGGACCTTTCTACTAAATCAAGAGGATGCAAGTCACAGGACAATATGATTAACAGGTTGTGGCCAAGAAAATCAGGGGTCTAGATTTGACATTCTAGGGAACAAGAAGATCACTAAATCATCTAGATATGGAGTTATGCACTCGGAGAAGAGTTTTTTTTAAAAAGACCATTTTGAAGATAGCATGAAAAATAACTGAGGGAACTAAAGGTTATTCTGAAATAAGAGGAGAGGAAAGGTCATGTCTAGGAAACCCAGGGGGTGTGATATAGAGGTGCTAGAATGAGACATGGAAGAGGGATGAAGGAAGTGGAGGCATCTGCGTTGTATCCGAGATGAAATAACAGAAATGTTTCCCAGAATGGCTGTTCTGTTCTCATTGCCAGCAAAACCCTGGTATTTGGACAGCAGTGTGATGAAGTCTTCTGGCTGGACAGTGAGGGTTTCTGGGGGCAAGCAGAGATGAAGCAAGGTGGTGGGTGCACGTGACTGGAGGGACATAATGATGGCCCTGAGCTGGCCGCAAGCAGAGTGGAGCCAGACCAGCAGGGCGGGCAAGGTGGGGAGCCAACCCTTCAGACTGAGTGGCCTCTGGCAAATGTAGTGGTGAGGGGAGGTTCCTACTTCTGTCATCCCAGACCCACATCTTTGATTCTGGGATGGGATTTGCAGGGTTTTGTTTTTAACCTTAATAAAATGAAATAATCTTTAATGCCATATTTCTCATTTTCTTCCAATACAGAACACCGGATTTACTTGCCCAGTTTAATTATTCTGCTCCTCTTCATATCTGTGGCCTTAGTTGCTATTGTCGTCTTTGGTGTTTACCACAGGAAAAAAGGGAAAGCACTAACAGGTATTGTGTCTATGCTGGTGCTTGAAAACTAATCTTCAAGAAAACAGATACATTTCTAGGCAAATGCTTTGGAATAGGAGTGGATTGTGCACTGACTGTCTGTGGGATCTGTTTAAATAAGTGCCTTGAGATGACTGTACTTAAAGGCAAAACACTCTTTGTATCTTAGTCATTGTTCTCTAGCAAAATACAATAAAAGCAAAAAGCAAAACAAGAAACCAACATTGTGCCTGTTTGTGTATAAGCTAACAAGGATATCTCAGCATTCAAGAAACTGATGACTTGTGAGCATGTGTTTAAATTGTACAGCATGCAGCCACACACTTAGAGGGGCTTGCTTGTGTTTATCCTGGAATATATCCATTTTTAATGTATCCATTCAAAACAGAGAATGTGCAGATAAATGGCAGGCGAAGTTTTGATTAGTATGTTATCTTGAAATGTGAATCTAAAACTATGAAAATAAGTTACTTTATATTTAGTCAAAAGGAGGGCTCATTCTTAGAAGGGAAAATCAAGTGTTACCTTTTTTTTTGGTACTGGAAATTGAACTCAGGGGCACTCGACCACTGAGCCACATTCTCAGCCCTATTTTTTTGTGTGTTTTATGTAGAGACAGGGTCTCACTGAGTTGCTTATCGCCTTGCCATTGCTGAGGCTGGCTTTGCACTCACGATTCTCCTGTCTCAACCTCCCAAAGTGCTGGGATTACAGGCATGCGCCACCGTGCCCAGCTCAAGTGTTACTTTTGATAGTGTCTTTACACATCACATCATATTTGGCTTTTATACTACAAAACTAAAAGAAGAATCATTTTTATTCAAGGACTCAACGGCTCCCCTAGGTTTGCCAAGGATGCTTCTTAATATGTCACTGCTCAGATGGTTCTCTTCTGACATTGCCCCATCCTTTCCACTCCGGGATGCTCACCTGTTTACCTCACTACCTCACCTCTGTTGTGATTTGGTCAGTTCTCCCACATCACCTCCATGAACTTCATAGATCCCTGTATGTCTTGCTGTTTTTATTAATGTTTGCATTGCCTAATATAACACCAGGCAGTCAAAATATTAATTAAAATCTGGATGGGGGTCAAAGATGCTGTTGTTAAGCAGAAAGCAGTGTTTGAGGGGGGACCCCCTTTTTAGAGAGGCCATCCATTACTGAGGGAATTAAAGGTTATTGTCAGAGAGGAGAGAAAAGGCCAGAGTCCAGGAAACCAAGGATTCATGGTATAAAGATTTTAGCAATGAAGTGATAGGGCAGGGATGAAGGAAATGGTCGAGTCCACACTGTGCCATGGGTAAAATAGCAGAAATGCTGCCCAGGGTGGCCTGGGAAGTGATGCGATTTCACTTCCTTGACGTCGTAGCTGAGGGTTTGGATAACAAGGCCCCATTGTTCAGACGATGAGGACCACTTGAACAGTCATGTTTATGTGAGGTGACAGACTTCCTGATATTTTGTTTTTTGTTGTTACTCTTTAGTGACATTTCCCACCTTATCTTCTTGAGAAAACAATAGACCTATCAATTCCTTAGGGAATTATGACTATTCGCTTTGTCTTCATTCATTCATTCCATGTGTTTATTGGTCACCCAGGACTGGACTGGCACTGGGCTTCAGTGTGGCGCCCCCAGACTAGTGCCCTCCTGGCAGAGTAGTCTCAGTGACAAGGCACATGTTGGGCTCTCAGAGCAGAAACTGAGAACCGAAAGTGTTGGAGTTGAGAGCCAGGTAGAGATGGCAGAGGGTCTGCCCAGTCTTGGGGTCAGCCAGGGCACCTTAGAGAGGAAACGGGTGAGCTAAGACCAGGAAGACCAGCTGGAAGATACTAGCCTGAAGGGAATCAAGGAGGATCCCAAGCACACCTACTGAGAGGACCACGTGAAGGGAGCACGGTGAAAGGCAGGTAAAAGAGTCACCCAGCTGGAGCAGAAAGTTGGGGACCCAGAGCAAGATGAGCCAGATGCCACAGCCCTTCAGACCTGCTAAGGAGTTTGCTCCTTATTCTTAGCCAAGGACATCAAGGGCAGCACTCTTGTTTTAGAAAACAAATTTGAGGTGCAGTAAGAATGGGTGCAGATGCACCATTTTGGAAGGCTGTTGCCATTATCCAGGGGAGAGATGATCATGGTGGATGTGTGTACAAGTATTATTTTTAATCGCCTTTGTGCTTGTCTAAAACTGAGTTCTACAAGGAAAGAGCTGCGACTGTCTTTTTTATTTGGGGCAATTTTATTCTGATTGAATTTCAAAATTATAGAAAAGAAGGAAGGCTAATGGTGATGATAGCGATAAGTGCTGTGTTGGGTATTTACCGTGCACCAGCTGCTTACGGCATCTTACGCATACTCAGGAAATCCTCACAAAGCACTGGGAGGCAGGCATTATTGTTTTCCCCATTTGCTGGTGAGGAAACTGAGGCTCAGAGAGGTTAAATAAACCACAAGGTCACATAATAGTCTACAGCATACACGAGATTATATTTAATGTTCTGTTCAGCACCGTGCAGGGCACGTTTCAGAGCTCAGTGGGTATGAGGTGATTGGCATCATTATGAATGGCAGTTATCTTCCACCAAAGAACTGATGACTCCTCACTTCAATCTTAAGTGTTAATATAAAATTCACTGAGGTGGGATAAAATTTTATCTTTGTATAATATGGATTCATAGCTTTTTAAAAAATTCATAGATTTGACTTTTTAGACTTTATCACTGCTATTTTATAAAAGTTAATGGCGAGCTGGGCGCGGTGGTGCAAGCCTGTAATCCCAGCACTTTGGGAGGCTGAGACAGGAGAATCGTGAGTTCAAAGCCAGCCTCAGCAATGGCGAGGCACTAAGCAACTCAGTGAGACCCTGTCTCTACATAAAACACAAAATAGGGCTGGGGATGTGGCTCAGTGGTTGAGTGCCCCCGAGTTCAATCTCCAGTACCAAAAAAAAAAAAAAAAGTTAATGGCAATGTCCTTTGCATATGCCACAGAACAAATTCTTCCGAGAAGCAAGAAGGCACAGTAGAAAAGGTTTGGGGGCCTGTTAGAACTCAGTGAGTCTGATGCTTAGCTCTCTAGCAGGCACCTCCCTTTTATTGTATATGTATTTGAGTTAGTTTACTGGAAAATCAGTCTTTTAGACATCTTATTTTTACCTTACCATGCCTGGCCTGGTCCTCAAAGTCAAAGGAAATATGTTAAAGAAAAGAGAATGCCTGTAGCCATCACAGCCAGGCTGGGAGCCCCAGGTGTGCCCACAGGTGTTCAGTAGAACACTAGTGGGCCATGGTTTGCTTTACACAAGACAGAAATTCTGTTTTTGATAGTTGTTTCAGCCTTTAAATCAGTTCATTCACTTACATATTTGCTTAATTGTTTATTTATTTACTTTCTTGTATGTATGGTGCTGGGGATGGAACCCAGGGCCTATATGCTCCAGGCAAGCTCTGTCCTATATGGCCCCAGCCCAAGCTAATTTATTTTAAAATATTTTTACTTCTAGGAATGGTCACTGAAACACTTGCAGTGGAACATGTGTAAAGATAATTTTTTTTAATATTTATTTTTTTAGTTGTAGGTGGACAGAATATCTTTATTTTATTTTTATGTGGTGCTGAGGATCGAACCCAGTGCCTTACGCTTGCTAGGCGAGCACGCTACCACTGCGCCATAACCCCAGCCCCTGTAAAGATAATATTGAACTGAGTTGTGCATAATAATGAGCCACACAAACAAAAATACTGCTGACCTCGCTTACATGTGGACTCATAAAAAAAAGAACAAAAAGTTCCATCTGCAGAAAATGGGAGTTGTATGCCAAAGGATACAAAGTAGCAGACATAGGGTGAACAAGTCCAGATAACAATATTGTATTTAGGATTTTTGTGAAATGAGTTTATATCAGCTCCTGTTACCCCTCGCCCCCAAATGGGTCACTATGACATGATGGATACGTTAATTTGCTTCACTCTAGTAACCTTTTTGAAACATACATTTCTCCTATAAGGTCATAAGTACACAAAATAAAATTTGTTTTAAAAAAGAAATAGGAAATTATAATATGAAACCCTTATCCTTGCTTTGTTTTTCTAGCTAATTTGTGGCACTGGATCAATGATGCTTGCCGTCATATAAGTGGAAATAAGGTAAAGTTAAAATTCTTTGCTGTCTCCTTTAAGTCCTTGGAATAATTAGACTGATTTAACTCCAATTCATCATCTATTGAGCCCCATTCCTTATTTGGCACCTGCGTGCATGATGTTCAAAGCTCAAATCCCAGTACTGATCCCTACTGCATAACCCAGGGCCCACTCTTCATTCTACATGCCTCTTTTTCTTTGCGTTTTATTCTGCTCTTTTTTTTTTTTTTTTTTTTTTTTTGGTACTAGAGATTGAACTCAGGGGCACTCGACCACTGAGCCGCATCCCCAGCCCTATTTTGTGTTTTATGTAGAGATAGGGTCTCCCTGAGTTGCTTAGCGCCTCACTGTTGCTGACGCTGGCTTTGAACTCACAATTCTCCTGTCTCAGCCTCCCTAAGTGCTGGGATTACAGGTGTGCGCTATGGATTGAACTCAGAGATGTCTACCACTGAGCTGCATGCCTAGCCCTTTTGTATTTTATTTGGAGACAGGGTCTCTCTGAGTTGCCCAGGCTGGCCTAGATCTTGTGATCCTCCTACCTCATCCTCCAGAATCGCTGGGACGATGAGTGTGTGTCTTAGCACCCTGGCTCATTCCTCTTATTTTTTGTTTTGTTTTCCTTTTGTGTTGCTGAGGATCAAGCCCAAGGCACATGCCAGGCAAGCACCCTCCACTGGACCACACCTCTGTCTTTGCTCCTCTCTGTCACTTCTGTGTACGTGGTATTTTTTAGTACAAATCTTGATTGCCTAGCACAGATTCTTAGAAGGAACGAGCTACGACTTTCATTTACTTTAGTACTTTTAGTACTTTTTATTTTGACATAATTTCAAAATTATACAAAACAGATTACAACAAACTTCCATAGCCATTCACCCAGATTCACAAATTGTTTACATTTTATTACATTGCCTTATTCTTTGTTTTCTTTCTCTGTACATGCATATAAAATGCACATTTTTTGAATTACTGTAGAGTGAATAAAGGTGGAGTATTCCCATATTCTTGAATACATCATTGTGTATTTCCTAAGAACAAGGATACTCTCATATATAACCATGGTACATTTATCAAAATCAAGACATCTAACAGTGGCATAACACTATTTTCCAGTACACATTGGATATTAAAATTCCATTTGTCCTTTAGATTTATTTATTTATTTTAAAAGTTTTTTTTGTAGTTGTAGATGGACAGCATGCCTTTATTTTATTTGTTTGATTTTTATGTGGTGCTAAGGATCGAACCCAGTGCCTCACACATGCTAGGCAAGCACTCTGCCACTGAACCATAGCCCCAGCCCTAAATTTATTTTTTTAGGTATAAAAATGTATCAGTTTTAAACACTATACTGTTCCAGACCCAGGATCCAGGATCCTTTCTGTCTTCCCTTCTTCATATTTGGATCTTCCGTCTCTAGCAGTAGGACCCCTGGCTTCTCTTATTCTCAGTGTGTTCACTCATTTGCTTAATTCTAGAACACACAGAAAGTAGGTTTAGAATTACTAACCTATACATAGCAAAACACAGAGCTACTAACTAGAGCTTCCAGTATCTCTACCAACTACACTATCCAGTATGATGTCTTTTTTTTTTTTTTTTTGGTACTGGGGATTGAACTCAGGGTCCTCGACCACTGAGCCACATCCCCAGCCCTATTTTGTGTTTTATGTAGAGACAGGGTCTCACTGAGTTGCTTAGCCCCTCGCTGTTGCTGAGGCTGGCTTTGAACTCGCTATTCCCCTGTCTTAGCCTCCCAAAGTGCTGGGATTACAGGCGTGCGCCATCATGCCCGGCTATGATGTCATTTTTATATATTTATGTTGAGGATATAGAGTCAAAATATTGTGTTGAAACATTATTTGGGTTAGTTCTTTTCTCCCATACGTGCAGATATTCTATTCCTTTGAAATGCAGTAAGATCCATTCATTTCTGGTTGTGTTCCATTTTAGGATTCTCCTACACTCCATAATTTTGAATAGCACAAATAAAGTGTCGTGGTGGATGTACCATCTGTACTTGTTATGGTGGAAATAATTAGTATAAACACTGTTTTCAGCAGTGTTTAGCCGAATATGTTCTAATAACTCTGAGTATTAACGCCTCTGCCTTCTGAATTTATATCTGCAGGTGTCCTCAGGCGACAGCTGTACCAGCGCTCCCTCCGCAGGCTCTAGTCAGTGCGAAGTGTGTGAAGGTGTCTTACTGCTGACGCTGGAGAAGATGATTCCAGAAGCTATATGCTGTGCAGATGGTGCTGGTGTCTGTGGAGGTGCATGTGCAGGAGGTGAGCCCTGCGCACAGGGCGAAGATGCCGGAATGTTCTCCTTGGTCAGTGAGGTGGAGATGGAGGCGGACCCCAGCAGGCAGGTTCCCATGGAGGATGAATACATGGACAGGCCCTTGCAGCCCCCAGACTGTTTGCTGCTCCTGACCCAGCCTGGAAGCAAATCTGCACCCCCTTTCCCTGAACCCCTGGAGGTGGGGGAGAATGACAGTTTAAGCCAGTGCTTCACGGGGACTGAGAGCACAGTGGATTCAGAAAGTTGCAACTTCATGGAGCCCCCATGCAGAACTGACTGGATTCCTATGTCCCCTGAAAAGTACTTGCAAAAAGAGGTGGAAGGGGGCAGTTGTGCCCCCTGGGCAGCCAGCTCCAGCTCGAGGGACTGCTACACAGGCTGTGGGAACCCTCCTGGGGAGGGCCATGAGCCCCTTATGGGTTCCCTGAAACATGGACCTTTGCCCCAGTGTGCCCACGGCATGGGCCCTCCCTTTGAAGAAGTGGCTGGTACCGCGGAGTGGGGAGACGGGCCTGAGGATGGGACTGGGGTGAGGCTTCCAAGCTCAGCAAGGGGAAGCGCTGGGTCTGGAACCTCCCCCAGTGACCAGCCTCCTGCATCTGGTAAGTAATTCTCTTGGTCTCCCACACATGAGCAAAAAGTCCTGTTCGTGATCCAAGGTTTAGGGACAGTTATCAGGCCATTTAGGAAAAAGGAAATTAACATGGGAAAAATCTAGCCTGACCATTTTCTCTTAATAAGTGTCTTTACAGAGGGGTTTGGGTTTGGTGTACCTGTGGGATTGTGGGTCAAGCCCATTGCTCTGTGGTTTCATCTTCTACTACTGGGATTATTGCTGCACTTAGGAATATCCAGTAGATGTTTGTATTCAGGCTTCTTATGGTCAGATTATTCCTAAAACCCCAGCATTGACCACTGAAGGACAGTCAGTGTTAACCTCAGGACTGGCCTAATCAAGGTGTTCCTTCAGATTTCTGTTTTGGGGGGTTTTATTTTAAAAGCAACTTAGGCCTCTTGAAGATTCCTCAGGAAAGCTCTTATAAATTTCAGGAAGACAAACAAAATTGTTTAATTGATCCTTAATTGATTAATATTTATTTGAGCAGCATCTTGGTTCTGTACCAAATTAATGATGCAGTGAAAGTGTCTTTTAATGCTTTTTAGGACAAGACCCTTTTTAACCACTATGCGTAATATGGTTATGGAACCTGAGGATGATTTACAATGTAGCATCATTATGGAAATTTATCACTGCAACATTGCTTGAGCAGGAACAAACCACCAATGATAACATTATGACTCTTTTTCCTGAGGGTAAAACATCATCTATTTTATTATGTAGTTACAAAGGACTTTGCAACTGACAGAGAGGGCTTCCTCTTGCTCTGGGAATCATTAGCCCTATGAGGACTCAGGGATCTCATTAAGAGTCTTCTAAAAGCTATAGATACTCTTTCCAGAAAAATGAATATATGGATACATACTATTTAAGGGACTTCACAAAATCTTCCAACTCTAAGAAGAAGAAGAAGAAAAAAATAGCCCATTCACAGGCCACTCCTCTCCAGAGATGGCTTTTTCTTTCCAGTCTCTTGATTTAGACTGTAAGTGGTGCTAGAGCTGTCTTTGAATTATTTTATAACCCTGAGGTGGCAGATCCCAGGTTAGCACAGAGGCTGCTGTGCCTCACAGTAACAGTGGCTCCGGGCTTGCTGGTCAAACCACGGTGCTGGTGTTTCCCAAACTCTTTGTTTTGCTGCAACTACAGGATCTCACTGGTTTATAAATTCTGTCATATCAGGTACCAGTCAAACTGAAAGAAGATACATTTGAGGATATTTTTAAAAGAACTAGTATGATTTTCCTTCTGAAGACTTTAGAATATATTTTTAAGATTTTAAGGAATTTCCAGGATGAAGAATCAGGTTCTCTTGCTTGTTTGCATTGTTTTGCATCTTTCTAGCTGTTTGTTTTGGTTCCTTGGTTCTGGAGAGGCACTGAACACTAGTTCTTCAGGCTATGGGGAACGGGAAGGCTGCTGCTCAGTCTATGGCAGTAGCTGAGTCCTGGCAGTACCAGAAGACAGGCCAGTTTTTCAGTTGGAGACACCAGGAGATGGCATTTGCTACTGTGGCTTCATGTTATGTTCAGGGAATCGATATGTATATGCACACTCATCCCACCAGTCAGAATAATATCTGGGAAGAACAGGATTGGCAGATTTAAACAGATATACTATGTGAATGTGTGTGTGTGTGTGTGTGTGAGTGTGTGTGTGTAGCATACACACACACACTCACACACACACTCAGTGTCATGAAGCCAAAGCCCAATCTTTGCAGTCCTGAGAGAGTGAAAACAGTGGCCTCCTCTTCTTTTTATCATCTTTTATTTCTCCAGTACTAAACACCAAGGCATAGAGAAAAGAAATAAAAAGTGTGTCATCAACTGAGAGGTGTTAATTTGCAAAGAGGTGACACTGCTTTTTCAGTCTTCATCTGGTGCTTAGCCATGCACAGCACCCGTGGAGAGTCTGCTGTGCTCTGTCGCCAGCCAGTGGGCCAGGTTCATTTTCGCCTGAGGAGAAGCATCAGCCAGACTGATTTTAGAGGCTGTGCTATTCTCTCCACAATTATGTCTGCATGAACAGGCCTTATGGTTTCTGGTCAAAATACCACATTTCCATTCTTTTTTTATTTAATTGTTATCTTTCGTGTCCTATAAAATACACGAAAGAAGATGGCACTTGTGTGAGAAATTGAGGGAAGTGCCTTATCCCCTTCTGTCTCCCAAAGGGCACTGTGCTTTCAAGACCTGAACGAGGTGGCCTCTTACTAGCTTTTTTGATTTTACACCCAGATATTATTTGTTTGTTTGTTTAAACTTACAACCAACAAGTGCTTTCTGATGACAATGTCTGGGGATTTCCACAGACAGAGTCTCCATTGTGCCTGCATCTACAAGTGACCTAACAAAAAAAGAAAAAGAAAAACCCAATACTCAAAAGTTTTTAAGGCTATTTTACTGATGTTTTAACTCTTAAGGAATAGTGAGAATTATTAGCAAAGACCAATAAAGAGGGGCATACCTACTTTTGGTTGTGTCTTTAACAACCATGCCTTAATTTAGGTCTTCAATGACGCCTAATCCTGATAACAGGATGGTACCTTGGTTACAAGCTCCACACATGGAGTTAGAATTCTTACAGTGCCACTGGAGAATTGTGACTTCATATGGAAAAGGTAGTGACTGCTTATAATTAATGTGTCTATCATTGGCCAACAGGTTGGCGTTAGCTTCTGGTCAGTTGCTGGGTTCTGCTACTTCTGAGCCAGGGAGAGTTGTTTATTTACAAGGCCCCCACTAATTCTTGATGAACTGCCGTAACATATTTGCTTTTCTATAAAACCCTTATTGAAAGTCTCCTGAGCTGCAGTGACTTGGAAAAGCCTGGAATACAAGTAGGGATTGATGTTAGAGAATGGAGAACTCAAAAAGAATCAGTATTTTCCAAAGTATGAATCCTTCCCAGTCTGCCCCTCTCACCTGCCACCTGTTTTTTGTTTTTTGTTGTTGTTGTTGTTGTTTTTTTTGGTTTTTTGGTTTTGTTTTTTTTGCAATGAGTCTTGGATTTTTTTTTTTTTGTTCTGTTTTGTTTTGGTACTGGGGTTTGAACTCAGGGGTACTCTACCACAGACCACATCCCCAGCCCTATTTTGTGTTTTATGTAGAGACGGGGTCTCACTGAGTTGCTTAGCACCTCGCCATTGCTGAGGCTGGCTTTGAACTCACAATTCTCCTGTCTCAGCCTCCCTAAGTGCTGGGATTGCAGGCTTGCGCCACCGCACCCGGCTGAGTCTTGGACATTTTCTAACTGAGCCTAGGGTCTTTCACACCCTTCATCAACACCTCAGCTTAGCAGCTGCAACCAATCAGTAGGGATTTCTATAACCTCGTCATGCTTCCTCTTTCTAGTATCTCAAAGGTGGCTTCATGTTATGTTCAGGGAATCAATATGTATATGCACACTCATCCTACCAGTCAGAATAAGCAAGCGACCAAAAGCACCCTAGTTCCCCATTCGTTCCCGGTTTGCACTTAGGCCCCCACTTCTTTGGTCTGCTCTTGGAGGTGAAGGGAGATCCTGGGCACACCAAGCTGTCCTGGGCAGAGGAAGCAGAATCCACAGAGCAAAGGTGAGCCAGTTCCTTCAAGGGGCACAGACCCCTCCAGAGCTTCCTGGTAGCCAAGATGACTGGGGGGTGAACACACCTGCCTGACTCACCGCTTCTCCCCATCCTCAGTCCCCATCCCTGGCCCACCTGCTTCTGGAATGACTGTTCTTGGCCATCCATTTCCATCCTAAAGGGACAGGAAAAGCTTTTTCTATCTGAATTTTCCTCCCTTTCCTTACTCTCCCAGCAATGGACAAGCCTCTATTTTTTGCTTCCTTCACTCTCCTTAGAATAAATGTCACACACCAACTTTTCACTTTTAGCTAAGTGTTGTAAGGCAGGTACTAGTTAGCCCACTGGTCCTGAATCTTTAAGTTAAAATCAGTATTTCATAATTTAGTTACTTGGTCATAATGCTCAACATTTGTTGGTACCAGAAGTCAATGCATTATTTCAAAATATATTTTAAAATTGTTCACTGTGTATCTTGCTTAATTTAGTGGTTCCTCCTTTCTGGACCATTAGAGCTCATTTTGGAGGGGTTTGGTCCTAAGATTTTCTATGTAATTTTCAGGCATGATTCAAAATGGAACTATTAAATACTGCTTCCTTTCCCTTATCTTCATATACCCAATTTCTTCCAAACGTGAAACAGAGCTTGCATTTCCATAAAAAGGAAAATCACATGAGAAGCATATGGGTTAAATATATAATGTTATTTTCTTTTAAGTCCAAAAGAACCCAATGAAGCTTAGGTAGTTTGAGTGCATTTGTGTATATTTTTAGTTCTGTTACTTGGAAGAAAATCTACATGACAATTTGGTGGTATTATTTGGCATAGTGCTTGTGATTTAATATTCATATGTTATGCATTTTAAACAACTGTAATGAGCTTTTGAGAAGCAAAGTGTGTGTTACCTTGCTAAAAAATGTAAATTCTGTCAGGGATTGTATTCTTAAACCTAAGCTTGTTCTTTCTGCCTGAGAAAAATAGATTCCATGGAGCCTTCTATATAAAGCATAGGTTTAGCAATGTATACATCTTTCTGATCATAATAGGACACATCATTTGTTCATTGTTTCTGTTGACTTAAATGCTATTTTTAACACTCTGAAATTATCAGAATATTTTACTAGTTAAATCACATTAAATACTAATGTTCAGTCAACTCATCCATTCTAAATGTTCAAATCCCAACTTTATAAAAATCCTCATGTCATTCTGGTTTTCAAATCAACTTTTGGGTTGCCTTCAGGTAGCTTTCTGCAATTATGTGGCATTCAGAGACCTGTAAGATTATTTTGCTATCCTAAAGGTGATAGTTTTATCAGTGGTATTATAGATATTAGTTACCAAGCAGGCACTGATAAAATGCTTTGTAATGAGCGTCTTAATTACCCACAGAACTCCGGTGGGGCAAATTCCTCGCCCAGGATCACACAGCTAGGAAGCAATGAAGCCAGGATTCAAGTATCTGACAGTGATGCCTGTCCTTCCAGCCACCACCCATCTCCTCCTAAGTGGATTTTGATTTCATTGGCTTACTGTGTCTTGGGGAATCCTCAGTTTCCATAGGCCTGGGATAAATGGCTACTCTGGCTCCATCAGGGGCAGTGGGCAGGCCAGGCCAGGCCCAGAAGTTTCTGCAGGAAGGGATACTCAGATGTGCAGTAAGGAATTGTTACTTGTCCTATAACAAGACTCATGTCCGCTGCCAGTTGCCTCTGGAAATTTCTGTTTTTCCTATCACTGATTCTTTTGTGGAGAAAGTCCTTTCTCTCAAAAGCCTCCAACCCAATCTTTTTTTACAAGTGAAATAAAATAATTGTAGGGGGTGGCCTTGCAGGAGAATGCTGTGGGAGAGACAGCCTGAGGAGAGCGGCTGAGAGGGCTTTGCCAGTTCCTAAAGGCTCCCTGGCCTAATGGCACATACAAGAGCTTCAGGCCTTTTGAAACTACAGACTTTATTTTTTCAGAGCAGTTTCAGGTTCACAAAAAAATGGAGAACAGATTTCCCATATACCTTCTGCCCCAACACATGCATGGCCTTCCCCATTACCAACATCTCTGACCAGAGTGGGCACATTTGTTAAATTGATGAACCTACACTGAAGCATTATTACCCAAGGGGTTTACATTAAAGTTTACTCATGGTGTTGTGTTTTGACAAATTATAAGGACACATTGCAATATCATATGGAGTAGTTTCACTGCCCTAAAAATCTTGTGTGCTGACTGTGTATCCCTCCCTCCCCCCAACCTCTGGCAACCACTGATATTTTTCCTGTCTTCATAGTTTTTCCACAATGCCACTTAGCTAAAATTGTACAGTATACAGCCTTTTCAGATTGGCTTGTTTTACTTAGTAACATGCGTTGAAGTTTTCTTCATGTCTTTTCATGACTTAATAGCTCGTTTCTTTTTAGCACTAAATAATATTCTATAGTCTGGATTACCACAGTTAATATTTGTGTATTCACCTACTGAAGGACATCTTAGCCACTTCCGAGTTTTGACAATTATGAGTAAAGCTACTAAAAACATGTTCAAGTACGGACATAAGGTTTTTGTTTTTGTTTTTGTTTTTAATATTTATTTTTTAGTTGTAGGCGGACAGAATATCTTTATTTTATTTTTATGTGGTTCTGAGGATCGAACCCAGTGCCTCACGCATGCTAGGTGAGCATGTTACCACTGCGCCATAACCCCAGCCCCGGACATAAGGTTTTAACCCTTTTGGGTAAATACCAAAGAGGAAGAAGATCCTTGGCTTGTGTGGTGAGCCTGTTATTTCTGGTTGTGTCAGAAGCTGCCAGCTGTCTTCCAAAGTGTGTGTACCATTTTGCATTCCTTCCAGGAATGAATGAGTTTTTGTTGCTCTCCATCTTTACCAGTATGGTTGCATCTGTGGTCTGGATTTGGGCCATTCTGATAAGTGTGTAGTGGAATCTAATTGTTGCTTTAATTGTCACTTCCCTCATGACATTTGATGTGGAGCATCTTTTCATACACACACACACACCTATTAGTCATCTGAGTATCTTCCTTGATGAGGTATCTGTTAAAGCCTTTGAACCATTTTTAATTGGGTTGTTTGTTTTCTTTTATTGAGTTTTAAGAATTCATTGAATAGGGGCTGAGGCTATGGCTCAGTGGTTGAGCGCTTGCCTCGCATACCTGAAGCACAGGGTTCGATCCTCAGCACCACATAAAATAAATAAAGATATTGTGTTCATCTACAACAAAACAAAAATATAAAAATAAAAAAAAAAGAATTCATTGAATAGTGTAAGTGTCCATTACCAAATATGGCTTTTCAAATACTTTTGCCCACTCTGTAGCTTGTCTTCTCAATCTCTTAAGCCTCAGGCCATACTTAGGCCATCTTGGGTAAGCCTCATCCAAATCTTCCTTCCCCTTTTACATTCTCCCCTTCTGTCCCCAACAAAGGAGAAGTCCAGTCTAACAACAGAACATCTTGGGGATTCCTTGGCATTCAGTGGAAAGAGTTACCCTTCAGGGGCATGTAGCCACTGCAGAAACCATGGCAACTATGCTGGAAAGGCGGCCCTACAGCACCCCACTGATTATACAGGTCACCCACATGGTGTCCTAAGGAGGCTGCCATCCCAGGCCCTTGCCCTCTCAGATCAGCTTACGTAATCATGGAAACTCTTCTGTGCAGAGATGCAGGATGCAAATTGTTAGGAATTGTTGCTTTTAGCAGGGACAGTTCAGGACTGAGTTGTACTGAAGGATGAGGATATCACTCATTCATCTGAGCCTCTCTCTAATCTAGCACACATTCAACTCACAGCTGACTAGTGTGACAAGAATTAAGACTGTTGGACTTAGTGTGGATTTATATCGATGAGTGTTCTAGCCAGAGGCAATCATGATTGATGATTTCAGAAGAGAAAATAAAAGTTGGCTAGATTTCCAGAGGAAAGCACCCTTTCAATCTTTAAGACACATGAAGAGCCTCCAAGGAGATGGATGGAAAGAACATTACCACTCAGTCTGTTTTACAAATTTCTGTGCCTCTCAGGGTTTTCGGAGTGCTAATGCTATTTACTGGCTGTCGTAGTGCCGTCATCGCAACTGTGACTAATTTTTGTGCTATTTCCCAAGCATTTTGAAACCCACCATCTTGTTTGACCCTATGCCATCC
Organism: Geosciurus inauris; assembly: GCA_004024805.1. Taxonomy (NCBI): domain Eukaryota; kingdom Metazoa; phylum Chordata; class Mammalia; order Rodentia; family Sciuridae; genus Geosciurus; species Geosciurus inauris. The sequence continues at coordinate 317,868 of PVHX01000280.1, forward strand.
CACCAGATTGCCACACGTTTATGAATTCATTTATTTAACAAATATATATAATGTGCCTGCACATGCCAACCTAGCATGATTCGATCATTGATGTTCATTTTGTATATGAGCAAACCTGAAGAGTTTTTAGGTAGTTTTCTCAGATTCTCACTATCACTGAGGGCCAAGTTAGGACAAGAACAGAGACCGTTTGGACCCCTGCTGTCTCCTCTTTTTCACCCAATTTCTTACACTCTTGTACTCAGGCAGCCATTAATACACCCCTGCCTATTGTCAAACTTCCTCCTCTCCGATTGTCAAACTTCCTCCTCTCCGATCCCCAGAGAATGAAACCCCACAATGATGTTGATGTTATTATTCAGGTGAGCCTGGGTTATGAGAAGCCACGTAAATAAATAAGGCCATAAGACAGTTTTCACCCTGGTAACAATGTCATTTAGTAGAGGGGAGAGCCAGCCAACCACCAGGAGTGGTCACATGCACAGCACCTGCAAACTGGTGTCCGAATACAGCCAACAGCCTGGAGAGAGAACACAGAAAAGTCTGGATTTGGAGTATTGTTTGTTACCTTTATTATTGGAGCAGATGCTCTTAATCTATCTCCACTTAAGGCTCAGATTAACCCTCACTCTCCTCTCTGTGAAGGGGTTATTAAGGGGCTCTTTTCTGTGAAGGAGACCCTCCAAAGCCCTTGGCACACTGATTACTCACAACTTCTTGGCTACCCTAGGATTCCTAAGCCCTCGGCTCCCACTGGTGAATGACCATGCTTTCCATGATCCCTGGGTAGGCCCCGTCCTATGGGTGTAAATTGACCTTGGTGTCATTTAAATCTTTCATTGTTTTTATTAACTGGCAAAAAAAATGATAAGCATTGAGAAGCATGAAGATCATTTCTATTGTTGAATGCTGAAAATATTTTGCTATTAAAGGTGAGGTGGAAGAGATGTCTATGAGAAATTCAGAAATAAAACTCTAGAAGGATTCTGCACATAGCCTGTTTGGCAAGTAAGTTCATTTTTGTTCCACTTTAACATTATAGGTATAATTGATATAGTCAGAAGACCTATTCTCAAAGGGACAGGACTCACTTCCACATCAGAAAGTTGGCATTCATGTCACTAGACCGGGGTCTGAAAAGGTCCCTCCAAGGAGGAAAATGGAACCTCAAATCAGCCTGGGGATTCTTGACTTTTGCCACCTAAAAGAATCCCAGTACAGGTCAAAAGCAAGGCACATCAAAGATTTATTTAGGGACAGCAAAGATGTACACACCACAAAAGCAGGGTATAGGCACCCGTTGTCTCAGAGAGAAGAGACAAGTGATGGCCCAGGATGGAGCTCTCTCATTACATATAAGATATTCCTGGAGCGTGGCACAATGGCACACACCTACAATCCCAGTGAGTCAGGATTATAGGCTGAGGCAGGTGGATCGAGAGTTCAAACCCAGCTTGAGCAACTTAGCTAGGCCCTACACAACTCAGCGAGATGCTGTCTCTAATAAAATATAAAAAAGGGCTGAGGATGTGGCTTGGTGGTTAAGTGCCCCTGGGTTCAATCCCTGGTACCAAAAAAAAAAAAAAAAAAGCACATTCCCAGGCAAGCTTTTTCTTGAAAATTAAGTCCCAAGAAAATAACTTGATATTTGGGGATTAGAATGTTTCTTTTAGGTTAAGTAGTCTAGCCATTGATCATTTGTGGGCACATTTGTGTAAATCTTTGAATCTGGTGACATTTAAATGGATTGTTTTGTCCTAGTTGATGTGTAATGAGCATGTGCTGGAAGCTTTGTTCATCTAACTAAAGGAACAGCAAGCCCAAGTGGGTCATGCCTGTAGATCCGGGTCTACTAAGGGGCTCTTTTCCTCTCTTCCTGAGAGCTCACCTATTGTATCAAGAGATTTCCAGCAAGTGTCAGGAGGCTTGATATCAGGAAAACACATAATTGGGGCTGTGTCTTAAGAGCTCCAATGGATAACCTCTATAATTCAGTGTTTTGCTGAATATTTAGTTCATCAATAGAGAAAATTGTTTGGCACACAGTTCTGAAATATAAAACATGTCCAACCTATGAGATGTGACCTCCCCAAATAGTAATGCTGTATTATAGCTTCCATGGGGTAAAAAGTCAGATCAATACTCCTAACAGTTACTTGTTCCTTAGAAATAGCAATATAATTTGCAGAGCTAGTGAAAAATTAAAATGCAAGGCCCCTTGTGCCAAATTAGTAGGAATTTCTAGATGATGACAGCAGAACTTCAGACAAGCCCAGGGCCCTTCTGAGTTCAAGGCTGTATGCAGCCATGCAGGTCACATGCCCATGAAGACCACCCTGTGGACACTTGTTATTGGCACATCAGTATAACTTTGGTTTTTTTTAAAGTTTAATCTCTAAACAGTTTACTGTCTTTCACAAAAGGCAGCAAGATGGACTTGATCAAAGGCTGTCATCAATTATACCTTCAGTGAAGATACACTTGAAGAATAAACTTGAGAATCTCATGCTCTCTCTAGTTAGCTTAGCTTCTTAATTGTCAAGACCTTGATATTGTCTTCCCCACTGCCACCCCCCTATGGCCCTCCAAGAATAAGATTATTGATCCAGCCTATGAATTAAAGGATTCCAAATGTTAAAATACATCCCTTAAGTTAAAGGGTTTGAGTTCTAGTATGATAATAAAAATAGAAAACTGGAAAGATCAGCCCAATAGAAATTTTTAGGATATCACTATCAAAGACATTATTTGCCAGAGGGCAACAGTATGGAATGAAATTCTTAAGATGCAATATTTTACACAAATCTTCATGTGCAAGACAATACCCCCAAAGCAGTTTTTTGATTTTTTTTTTTTTTTTACCTCAGCTTGGACTACTTGAAGGTTCTGATAAAGAAAAATTAAATAACAATGGATTCATAATGATTTGTTGGAAAAATAAAAAATTCAAATGTTGAATAAATCATGTATACACTGACACAACTAGGTACATCTAAATATGAAGAGGATAAAGAGGAGATGTGATGAAATTCAAAACCATAAATCATTCATCAGTGGCTAGAGCTACGCTTTGTGTAGTTTTATATGATATTAAAGAACAACAGAATCAGCAAGAATGATGTAATAGTAAAGAAAAAATTCTTTTTTATTGGCTTTTTTTAGTTATACATGACAAAAGAATCCATTCTGACATAATTATAAATTCAGTCCCCAGTACCTCTCCTTCCCCTTCCTTCCCCCTACTCCCTTTCCTGTATTGATCTTACTGCTGTTTACCCGTATTTTTCCTCCCGATTAATTTCTTGTGGGTGTACATGATGGTGAGAGTCACTGTGGTATATTCATATGTGTACAAAGGAAGTTTATGTTAGATTCTTTCCACTGTCTTTCCTTTTCCCTTTCCCCATCCCTTCCCTTCATTCCCTTTGTCCAATCCAACCCTTCCTCCTTATGGGTTAGCATTCACATCATCAGAGAAAACTTTTGACCTTTGTTTTGGGGGGGATTGACTTATTTCACTTAGCATAATAGAAGAAAAACCATCCTTTCAGACAATTTTAAATTATGATTTATAGGATTTTGCCCTTTTTTCAGTTTTCTGAATTTCACTTTTTTCCCTCTAGGAGTAACTTTTTTTTTTTTTTTTTTTAATGTTAAGAAAATTTATTAACCCCCGGTTAACCTGAGCCCACTTGATCCCATGATCCTGCAAGACTAGGCTGCCAGGACCCTCTCTGAAAGGGAGAAGGAATGAAGACCCCCAGCTGGCAGAGGCCACCAGTGAGAGTCCAGTCGGAGGCAGTGGACTGAGGTTTGCTCAGTGACTCGTCTGGGCCATTAGCTGCGTTTGCTGCGTCCCCCACACCCCCTTTGTAACATCTGATTCTTGCCTGTGGTTCCACAATCCAGGGGATTCTGCCAGGTTCAGGTCCCAAGTGCCCGGCAAATGGTGAAGCCTGAGTGTGGCCTTCCTCCCTCCTCTGCTAGGCGCCCGGTGCCCTCCCCAGAAGGCCTGCGAGGGGCACGGCGCCCCCTGGCCACTCTTGTGTCAAGTCCCCGCTCGGCGACGCTGACTCAACCTCTCCCTGTGCTCTCCCTTCCCTGCAGGAAACGTGACTGGAAACAGTAACTCCACGTTCATCTCCAGCGGGCAGGTGATGAACTTCAAGGGCGACATCATCGTGGTCTACGTCAGCCAGACTTCGCAGGAGGGCGCAGCGGGGCCGGGGCCCGCGGCGGAGCCGGTGGGCCGCCCGGTGCAGGAGGAGACCCTGGCGCGCCGCGACTCCTTCGCGGGGAACGCGCCGCGCTTCCCGGACCCGTGCGCGGGCGCCGAGGCGCGGCTGGGCGCGGGGCTGCAGGAGCAGGGAGCGCCGGGGCCCGAGAAGGCCTCGCGGCCCGTGCAGGAGCAGGGCGCCGCCGCGTGAGCGCCGCCCGGAAGCCGGGTGTCGCCTCCCGCCGCGCGGTGGCACCTGCAGCCCAGCCGGCCCGAGGCCGCGCCGCAGTCCTCCCTCCGGACCCTCGCCACGGATCGGTACATTTGTGCAAAATGACCTAGCACCCTCTGCCCACCTCGCTCTTCGGAAAACCAGCGACTGCAAAAAAGTAAATGTCTTGTGACTCCTCGCTGAGGTCCACCGCAGCTGGCCCGCTCACCGCGCAGGTGCGCATTGCGTGCCTTCTCAGTGTGCACCTGTTCCTACCTGTACCTCCTCCCTGTCCCACCACCTGTTACCTTTTAATCACTAACTTGTCCCTTTTGACATGTTTTATGACTGTCTTATTCCATCCAGATCGCCCTCCCCCCATATTTATATTTCACTTTCTTTCATACCGCATTTCTTGATACTTCCCCCCTATCTGTTTTCTCCAAAATTATCCTGGAGGTGACAGTCGCCTTTACATAATTTCTTTCGCACCCCTCGTCTTCTCACAGAGTTCTGACTCCTGAGGGCTTTCCCCGCCGTGTGTCTAAGCACTTTCAGGGGAAGGCCAGGCTCATGAAGCCTGGAGTGAGGCGCAGGGAACGAGTGGACCGACTCATTTGCTGGGAAAGACATTCTGTGTTCTCTTTTTCTAAAAGGAAAAAAATGGCAAACCTCATTTTCTTCCTGAATGTCCTCCACTCCCACCCCGGATACTGAGGACTGAACCCAGGAGGTGCTCTATCACTGACCTACACTCCCCGCTCTTTTTTATTTTGGGAAAGGGTCTCCCTAACTGAGGCTGGCCTTGAGCTTCCCAATCTCCTGCTTCAGCCTCCTGAGTAACTGGTTTTACAGGCCTGCCCCACCCCCGACCCCCACACCATGTTTTTAAATTTGTATAGATCCTTGGGCAGAATTAAGTTCAGTGCCGGGCCTTGCCCACTGCCGGGATTTACTTGTCCACACTGGCAGAGGTAACAGGTACTTGGCAACTAAATATGCAAAAATCCAAGTTGCTGCAGCTTGGCATTCTTATTCCTGATATCTATCTGGAAAAGATGTAGAAAATTATTAGGACACAAGGCCAGCCTGCATACAAAGTGAAAGGAGGGCGCCAGGAAATTTCAAGAAAGCATGAATAAGTTGACATATTAATTTGCATTTTCTCTTTCTAGATATGAATGCCATAAATGTGTTTTGGCACTGGGCCATCTTTTTCTCCTCAATCCTTGTGCATCTCTGATTTAGACTTGTCCAAGTACAAAACATTCCTGCTATTTTCCAGTGCATATAAATTACAAACAAATCCTCATGTTGTGAATATAGGAAAACTTATTATCTTGCCAGTGCATCTCTTGGCATTGGTCATCTTGTGAAGAAACAGTGTAAGTCAGACCAGAAGGAGTCACCTGGGGATTTATCCACTTTAGTGGCCAGTGAGCATTGGTTCTTCTCCAACATTGAAGAAAAGGTAAAGCCCCTGAGCAAATGAAAAGTCATTTTGCACATCTGGTAGGGTAATGGTGGTTGCTGTGCAGAATTTACCAGCCATAAGTGCCCAGCTAAAGAGAATGGCCATCCCTCCCTGGCTTCACCCCCTGGCTGCATTTGTCCTGGAAAGGTTGGGGCAGCCGGCAAGGGGACGGGGCCAGTTGATTGTGATTTCTAATGGAGAAGCAGAGAATGGCTCCTTCATGGGCATAAAGAACTACGGAAAATAACTGCTGTGACAGGATGATCTGTTGGTAGGAATTTACCATCTGTTTTGCCCTTTTAGTTAAAGTTCATCCAAAGAGAGATGTTACACAAATGGAAGAAACCATTGTACTTTTTGATATGGAATATATTAAACAAAGTTATAAGTCTACGAAGTGGGCTGCTGAGCTAAAAACCCATTTTGACTGACTGTCGTCATCTCACTGAGACGATTTTGCCTTCCTGTGCTTTCATTTTCTTTCTATCAAAAGGCAATAATGCTAGTTTTTCACGGTTTCCCTACCCAGAGATATCAAAAGGATGCTACAGTGAATGCTAAAGTGCCTTGAATTCCTAAAGTCAGAGGTGCTATATAAATACGTTAAGAATCTGTTTTCAGAAAAAGGCAACATTCTCTCCCACATGGATCCCTACTAATTCTGTATTGTTCCACAGGCAATTAAATGATAGGAAATGTGTAGCAAATATAGGTGTGTGTCGGTGAATTGTAGAGATGTGTGACAAAGGTAAACAGAATGAAATGAAGACAATAATGAAAAATTGTTTGGGGGACGTGAGAAAGAGATTATTAAACTTATATTTGACCATACAAGATTACTTTTCATGGTGTGCTAAAACAGGGCTCATTCTAGAATCATGATTTAACTTATTCCTGATCTCCATGGTGTTCTGTGGTATCAAATATTGGTTTTATTGTGTCTTACTGGTGGTTCCCTTGACAACAATCTTGGGAGAGAAAACACTCTCTTTGTTGATATATCTGTTAATCTCATAAGAAAATTATTTTAAATACAGCCTGGCACCTAGTGAAAGAATTTAAAGGCAAATGGAATATGTTATTTCCTACCTGCGTTCTACTCAGCTGTTAGAAAAAGGAATTCATTTCTTTACCTGCAAATGTCAGCAGTAGTTTGGATGTGATACATGGAACAGGGAAAGAAGGATTCTTGCTGTATGACAACCCACCCCACAATTTAGGGACTTAAAGCAGCTGCTACTTACTTAGATCAAGGTTATATAGTTGGATCAACTCAACTGGGGCGGTTCTTAGGCTTGGGCCTAGCTGGGTGGGGCTTCCTCACCAAGGTGCAGTGAGTTGGGGGTGGGCTGGGAAAGCCTGAGCTCTCTGTACATGGTCCCCCATCCCTCCAGCTGCTGAACCGAGTCATGGTGTCAGGGTCTAGAGAGAGCAAGCAAAATCTGCCTCTGTAACCTATATATTTAACTGTGTAAAGTGGGATGTGTGACTTGAGTGTTACAGATATTAGTAGTTAAAATTGGAATAAAAGAACTTGTGATTACCCAGCTTGTGACTAGCAGGTGACCCACAAGTATTTGGTGAACTGCCACCACCGAAATTGGTGTAGCCTGTGAATTTATTGTTTTTCAGTAAGTTCTGACATTGTGGACAGACACAAACGCATTTGGTCTGTTAATGGCACAGCTCATCCATGACGGTCTACAGTGTCTCAAGATAATTTTTCCAGGTGGAAGCCACAGCAGGAAGGGGTTACAGTTCAAGGTTGTTCTGGGAAGACGTTGAGGGACAAGTAGGACTGTTGTTAACACTCTTCATGTGTCCTCCCCCCCTTTTTAAAAAATATTTATTTTTTAGTTGTAGGCAGACAGAATATCTTTATTTTATTTTTACGTGGTGTGGAGGATCGAACCCAGTGCCTCACGCATGCTAGGCGAGCACGCTACCACTGCACCACAACCCCAGCCCCGTGTCCTCCCCTTTTTAAACAGGTATTTTTATTAAGCCCCGGCTGGCTATGAGTCAGAAGGTCAAGAAGGGACAAGACAATAATTCCTGGTGATAAAGGAAACAAACCTTAGGCCCTGCAAGAGTTCAGATGTCATGACTGGAGTGTGGTCTGGCAACAGAGCCAGGGCCCTGAGCTCTGGGCCAGGACCTTCACTGGGGCGGAGCTGCCGTTGGATGCTGAGTCCAGACCTCTTGGTGCTGATGGTAGCCTCTGCTCCTGACCTTAAACCACTGTTGGTGGCTGCCGATGGGGAAGGGGCAGCAACAGCAACCACTGGCAGCTCTGTTAGTGGAGGAAAACAAGACTGTAGGGTGTACTCAAGATAAACAGAGGCCTCCTTCACGCCAGCTATGGCCAACAACTACCAGTTCCCAAAGCACCTGCTGCTGTGTGAATATTTGCTCACTTAAGAATCACAGAAAATCTATGGTTGATTATTATTATCTTTATAGATGAGGACTTCGGCTCAAATGGTTAACAAACTTCCCCAAGTTCACAACGCTAGAGCGTGGGGTTTGCACCCAAACATCCAAGTTTTCAGTGCCCATTATAATGACTGTGCAGGTAAATGGTCATGTTTATATCCAGAATTTTCTGCTTCCTCTAAGGCAGGCTGTTTTCAGCTGTAACCAAATATGTACACTAGAGTTGAACTGATGTAGATAGTCATGGATGGAAATATTTTTAAAATATCTGACTTTTCATTCCTTTTCCAAATTAATTACTAAGTCCTACAATTTTGCACTAGAAACTTTGTATCTGCAATGATTAATCTGTAATGTGTCAACTTGTCTGGGCCTTGGATGCCAGATCTCAAACATCATTTGTGGGTGTGTCTCTGAGGGTGTTTCTAGACGAGGCTAGCATGGGCTCCCATGTGGGCCCGAGTACACAAAAGGTAGAGAGAGGTTGAATTCACTGTGCCCAACTGAGACCATCAGGGACCACACAGGGACAAAAGGCAGAGGAACTCTGAGGACATAGGCCTGCCAATCACTTCAGGAATGCCTGCCTAAAAACTGGTAATATAAGGTTTATTATCACCAAGTTCACCCACCTTATCTCACTCCCTTCAAAACTGAGGACACCCAGATAAGAATAGCTAAGGTATTTTGAAGATTTTCAGGGACAGTCAGCTGCCTGCTTTCACAACATCCTGTTCCAGATCCCCTTGGAGAGAGGCCTAGAAGTGTCCAGTCATTGCCCTACACCTTCCAGGAACAGCAGAGCCCTTAGATCACCCCATGACTCTCCCAATTGGGAGCAGTTACCCCATGACAGGAAGTGAGGCTGCCTCTCTGAGACACAGTCATCTCCTGGGAACTAGGTTGCCCCCACAAGCAACAAGGAATTCACCAGAGCCACCTGGCAAAATCCAAACTGAGATGATGATCAACCAGATCCTGGCTCACCTCAGCTACCCAACGAAAGCTGTGTCCCTCCCTTTATTCTGGGAGCAAACCTCTCTCTCTCTCCCCCTCTCTCAGTACTGTCTGCTTTCTCCTTGAGGTTAAACCCCTGGTTCAGGCTTTGCCTGTGGTCCATTCTGTTTGGCTGTTTCATTTCTACTATCATTTCTACTATCATGAGCCTCCAACTTGCTACGTAGGACTGCTCATCCTTGAGAGCTGTGAAATAAATTTCTCCCAATCAATAAATGGATAGATCCTATTGGTTTTGCTTCTCTGGAAACCCATGACTAGTGCAATACCCTTCACAGAAAGTTAGTCTGCCCTATTCCCCAGAAAAGATTCCTTTCTATAAATAAGATGATACTAATAATTCTGTTTTCAGCAGCCTGCGCAGCAGAAGCTCATGTGCTCCATAAGAAGGGTGAGCAATGCCCTCGCAGTAGCTGATGGGCACTTATCCTTATTGCACCCTGTTGGCTGTGTGCTGTAGATCTGTATCAAGACGGCATAGTCATTACAGCATTCATGGTACATAATGGACAGCCACTGGGACATGATTGAGAGATCTTTAAAGCCAAGCAAACAAATAAAAACTTGGCAATTATTTGGCATTTCAGGTTGGGACATGTATGGATGGGGTGGACACTGAGCAGGTGTCTGTGAGACGGAGGATACGTACCACCACAGATGGTGGCCACTGCTCTCCAACACATTACCATCAGACATGGGCCCTGTCACCTCGGGGCTGCTACCAGGGCAGCAGCTGGCAAGTTATTTGAAGAGAAGGGGAGGCACTGCCCACTCCTGCCACCTGCCCACCTTCTTTCCCCAAGCGTGCTTGCGTCAGGTGTTTTCATGGAAGTCTATTCACCATTGGCATGATACCCGGAGGTCACAAAATGACTCAGTTTTAAAAACCACTGTGAGTCAGTGTCATTTACATGCAGTGAAATGCACCTTTTAATGGTTGATAGCTCTGTATTCTGATAAAAGCATGGAGTCCTGTAATCACCACCACAGCCAAGACGGAGCATTTCACCATTGCCCACAGCTCCCTCCTGCTCCTCTGAAGTCAGGTGCCTTCCCTGTCACCAGGCCCTGGTTACCACTGACCTGCTGTCCCTCTGCCGTCTTTCCCATAAAGTCGAATCAATGGAATCATATGATGTGAAGCTGTTCGGGTCTGGCTTCTCTCACATTAGAATAAGTTGTGTTTTGCATCTATGGTTGCTTGTTCCTTTTGATTCTGAGTAGTATCGTTTGGGGTGGTATTTTTGTCCATGTGGTTTTGGTTTTTTTTGTTTTTTTGTTTTGTTTTTTTGGCCTGGTTGTACTATAATTCATTTATCCATTCACAAGCGAGCTACCTTTGGGTTATTTCTAGTTTAAGATAGTTATGAATAAAATTGCTCTCAACATTCACATATAGGTTCTTTTACAGGTGTTCGTGTCCTTCAGACAAATACCAAGGAAGGGCACTACTGGATTGTATAGTAAATATATTGCCTTAGTTCCTTTGGGTTGCTATAACAACATACCATAGCCTGGGTGCTATTTTGTTTTGTTTTGCTTTTTCATAAAATTGAGGGATGTTTCTATGATGAAAGTTAAAGTACATATTGGTCACTCCAGAAATTGAATTTTCCAGTTAAGTTAAAACTTAACTGAGAGGGGTGGATGGGGTGGGAGAACATTTACTAACAAGGGCACTGACCAGAGATAAGGGAATCTCCTTATTTCTGTTTTGCATATGAGGCCCCCTCGCCCACTGATATTCTCTAATGAAAATCATGGCAAGAGTCTTGTGGAGACTCTTCATAAGTGTTAATAGGAATTTTTTTTCCAGGTTATTTGGTTGCAGTTTCCAGTTTGTAAAAATGTTTAGGTAATCTTTTTCATCTTCCCCAAATACTAAATGTTATAGATTCATTAGTGTCGAACTAATGCTTTTTCCTGTCTTAATTCTTTGTATATGCATTCTTTTCAGATGTATTAAATGAACAAAAACCCTTCACAAGCCAAAACAAAAACAAAAACAAAACTTAACTGAGTGGCCTATGAAAATAGAAATCTATTTCTCACACAGTTCTGGAGGCTGGAAGTCTTAAGATCGGGGTGCCAGCACAGTGGGTTTTGGTGAGAGTCCTTTGAGGGTCCCCACTTATTGCTATGTCCTCACATGGTGACAGGGACCAGGCTGTTCTCTCGGCCTCTTTTATAAGAAAGCTAACCCCATTCATGGCGGCTCTGCCCTCATGACCTAATTACCCCCAAAGGCCCCACCTCCTAACACTATCACCCACCTTGGCAGTTAGACTTTAACATGAATTTGGGGGAACACAAACATCCCTAGCACAGCGCATGTGTGCAGTAGAACAGCATGTGAGAGACATGATCACTTCACATCCTCCCCAGCCACTGGAATTTTCCACAAACTGACTCTAAAAATATCTTAGCTAATGATGGGCAGAGTTTGTTTTGCTTATTTAGTTTTATTTCCTAGAAACGAGGGTTCTATAGGCTTTAGATCAATCTAAAGAAATCAATAAGGAGATATAGTATTCTTCTGGGTAATTTGGGTAATCACACTCTTAAGTTATGTCTTTTTCCTTCTTCTTACTTAATTAAAACTGTTATAAACAACACCCTTGTCATCCAGCCAGTAGGTAGGATAGCAGTTGGTCCTATGTTCAAGAGTATTTTTAACCATTCAGATGAGGTTGTATCTTCATTAACAGGAACCTCTCTACTTCCTTAACGCTTTTTGAAAAGAATGTGAAGATTCCTGTGCTCTGGGGAAAACCAAAGCCATAATTAGAACAATGGCAGCCTTGGACTGATCTCGTTTCTCTTCTAGGAAATGGCTTGCTTTTGTTTTTGTTTTTCATAAGTTATCTGTCTACATGATCCATTATCTACTTTTAGAATGATGCACAGCCGATTTAGCATAATAGGTTGCCCCAAATTTCCTTCTAACTCCCTTCATTGCCCAAGACAATGATTTTTGTTTCCCAGTCAGCCCACACATGCTACAAACTAATGTTAAATAATTAGCACTGGTCCAAAAACAACATGATTAGAGAATTAGCTTGGTAATCAAAATAATTATACAAGCCAGGATAGAGAAGAATACGCACAGCTTGAAGTGCTCACCCGCTTTGGAGCGTCAATTTTGTGGTTCTTCTTCACTAGCTTGGGAAATTGAAAATGTGTTCAGCAACAGAGTGATAGGGAAAGACACAGAGGAGGAGAGCCGCCTGGGGCAGGACTCCTCTGTCCTCTCTGCCCTGTTGTCCAGCAATGTTTGCAAGCCAAGAGAACAAAACACTACCTGTAAAATTAGCATTTGCAAATGAAACACAGAGGCTTCTGGAAGATTTGGGTCAATTGTCTCCAGTAGAACCTGTGGACATGGGGCTTACTAGGAATAGCAGGGACTACTGGTTTAGTCTCCCTAGAATGGTTTCTAGATGTCTCTTGAGGTTTTCAGGCCTGAAAGGCTGTGCAGCGTGTAACAAGAAGCTGTCTATCAGCTCCTTGCCTCAAAATTACAGAAGTCCCAGAGAAGCTGAGAGAGACAAGATCAAAGCTTTACAAGAGGCTATCTTATTCACCATATCTTTTGGGATTCCAGCAAAATTGTTTGCTCATACTACTCCCTCAAACAAAAGGAAACAGTTTGAGAAGATGGTAGAACTAACATTAGTGAAACAAATGCTTTTTGCTTTTGAAAGTAGACCTTAGTGCAATAACCATTGCACTAAGGTCTACTTCATGGATCTTCAGATTTAATCCTATCAGCTATTTTATGAAGAAAATATTACCCCCGGAATTATTTGTGGCTGGGAAAATCAAGGGTCAGAGAGGAAAAGTAACTTACTCATGTTGCTAAGTTGTGCACTGACTCAAAAATTTATTCTCTTCCCACCACCCCAGAACTGCCTTCCCAAAGACCTCACGGCATCCCCTAAAAAGCTATCTCTCACCAGAGTTGCCAGGAAAATACAGGCTGCTCACTTACA
>PVHX01000280.1:331313-345786 GCA_004024805.1 Geosciurus inauris
TTTGGTACCAGGGATTGAACTCAGGGGTACTTGACCACTATGCCACATCCCAGCCCTATTTTGTGTTTTATGTAGAGACAGGGTCTCACTGAGTTGCTCAGTGCCTCACCATTGCTGAGGCTGGCTTTGAACTCATGATTCTCTTGTCTCAGCCTCCCAAAGTGCTGGGATTACAGGCGTGCACCACTGTGCCTGGCCCAAAATGTGTTTTGGGGAGCCTTAGCCATGAGCTGTTTATTTCTGGGCAGATAACTTTGAGAGTTGTTACAAAAGGCATCCCTCTTAGAGAATCATGGGGACACATTAGATTATTAAAGGTCCCAAGAAAACCTATAGATATGACTTCTGTGAGCTTTCTAGAACTTTAACATTGTCAGTCTGTCTGGAAACAGGTGGCACTCCCTTCCAGTAGGATGACAGGAGACCCAGTCCTGACTCAGGTCCCTTCTGAGTCTGCTCCTGAGACTCCTCAAGTCATGTTTACATAAACTATTTTTTATCTGGGGGGCCTCATACAGGGTTGAGTCAATAGGGCTCGGCCACCACTACAGACCTGAGATGTCAGCTCTGGTCTGGGCTCCATCTCCTCTACTTCCCCCCTTGACACCTTGTCACCTGCTTCCCCAGACCTCTGGCTCTTCCATACTAATTCCAAACATAGATGCTAGCCTGCTTCCTGTACATGCTTTTCCAGCTCAGAAAAGACAAGTAGCTTGAATAACAGCTGCCAAAGTCCACAGGTCAGACACTTCCAGGGTGTCCTCTGGCAGTGGGCTGCGAGTAAATGTTTACCAAACAGCTGGAAGGGGCTGAAGCCTAGTGATTGTAAGTCCAGTGGTGTGATAGTGCGAGTGGGAGCTGGGAAGAGATGCACAGAGGCACAACAGCCTTATATAGTATCTCCCCATGTCCATACCATGCAGCAGACCCAAGAGTGCTGATAGAAAAATGCAGCGAAATAATTATTAGTATTTATCTTTGTTTTTAATATAGTTTTTTTAAATTATGATTTTATATTATTTAATTTTAAATGATATTGATTGATCAATATTGATCAATATTGGTTGATCAATCGGTTTGTAAAATTCCTGAAACTTTTTCAATTGGTTGTATAAGTCTGTATAGTTGGTTCTAGCACACCGTGGTGGCCTCAGCATAAACGTCTCCTTAGCCTTCAGCCTGGCTCCAGAGTGCAGCGCCTTTAACTTCATTCCAACACTCACTTCTCCCCCGTCCACCCATATGATGCAAATGCACTTGAAATCATCCTTGCCCTAGCCCAGTATCTAGGCCCAATCGCTTCTCCACAATCAATCTACAAGATAGGAATGTGCCATTAATGAAGATAGACTTTTTTTTAATATTTATTTTTTAGTTGTAGGAAGACAAAATATTTTTATTTTATTTTTATGTGGTGCTGAGGATTGAACACAGTGCCTTCCTTGTGCTAGGCAAGCACGCTACCACTGCACCATAACCGCAGCCCCTGAAGATAGACTTTTATATTATTATATAAGTTGCTTTATCTGAAACCACCTTATTTCAGAGCAGGGTATTTTAGTTTGCGATAAATAAAAGGGCATTCAGTGTGTTTTCCCAAAGCAGAAGGATAGTCTGCCTGCAAAGGTGAATTCTCATCACCAGCTGAAAGCACAATGGAGAACCACTGAAGCTTAGGGTTTGGGGGTGGTCCCTTCAAGTTGAAAGGATTTTAGGACCCAAGTCTTCACTCGGGCACCTCTCTCCTCAATTCTCAAAATAAAAAAAATTTCCAGACTTGTGGCCTGTGGTGGGTATTGTGTCTCCTTCCCCAAATATATTGAAGTCCTAACTCCTGCCAACTGGGATGTTTGGAAATAGGATCTTCATAAATGTAATCAAATTATATAATCACACTGGATAAGTACAGGTCCTGCATTTAACAACCAGTGTCCTTACCAAGAGAGGAAGACTCAGACTTAGATGTACAGACATCCACAGGGACACAACTACATGAAGACAGAGGCAGGAGTTGGAATGATACCACCACCAGCCAGAGAGCTCCAAGGATAGCTAGAAACTACCAGAAGCTTGGAATGGGCAAGAAAGGATCCTTCCCTGGGCCCTTGATTTTGGACTTTGAGCCCTCCTAAGCTATGAATAATAAATAATAAATTTCTTTTGTTTTATCCACAAGGATGTGATACCTCATTACTGCAGCCCTCAGACACTAATACAGTTAGCTACCCAGCTGTATGTACTCTTTTCCAGAACTTAAAGATATTCAGAAAGAGAGCACTACCATCAGAGTGGGATTCCTGGCATGGTCTGTGTTTGTTCTGGAAGTGTCTAGTTTGCCTTCTGAATTTATCCTCTATCCTCCATCTGCCCTGCTTTGTGTGGAGGCTGACAGAAGATGGCTCACACCAACAGACCTCTGGTTGAATTTGGCCAGTGGGGAGACAGCAACGGGAGAGTGAGGCCAGGCCTTGATCCCTCCAACTCCTACCCTGCAGGGTCAACTGTGACCAAAGATCACAGCTCCTGCCACTCCTCACCCGGTCTCTCTGTGTGCAGGTCAGCGAGCCCCTTCCACCCTGGCCTCGGCCTCGTTAGACCTAAGGATGGCAATGCCGCACTGTTCCCCCATTGTCCACTGTTCCTCGTGACTTCCCTAAACCCTGAATGTCAGTGTTGCTGAAGTCATAGGTCAAAGGTCCAACTCTTCAGGGCCCAGCCAATCAGGTCCAGCCACTTGCCCCAAGAACCAAATGGAAAAAGTAATGGTGAGAAACAGGAAAGGCACTTTAATCAATGCGGCTGTGTTGGGGAAGCAAAGTGAGACCGAGCATCTCAGTTGTACCCTTGGAGTACTGACACAGCGTTAGGTTAAACTAGAGGAAGAACTGAGGGAGGCTGCAAGAGACATGCACAATTAAGCTGTCTTGGTCAAGGTGCAGTCTGGTTGACCATTAGCTCAGTTCCGGTTCTGTGAGGTGACTCTGGAGCACTCTTTATCACTTGAAGGGGCATTTGTTGCTTCAGGGTGCTTATGTATGAGAACTGTGATCCCAGAAGGGTGCAATTCAGTTCCCATGAGATGATGCTCCTGCTTAGGCAGGCAGACTCACCATGGGGCGACATGCATGCAAGGCTCCGCTGTTCCTGGAAGGTGAAAGGCAATGACTGGGGAAACTTCTAGGCTCCACTCCAGTGGTCTGGAACAAGATCACTGCAAATCTTGAAAATATCTCACTTATTCTTATCTTGGTGTCCTCAATCTTAAAGAGGGATGAGATAGGTCAGGTAAATTTAGGGCTAATAAACATTACATTACCAGTTTTTAGGTGAACATTCCTTAAATGATTAAAGCCTACCTGCAAAGTGGAGCAGGAATCCAAAGACAGACACAAAATGAAGGCAGAGATGCCAGGCTTCCTCCTACTTTTTGTTACCATTGGGAACCTCCAGGCCCAAATGGAAAGTCTTTGTTTTTCACAAAAGCAGCTTCTAATTGTCTGTTAGATTAGTCTGCTAGGGCTGCCACAACAAAACCCCACAGACTGGGAGGCTCACACAGCAGAAATCCATTCTCTTTCATTTCTGGATGCCAGAAGTCCAAGATCAAGGTGCTGTTGAGTTTGGTTTGTGGTGAAGCTGTCTTCCTGGCTTACAAATAGCCACCATCACACCATGTCCTCATGTGGTCTTGTCTCTGCAGATGCTCTCAGAGTCTCCTCCTCCTCTCATAAAGACTCTAGTCCTATTGATGAAAGGCCCCATCTACACAATCTCATTTAACCTTAATTACCTCCCTAGGCCGCCCTCTCCAAATACAGGGACAATGGGAGTTGGGGGTCACAATATAAATTTGGGAAAGGGGACGTAGTTCATTCTGTGACATTCTGCCTATACCTTGGTAAAGATTCCTCTCTTGACCTTGACTCCCCAGAACTGGAGCCCAAGACAGGGTACATGGGCAGGAGTTCCCTTGGGAAGTGATCCCATAAAGTCAGAGTGGAGGACCAGAGACTGTAAAATTGGGACTGACAGAAAGCCAAGACACAGAGCAGCTAGGACTGGAGCCCACTGAGACCCTGTGTGAGAGCATGACCGAGTGTCAGAACTCCTGCTTACAAGATGAAGGCAACATTCTCAGGGGGACTCCCAAGCCTCAAGTGGAGGCTGCCCCATGGTAAGATAATCTCTGCAGGTCCAAGGTTGTGCAGATGTTTGGTAAACTCCCAGGCCTCTGGGTCTCTGCAATGTCAGAGAAGTTCTGGGGCAAAAACGTAGGCTAAGCTTGCCCAGAATAAGGGCCATCTGCACCAGGCAAATGGCACCTGCCCTAGACTGTCCACTTGTGCCTGGAATCTGAGGCAGGGCATAGAGAGTGAGTCAGGGACAAGGACAGGAGATGCAAGTCTTTTTGTTAAATTCTCAAATTACCCAACTGGCATGAAAAATAGGTTCCTCCCTGAGTCCTGACAGATTCAGAAATCAACAGGACCTTGTCAAACAGATTTGGGCTAGTAATGAGCTAATAGCATCTCTTACTGTGGCTCATCCATCACATTTGGGGGATGAGGTCTTTATTCCCTCTACTTAAAATTTGGGCAAGGAAGTGGATAAAAGAAAATGGTTCAGAAATGTCTTGGGCCCCCGTGAAAGAGTTTAAACCTCCCAAAATATTTGAGAGCCACTTTACAGATGTGCTGTGGCACATCTCTGGGATAATGTCCCAGCCTGAACAAACACTAGCATTTAATAGCAACAGGTAGATACAAGCACCTTGCACAAGAATTAGGGACTCAGGAGGGAATTACTCTGTAGTTGTCAACACAAGGGCATGGTTTCCAATCAGTTTGTCCTCAGTAATTAGAAACAGCCAGCAGAAAAATCCCTGACTCTAAACACCTGTGCCCCATTCTGACTAGTTCCATGAACATCCCGAAGATATGCAAAAACAAAGCAATGCCCAGCTCAATGCCACTCACTGGCAGAGGAGGGGAAAAGGAGGTGAAGGAGTCTCCTATGTCTCAACTTCCTACTATGGTCTACGCTGCTCCAAAAGACTGAGAAGGCTCAATCGGGATAAACAGATCCCTCTACATAATTAAACCTCCCCCAGGTTATTCTGTCCTGATCTTAACTTATCCTTGATTTTTGTAACTGATGCAAATGTAAATTCATCTCTATTCCAAGTGTATTAGTAGTCGGGGAAAGAAAGAAACTGATCCTTTTGGAATTTGGGGCCTCAGGGCTACACCTGGGTTCAGTGCCTGTGGTAAATTGTTACATTAATCATAGCCTCTAATGAATCACACCTCCCCATCTATGTCTGGGAGTAGTTCCCTCCCACAGTGATGCTGGGGGGCCATGTGACTTGCTCTGGCCAATGGGTACCAGATCATTCAACCCACAGAGAGACCTGATAAGCATTGTGCACAGGGGAGGGGCCTGACCTTTGAGAGACTTCTGCCACCACCTTGGGAAAGCCTGAGTTATCCTACTGGAAAGGAAGAGAACTGAGGTTCCCTGGCCAATAGCCCCCAACATGCCAAGGAGGACTTCTTAGACCCTGTAGTCCCAGGTGAGCCTCCAGGTGAGACTGAAGCCTCATGAGTGACACTGGTAAGCCTGCCGAGCCAAGTGCAGAATTGTGAGCAATTAACAAGGGCCCTTGTGAGCCACTGAGTTGAGGGTGTTCTATTATTTAGCCATCGATGATTGAAACAGGGCTGTGGGTCCTGCCTTTTTCTCTCATTCATTTAAGATGTGCCTCACTGACTCCCAGACAGTGTCCTAGCAGGCAGCAGAGTTATAAAGACAATCATGGTTACACCCTCCAGTCAAATAGCTCAGGGTTGCAGGAGGGAAGGCGATTCATGGCAAGACAGCATCTCCTTCCCTTATCCTTTCTCCATCCTCTCATTCAATGCGTATGAGTTTCTCTTCAGCACTAGACACAGCAATGGACACAAGACCATAGCACTCATAGAGCTAATGTGGGAAGGACCCTTCCATTCCTGTTTGTCCTTGTCCTGGAAGGTGGCGCCTGCTCATGTGGCCTCAGCATACATGTGGTCTACAATAGCCTGGGGGACAAGGAACAGAAAGGACTCCACCATTCACACCCTTTGGCAAGGTGATCATTTGTTTTGCTTTGTATCCAAGTAATTTGAGTGAAGAAATACTTCAAGCAAAGAGGTTGGGTGTTTGGGTGGTCTCCAATTCTGTTTGCTCTTATAGTTAATGCTGCTACAACTTTCCCAGAGCATACAGGTTAGAATGCTTAGATGTATTGCCTTCCCTCCTGAAGTACCACTAACATGACAGCACGACTACCACGGTGACAAACACTCACAGATGCGCATGATAGAAACTTACAAGGACAAAGGGAGCCAGCCAGCACAGTGGGTCACACTTGTAATCCCAGCACTCTGGGAGGCTGAGGCAGGAGGATCGCGAGTTCAAAGCCAGCCTCAGCAATGGCGAGGCGCTAAGCTAACTCAGTGAGACCCTGTCTCTACATAAAACACAAAATAGGGCTGGGCATGTGGCTCAGTGGTTGAGTACCCTTGAGTTCAATCCCTGGTACCAAGGGAAAAAAAAGGAAAGAAGGTGAAAGTACATTTTAACAGCTCAAAGGTAGACAGATGCATGAAAGGTAACAGGGCGGATCAGAGAAAGTCAGAAGTAGATGGAACAGGAGGAGGGTGCCAGGTTTTTCGGAACCCAGAAGAGCTCAGGCATCTAGAGCTTCAGAAAAAGACAGGTAGAGCTGAGTACAAGAGGACCAGTTAAAAATGTCTGGGATAATAAAAAGCAGAATATCGTCATGACCTTAGAATGGGGAAAGAGTCAGAAGGAAGACACAAAAGGCACTGGCCGTAATGAGAGCAATGACAGATCCAATGGCACATAAGGAATTTCTCTTCATTAAAAGACCTTGAGGGGCTGGGCTGGGGCTCAGTGGCAGAGCGCTTGCCTGGCACGGGTGAGGCACTGGGTTCCATCATCAGCACCACATAAAATAAACAAAATAAAGGCGTGTTGTCCATCTACAACAACAAAAAATTTTTTTTTAAAAAGACACCTTGAAAAGAGCATAAGTGACAGCCACAGAGTAGGGAAATGTAGGAAATACAGGGAACTGGCAACGTACTGGTATCCAAATATGTAAACAACGCCTAGCAATAAGAAAATCAGTAGGAAAAAAGATAATTAATTCTAAAAATAAGCAAAACACACAAACAAGAACTTTGTAAGGGGGAAAATCCAGAGTTGGTAAACATATGAAAAGGTTCCCAGTATAATTTTTCATTAAGAAAATACTAAGTAAGACTACAGTGTAATACGGTCACATGCCTGGCAAACTGGCAAAATGTGAACAGTTCTAACAATGTCAACTGTGAGGAAACAAACGTGCAGGACCTCTTCGCTGCCTATGGGAATGTGAGTCAGGGACAGACACCTCTCACAGCAGTGAGAGGGCAAAGTCCCCATGATGCAGAAATTTGACTCTGAGAGATGCACCGTAGAGAATCCTGCACAGACAGTGCAGTACATGGGAGAAATGGGCAAGAAGGCTTGGAACATCTTTCCTCAAAATGACCCCAAGTGGCTGGGCATGGCAGCTCAGGAGGCTGAGGCAGGAGGATTGGGATTTCAAAGCCAGCCTCAGCAAAAGCTAAGCACTAAGCAAATGAGACCCTGTCTCTAAATACGAATACGGCTGGGATGCAGCTCAGTGGTCAAGTGCCCCTGAGTTCAATCCCTGGTATCCGCCCCCCAAAAATGAGCCCAAGTGGAAACAACCCAAATGTCCATTAGCAACAGAATATGGTTGTGACAAGTCATTCTGTGGACTCTACTACAATAGTGAAAATGAATATAATGCTACAAACAATAACATGCATGAGCTACGAAAAACAGCAGGAGACAAAATACACTGTGATTCCAATTATACAATCTTAAGATATTCTGCCAACACAACCACTAAGGCATTATTTTCAAAACACAAAAAATAAAAAGTGTTGGTGAGGAGGTGGAGAAATTGGAACCCCTGTGCAGTGCTGGTGGGAAAGTAAAACAGTGCAGTTGTTACGGAAAATAATGTGGTGGTTCCTCAAAAATTAACATAGAATTATCATATGATTCAGCAACTCTATGTCTGGGTATAGACCCAGAAGGATCGAAGCAGACTGAAAGAGGTATTTGTACACCCATGTCCAATGCAGCATCATACCCAATAGCCAAGAGGTAGAAGCAACCCAAGTGTCCATCGATGGATAAATGGACAAAGGGTGTATGTATTATTCAGTCTTAAAAAGAAGTGAAATTCTGACTCGTGCCATAGCATAAATGAACCTTGAAGACATTATCTGACTGAAATAAGCTGACAAACAGCAAATGTCATTTGATTCCATTTACATGAGGTACTTAGAGCAGTTAACTTCACAGAGCCACTACATAGATGGGAACGGACACACATGTGCCAGAGTAAGAGCAGGGGCTGTTGCCAGGGACTGGGGTGAGTGGAGAATGGAAGCTATTGTTTAATGGGTACAGAATTTTAGTTTGGATAGATTAAAATGTTCTGGAAATGAATGGGGCTAATGGTCAAACAAAAATGTGAATATATTTTATGTCAAAATTGTATACTTAAAAATGATCAAAAGAGGAAAATATGTATTTTTTGTCACAATTTTTGTTTCAATTACATGAAAACCAACTGGTAAAAACTGGAAATTGTTAATGTTCTCCGGCATGACACGCAATCCTGAAGCCAAGCTGCACGTTAGTTAGATCAGTGGCCCTTCCCCAAGGTTCCTGTGCATCCTCCAGGGCAAGAGCTCCCTGAGCGCTGCTTTAAGGCTCACTTCCTGCTGACTGGAGTGGACTGCTGGCTCAGACAGTGTGTTGGGTCCCCACTGATCTTGGACAAGTTACTTAAACTTCCTGTGCTTTCATTTCTCACCCTCCAAATGAGGACGTGAATAGAACTTCTTTCCTAATAGCCATTGTGAGGGATCAGTGAGGGAAACCACTGCTGTGCCCATGTGTCTAGCACAAATTCCAGATTGCTGTTATGATCTCGTAGAAGTACGAGTCATGAATACCACCAGGGTCCCTGCTGGGGACGTCTCACGGGGCAGATTTCTCCACAGCCTCTGCAATTTTGCTGCATCCCTGTCCATTCCATGCCCCAGGTGATTCTTTCCAGGGCCGTGCTTTTCCATTTTCTAGACTTTTGACGGTCCTGTTGCTTTTCAGAGCAATGGCAAGCAGAGCCAGCTCCCTGGCTCCAGACTCGCCCTGGCCTACCTCAGCACAAGGTCATCCCCTCTAGTGGCCATGACACTTCCGTCTTCCTCTCTCCCTCCCAGACTGTAAGTGGACCTGAGCTGGGTAGGGTTTATTTCCCCATGGAAATGAGTGACACCACCACCCTTCAAATGGAGAGGCTGCTGCAGCCGTGTCTATAATCGAATGTCCCCTCTAGCTTATAAACAAGCCTGGCCAATTTGATCTGCTCTGCATCACCTCAGATTTTTGGCTCACCTAGGGATGTTGGCCAAACCCCAGCCCACCAACTACTGCCTCTTGGCTTTTATCCCTGTCAGTCACTGGGTGAAGAGTGTAGAGTTCAAGCATCTGTAGAGTTCAAGCATGAAAACCAGCTATCCTCGCAATCCTCACATGCAAAGCCACGTGCCTCCTTCTGAGGAGGGAAACTAAAGTTGGGGGTTGAATGAAATGTTCTTATGACAGGAGCCTGGGCTCTCTCAGATGGCCCACTGGACACTGACTGAGATTAGAGTGGCCAAACCACCTGAGGCTAATCTTTGTGGTTTCCCCTAAACTAGAAAAAAAGATGTGGGACCTTGGAAATGAAAACATTCATTTTTCTATAAAGCAAGAAATCATGATATGATGGGCAAGTGGATACTTCACAGACTTTCTGCAGATTGACCATATCTCATCTCCAAAAAGGTACAAACTTGTTCCTCAATTCAGGAACAGAATGTGTCCTGTTACTACATTTTTTTTTCCTAATTCAAACATAGTTCTGAAACTCTGCCTGACAGGGATGGTGAGGGTCTCACCATCAGTCAGTTCTTTGGGTGCTGCTCTGCTTCCCTCAGGTATTTTAAGAGTCTATTTAGAGGGCTGGGGTTGTGGCTCAGTAGCAGAGCACTTGCGTAGCATGTGTGAGGCACTGGGTTCAATTCTTAGCACCACGTGATAGAAAAGGAAGGAAGGAGGGAGGGAAGGAAGGAAGGAAGGAAGAAAGGAAGGAAAGAAAGAAAGAAGAGCTATTGTCTAAAAAAAAGAGTCTATTTAGAAAATTGGAGGGAGGGTCTGTGGCTTTCTGCCCATCCTGCGTGATGCTGTGGATTCTCATATTCTTGCTGTCTTGCTCATGTGTCTATCAAAGGTGACACATTCTTTCTGAGCAAAGCTTGGACAGAGCTGTAGCCCTAAGGCTTAGGGATTGGCCTTCTGATTATCCTGTAAGAAACCCTGTTATCAAGAGTGTGCTCCCTGGGCATGGGATGGGAGGAGAAGTCCACCCCACTTGGGCTTAGGAAGTCTACCCACTCTACTCAGAGGTCATTCCACTACTCATGTCCAAGACCATGGGCCTCTAAGTAATGACCCCAATAATGCTCACACCCTATCCCTAGAAACTAGCATTGCACCTTCTATGGCAAAGGGACTTTGTGGATGTGGTTCAATTAAGAAACTCAAGGTGGTTGGCCTGGATTATCCAGGTGGTTTGTACATATGATCAGTGTAGCCCTGGAAGAAGGAGGCAGAGAGAGATTCGGCCTCAGAGAAGACGGCCATGGAATGATAGAAGCAGGGAGCAGAGTGAGGAGGGTGGAAAGGACTGCAGCCAAAGGGGGTCCATGGCCTCTAGAAATAGAGGCAAGTGGGGACACATCCCCCTAGAGGCTCCACAAGGAGCCAGTTCTGCCAATTTCAGACTTATAGTCTTCCAGGACAATAAGGTAATAAGCTTGTGTTGTTTTAAGTGCCAAGTTTGTGGTGATTTGTTATAGTTACAAGAAACTAATATGGCTCCTTTCCCCCATAAGCCACTAAGCTCTTTGACCTAGACTTTTTTTTTTTTTTTTTTGCACTGAGGATTTTAACCTAGAGGTGCTTTACCACTGAGCTACATATCCAGCCCTCTTTATTTTTTATTTTGAGACAGGGCCTAAGTTGCTTAGGGCCTTGCTAAGTTGCTGAGGCTGACCTTGAACTTTCAATTCTTTTGCCTTAGTCTCCTGAGTCACTGACCTAAACTTTTGGGGAAAAAAAAATCATCTGCAAAAGGTGAGAGAAACCCAGCCTGCAGGACGCCAAGTGTGGGCTGCATAGAGGACAAGAGAACAAATAGATTTATTATTATCATGATGTGTTTGCAGCAGGAAGTAAGACAGAGCTGACTTCTCAATTATGGTATGCTGCCTCTCTGGGACATTTGGAGTCTTAGTCATCAGAGCCTCCTGGAAACCTCCTGGCACTGGAAAGGTACAACATTGCCCCATAAAACTTGGGGTCACACAGGTCTTACACCAATGCTTGAACAGCCCTCCATAGCTAGGTTGCCTGAGCTAGCATAAAACCTGCTTCCCAGTTCTTCAGGATGAGGAGATGTCTTGACCTTCTAAGAAGTATTTCTTGCACAGATGCAGGGCTTAGTGGAAACTCACCCAGCAGAGAAGAACTAGGTGGCTGGGCAGAAAGGAATGGAATACTGACCAACCAGGGGAAGGCTGAGCTTTGATGCTCACCACGGATGAGGTATGCATGG
This sequence comes from Geosciurus inauris, assembly GCA_004024805.1. Taxonomy (NCBI): domain Eukaryota; kingdom Metazoa; phylum Chordata; class Mammalia; order Rodentia; family Sciuridae; genus Geosciurus; species Geosciurus inauris. The sequence goes on from PVHX01000280.1 coordinate 343,123, forward strand.
ATCCCATCCACAGGGTACCATTTTGGCTGGTGCATAGACAAGACAGGGCTCTCCCTCACACTCTCACACTGTAAAAAGTAGCATGTTAGTAGGTAAGAATTCAATTGTCTGGGGGGAAACCTACACCCTATACCCTCTCTGTTAACTGTACTTTATTTTGCCTTCTCAAGATAACATTTTATAATTCTAAGGGATATGAAAACAGCCTTTCTTCTTCTTCTTCTTCTTCTTCTTCTTCTTCTTTTTTTTTTTTTTTTGGTACTGGAGATTGAACTCAGGGGGACTCGACCACTGAGCCACATCCCCAGCCCTATTCTGTGTTTTATGTAGATTCAGGGTCTCACTGAGTTGCTTAGCACCTCGCCATTGCTGAGTCTGGCTTTGGCTATTCTGGGTCTCTTATTCTTCCAAATGAATTTCATGATTGCCTTTTCTATTTCTATAAGGAATGATGTTGGGATTTTAATTGGGATTGCATTGAATCTATGTATCACTTTGGGAAGTATGGCCATTTTGACAATATTGATTCTGCCTATCCAGGAACATGGAAGAGTATTCCATCTTCTAAGGTCTTCTTCAAGTTCTTTCTTCACTGTCTTGTAGTTTGCACTGTAGAGGTCTTTTGCCTCTTTTGTTAAATTGATTCCCAAGTATTTTATTTTTTTTTGAGGCTATTGTGAATGGGATATTTTTCCTAATTTCTCTTTCAGAGTGTTTATCACTGATGTATACAAATGCAATTGATTTGTGGGTGTTGATTTTATATCCTGCTACTTTGCTGAATTCATTTATTAGTTCTTAAAGTTTTCTGGTAGAATTTTTTGGATCCTCTAAGTATAGTATCATGTTGTCCGCAAATAATGATAGTTTGAGTTCTTCTTTTCCGATTCGTATCCCTTTAATTTCTTTCGTCTGTCTAATTGCTCTGGCTAGTGTTTCAAGGACTATGTTGAATAGCAGTGGTGAGAGAGGGCATCCCTGTCTAGTTTCCATTTTGAGAGGGAATGATTCCAATTTTTCTCCATTTAGGATGATGTTGGCCTTGGGTTTAGCATAGATAGCTTTTACAAAGTTGAGATATGTTCCTTCTATCCCAAGTTTTTCTAGTGTTTTGAGGTTCCTTCTATCCCAAGTTTTTCTAGTGTTTTGAGGTTGTATTTTGTCAAATGCCTTCTCTGCATCGATTGATAAAATCATATGATTCTTATCTTTAAGTCTATTGATGTGATGTATTACGTTAATTGATTTCCGTATGTTGAACCAACCTTGCATCCCTGGAATGAACCCCACTTGATCATGGTGCCCTATTGTTTTGATATGTTTTTGTATGTGATTTGCAAGAATTTTACTGAGAATTTTTGCATCTATGTTCATCAGGGATATTGGTCTGAAGTTTTCTTTCTTTGATGTGTCTCTGTCTGGTTTTGGAATCAGGGTGATACTTGCCTCATAGAATGAGTTTGGAAGGGTTCCCTCCTTTTCTATTTCATGAAATAGTTTGAGGAGAACTGGCATTAATTCTTCTTTAAAAGTCTTGTAGAACTCTGCTGAGAATCCATCTGGACCTGGGCTTTTCTTGGTTGGAAGGCTTTTGATGGCATCTTCTATTTCCTTGCTTGAAATTGATCTGTTTAAGTTGTGTATTTCCTCTTGGTTCAGTTTGGGTAGGTCATATGCCTCTAGAAATTTGTTGGTGTCTTCAGGGTTTTCTATTTTACTGGAGTATAAATTTTCACAATAGTTTCTAATTATCCTCTGTATTTCAGTAGTGTTTGTTGTGATATTTCCTTTTTCATCACGAATTTTAGTAATTTGGGTTTTCTCCCTTCTCCTTTTCATTAGGGTGACTAAGGGTTTGTCAATTTTGTTTCTTTTTTCAAAGAACCAGCTTTTTGTTTTGTCAATTTTTTGAATTGTTTCTTTTGTTTCAATTTCATTGATTTCAGCCCTAATTTTGATTATTTCCTGTCTTCTACTTCTTTTGGTGTTAATTTGTTCTTCCTTTTCTAAGGCTTTGAGACAGTCAATTCATTTATTTGTTGACTTTTACTTCTTCTAATGAATGAGTTTAGTGCTATGAACTTTCCTCTTAGCACTGCCTTCATGGCATCCCAAAGATTTTGATATGTTGTATCAGAGTTTTCATTTTTTTATCTCTTCCTTGATGTCTTCTGTTATTCATGCATCATTCAATATCATATTATTTAGTTTCCAGGTGATGGAGTCATTTCTGTTTTTTAATCTGTCATTGATTTGTAATTTTATTCCATTGTGGTCAGATAGGATGCAGGGTAGAATCTCTATTTTTTTGTACTTGCTAAGACTGGCTTTGTGACATAACATATGATATATTTTGGAAAAGGACCCATGTGCAGCTGAGAAAAAAGTGTATTCACTCATTGATGGATGGAACACTCTATATATGTCTGTTAAGTCTAAATTATTGATAGTTTCAGTGAGATCTCTGGTTTCTTTATTAAGTTTTTGTTTGGAAGATCTATCCAATGGTGAGAGAGCTGTGTTAAAGTCTCCAAGTATTATTGTGTTGTGGTCTATCTGATTCTTGTATTTGAGAAGGATTTGTTTGATATATGTAGAAGCTCCATTATTTGGGGCATAGATATTTATGATTGTTATGTCTTGTTGATGTATGATTCCCTTAAG